>JAENPR010000601.1:0-384108 GCA_018135685.1 Themeda triandra | reverse complement strand
CTTGGAGAAGAGTTTGCTAGTGATGAAGCTTGGAGAATCAGATATTTTCCTATGTCTCCCGACAGGGCCGGCTTTCACATGGTTTGCTTCACAACGGCCAATTCCATTAGAACATGGGCGTAATTGGAGCAAAAGTTCCATGCATACTTTTACACAGAAACCAATGAGAAGAAGATGGTTGATCTCGTGGGCTATGAGGATGAAGACTACCGAAACACCAATGGAATATCTTCGTAGATTCGAGAAGCGAAGAACATGTGCTATTCTCGACTATTCCCCATGACCAACTCGCACAATTGGTCATTGCGGGCATCAGCCACATATCGAGACAAGCTATTTGGCATGGAGTTTGAAGATCTTGGACAGCTTGCACAAAAGTTGACAAAGCAATGAGCAATCAAGCCCAAGGGTTCGAAGAGATGCTCGTTTTCGGAAAGAACAAGTGCAACTATTGACATGTATCGTGGATTTCTAGAAGAAGCATCTCGAGTATGAAGATGAAGATGAAGTGGCTGCGCAGAGTTGAACCGGACGAAAGAGCCTACTTTGGTCGATCATCGATGGGTGAAGCGGCAAAGGGATCTTATGATTTTGATGTCGAAGGCGTATAAGCTCTTTTTGTATCTCGATTCAAGAGGGACGCATCAAGCCGCGCAAGGACATCCTATGCCGCATACCGAAGGGGTAAAGGATAAAAAGTACTTGTGGGTTTCATGATACAAGTTCTCATCATATCAATGATTGCCGAGTGTTCAGAGTAAAAAACCCTTGAGATTTGATGGCAAGATGAAAGTAGACAAAAACCCGTTCCCTCAGAACATGGTCTCTTTCTCTATAGGCATGGTTGATGCCAGTGAATCCAAGGAAAAGGGAAAGATGAAGGTTCTAACTTCTGAAAGAGCCAAAGAGAGTGGTGCTGTTGACCCTAATCGGCAAGTTACCAAGGAAGAAGTGCAACAAGTACGGTTCGAAATAGCCGAACAGAGAAGGGTCAAACTTCAAATGCAGCTAAGGAAATTGCCGAATACACGCTAAGCCAAAGCGCGAGTTACAAAACACTTGTTGAATAAGTGGCGAGAGGAAAAGAAGATGGAGTATGATGAGGAGCAAAGCGGTACATTGAAGAGGAATGCATTCATGGCGGAGCGTCGAAGATATGAAGCGAAGTGCGCCGAAGAGAACAGAAGAGCACATAAAGGAGCAAGAGCAAATACATTGGACCTGTTCCTTCTTCGGTCTTGTTGGAATGAAGGCTTGAAGTTGCACTCGCTAAAAACAATTGCCCCGAATGCGGTGATCAATATTCGGAGTATAGGCAATCTCGAGTCAACCGTCCCGTCCATGATAGACTTGGAATAAGGATTCTGAGGGCGATCGGCGCATAAAAATGAATAATTTTGATGGACATCGAGAGGAAAAGATTTGCGAGATCAAGCTTGGGCTCATAACAATACAAGAGGAAAGCTCATACGGGTGGCAAAGAGGACAATGGTGCCCTCCCCGGTCTCGGAAAAGCCGAAAGAGAAGAGTTCGGTGTTTGAGGAATCAAGAGCCGAAGGTGAATTAGCCGAAAAGAAGCCGGTGTGGCGTCCTAAGAAAAAGGATGATGGACGGGGTCCTTCGGTGATACTAACATGGTGTTCTTTATCCCATTGGAGTTTAGAGCTCCCGAAGATCAAGAAGTTCGGATGAAGTATACTCGAGACTTTGATGAAACCGAATGCCGAGACCCGATGGCTCAACTTGTGTTGACTCGGCAAGCAATCTTTGACAAGCCGCTTAAAAACCGTCATCCGAAGCCATTATACCCGAAGGGATATGTCAATGGCAAACCTTTAACCAAGATGCTTGTTGATGGAGGGGCTGCTATCAATATTATGCCCTATGCTACTTCGCTTGGTATGACAAGTGAGGATTTGTTGGGTCGATGACATGATCCTTAGAGATTTTGCGGCAATGCTTCGATACTCGTGGAGCAAGTACATGTGGAGCCGATGATTGGATCCAAGACTTTGATCACTACTTTCTTTGTCATTGATGGCAAGGGGGCATATAGCATGCTTCGGGAAGGGATTGGATCCATGCTAATTGCCGTGTGTACCCTCAACTATGCATCAAATCCTTATTCAGTGGATAGGAGATGATGTAGAAGTTGTTCAAGCTGATGATTCAGTGAGTGTTGCTACTTCCGAGCCTGCTTATTGGGAATATGATGGACAAGACTGCCTTTCGGGCAAGAAATGGAAAGAAGGTCATGTCAATGTGTTCGACGAGATCAACAACGATCCAAGCGGTCGGCTCGACGGAACTTTTAATGGGCAATCCAATCGATGGCAACAAATGCAAATTGGGTCGTGGTTTCATGTCGGGTGACAAGTTAGAAGAAATCGATGTTGGTGATAGCACAAAGTCAAGGCCGATGTATATCGGTGCAAATTTAGACCCGAATATAAGTTGAAATTAGTAGAGATGCTTTGAAAGAGTTTAAGGATTGTTTTGCTTGGGATTACACAGAGATGCCTGGTTTGGATCGATCAATTGTTGAGCATAAGTTGCCTATAAAACCTGGATTTCGTCCTTTCAAACAACCTCCACGAAAATTTATAAAGAGGAGGTATTGGCCGATGTAAAGAAAGAAGTTGAAAGACCGATTGAAGCAAACTTTATTCGGCCATGCGGGTATGCGAGTGGATTTCAAACATAGTACTCGTATACAAAAAGAATGGAAAGATGAGAGTATGCATAGATTTCGTAGATCTCAACAAAGCTACTCCCATGGATGGTTACCCAATGCCATTCCGATTTACTAGTGGATGCGGCGGTGGTATGAAGTCATCGAGTTTTATGGATGGCAATGTCTACAATCGATTTTCATGGCGCTTGAAGATATTGCAAAAACGTATTCGATGTCCTGGCCACATTGGGTTATTTGAGTGGATAGTAATGACATTTGGATTGAAAAATGCTGGTGCAACTTATCAGAGAGCCATGAATTATATCTTTCATGAGTTGATCGGCAAAATTGTGGAAATTTACATTGATGATGTGGTAGTCAAATCCGAAACCATGAAGAACATTTAGCCGATTTAAGGAAGACTTTGAGTGCACAAGGAAACATGGTTTAAAGATGAATCCAAATAAGTGTGCTTTTGGAGTCTCGGGCCGGTGAGTTCTTGGGGTTCTTGATCCACAAAGGAGGGATAGAAGTTGGGAAAAAGAGCATGGAAGCAATAGACAAAATTGTGCCCCCAACTAATCTTACGAGTTGCAATCGTTCTTGGCCGGGCAAGATCAATTTCGTGAGAAGATTCATATCCAATTTATCGAAAGAGTATTGCCTTTCTCTCCATTGTTGAAGCTCAAGAAGGATCGAAATTTGCAGGGTGACATACGGCAAAAGGCTTTTTGATGAAATCAAGCAATATATGAAGGCACCACCAGTGTTGGTACCTCCACAACTTGAGAAGCCTTTCAAATTGTATGTGGCGGCCGATAGCCTAACAATAGGATCGGCCCTTATGCAAGAGTTTGATGGAAAAGAGAGGGTAATAGCTTACCTTAGCCGAAAACTGCTAGATCCTGAAACAAGGTATTCGGCTATAGAAAAACTCTGTTTGTGTGTTTATTACTCATGCACCAAATTTTAGCACTATTTGTTAAATGCCGAATGTGTGGTGATATCTAGTTTTGATGTAATTAAACATATGTTGTCAATGCCGATTTTAAATGGAAGAATCAAGAAATGGGTATTAGCACTATCGAGTTTAATTTAAAGTATGAGTCGGCAAAAGCGGTGAAAGGACAGTAATTGCCGATTTTATTACTCAACATCGTGATTTATCTCGTGATATGGTTAACATTGCCCCATGGGCATTATTTTTTGATGGATCATCATGTGACAAAGGTGGTGGTGCTGGTATTCTTTTGGTATCCCCACGAGGAAAGACATTTGAGTTTGCTTTTTCAATTGAATATCCTTGTCACTAACAATCAAGCGAGAGTATGAGGCTTTGCTTAGAGGGCTTTGGTCATTAATAGAAGTGAAAGCATTTGCTATCGAAATATTTGGTGATTCGAATTGGTGATCAATCGGTTGACAGACAATATGAATGCAAAAATGATGTACCGCAAGGGTACCATGAACAATGTAGGGAACTTCGAAAAGCTTTTCGCAGTTACTTTGCATCATATACCCGTAGAGAGAGCACAATGGAGAAGCAAATAAATTAGCTCAAAAGCCTACGGATATCGGGGAAAATCATGAGATTTTTGCAATAGAACAAAGTGCCTTCAATTGTGATCGATAGACAATGACTGGAGAAGCGTTATTGTCGCTTATCCAAAGATCCATCTCGGAGGTTTCCCGAAAGCTCGGGTATAAAGCTCTCAAGTTTGTGCTTCTTGATAGCCAATTATATTACAAGTCTATAGATGGAGTATTGCTTAAGTGCTTGAGTCAAGAGGAGGCTAAGAAGATTATGTTTGAAGTACATGAAGGAGTTTGTGGTGCGCATCGGTCGGCTTACCGAATGAAGTGGATAATCGGAAGGACAAAAAGTACTTCGGCCGACTATGTTGGAGGATTGCTTTGAATATTACAAAGGGTGTCGAGAATGTCGATATTTGGTAATGTTCAAAGAGCACTCGCATCCGCTCGAATCCAATAATCAAACCATGGCCGTTCGAGAGGATGGGGTATAGATTTAATTAGACGAGATCAATCCTCCATCTAGCAAAGGACACAAATTTGTGTTGCTTTGCAACAGATTATTTCACCAAGTGGGTTGAAGCTATCCCTTTGAAAACAAATCACATCGAGAAAATATGGTCGGTTTGTCAAGGAGCATATAATTCATAGGTTTGGGATCCCATTGACCATTACAATACGATCGGGGACTCGGCCACTTCTTCGTAGTTTTGTGACTTTGCCGAAAGCATGGGGATAAGGTTATATAATTCTTCTCCTTATTATGCACAAGCCAATGGCCAAGCGGGCGTCAAATAAAATCATGATCAAGATTATCCGAAGAAGATCGATGAGAAGCCAAGGAGATGGCACTTGGTCCTTAATGAAGCATTGTGGGCTTACCGAATGGCTTGCCATGGATCCACACAAGCATCTCCATATGAGTTGGTTTATGGACATAATGCTTTGTAATGCCTTGGGAGTTGCAATCGGCTCAAGGAGAGTTGAGTTGCAAAAGGACCTGACAGATAAAGATTATAAGGATTTGATGATGGATGAATTGGAAGATTTGCATTTGATTCGTCTTAAAGCTTTGGAGAACATCGAGAAGAATAAAATGCGTGTTGCCAAGTACTACAACAAGAAAGTTAAAGTTAAGCAATTTGCAAGAAGGAGAATTGGTTTGGAAAACGATATTGCCAATTGGCACAAAGGACAAGACATTTGGCAAATGGTCACCAAATTGGGAAGGACCTTTTCGGGTTGTCAGTTGTGCGCCCTGGTAATGCGTATATATTGAAAACGCTATTTGGAGAAGAACTTACTAGAGCCATCAATGGCAGATACCTTAAAAAGTTTTATCCAAGTGTTGAAGTTGGATCTTAATTGTGACTATGACATAAACGTGGTATAGCCGATTGAATGAAAATCGCCTTCAGAATAAAGGAAAGAAGTTGGAGAAAAATAGCCGATGTTATTGTATCGCCTCTAGTGCAAAGAATAGCCGATATCATGTGTATCGTCTTCAACAAAATAGCCGATACAATTGTATCGCCTTTAGCCAATTCTTGAAGGTAAATGAACAGTTTGATCCTATCTCTCACCGGTAGGTTTATCGGGGAAAGATAAAGCGAATTGAAGTGCTACACTACAACCGTCAAATCATGGAACAGTGCGAGATCTAATCGGCGAGGTGACGTCATGCGTTCGGGAAAATTTCGTTCGGGAAAGGTGTTGCAGTCAAAATACCAGCTAGGGGGCGAGGAAATTCATAAGAATAAATGCAATTGCTGGAACACCATTGCCGCCAAGACAGACAAGATCAAGGAGACGGCCAACATTCTTCATTTAAAAGTTTTTATTACAACCCGTGCCAATCCTAATACAAGCTACTCCTCTTCTTCAGTGAAGAGCTTGTTGAGGACGGACTCCGGGTTGGTGGCGTTGGCCATGGCGTCGGCGTGGTCGTCGTATTCCACCAGGAGGCCCTCAATGCCGTCGACCTCATGGGGAAGCCCACCTCGGAAGCCTACCGGCATGGGAGCATAGTCGTCCCCGGTCCAGACGACATCCCCGCCGAGCCGAGCGCGCGAGGCGCACGCGTGAAGCGCAACCCGATCAATCGACCGAACCGCCTCAAGGCGATCTCGCCACTGCCGCCCCCGAGCGTTCACGTGGTTGGCCGCCGCCGTCGCTGCCACCTTCGGCGGTTAAGCTCATTGGAGAGGTCTCGCAAAGATAGAAAACAAGACGACTAGTGAGCAAACAAATTGGGAAGAACGGGAATTGAAGCAATGTTGGAAGAACAAGTGCGGTGATGGTCTCGGTCATCTCGCGCGGGTATCCTCCCATTCCAGGGGCGATCCCGAACTTCTTGGTTTCTTCACCAAGAAGCTCCCGTGCTTCGTCCCTCTCGCGGCGGTATGCGGCGGCGTCGTAACGGTGTACGCGGGATTTCCTCGTCGTTCCTATCCCATATAGGGCGGTACGAAGAGGAGGACCCCCGATGAGGCCGAGGCGTGCCGGCGCCGGAGCAGAATGAGGAGCCGGGCCGGAGCCGGAGCCGGTGCGGGGCGAGTGCATCGAACGCCGCGGCCGGCGCCGTGAAACGCCATTGGCCGGTGCTTGATCCTCGCCGTTCTACAAATAAGGTGCAATCAAGATCGACTAAATAAAAAGAAACCGCAAACAAGATGGAGAAGTTGTCTCCCTTCGCAGCGACGGCCGCGGTTGCTTTCCCCGCCACGCCCGCGGAGCGGGGACGAGGCGTGCCGAGGCCGGAGCCGAGCCGGGGCGGTGTGCCTCCGGAATTGGCGACATAGTCGCCGGTGTTCCCGACGGCCCCGAAACGGATCAAGAAGATAGACAACCGCAAGGGGCAGGGACTCGGATCGGGTAAAAACTATCAAGCAAAGACAACTCAAAAGGTTGAAGGTCTCACCGCCGGCGCCGGTTGCTTTGCTTCCTCCGCCTCGTCCCCGGACGCTTGCCACGGTCGCCGCCGCTTGCCATCGGTGGTGGTGAGGGTTTTTTGAGATTGGGGTGGAAGAGGAAGTGGAAGAGATGATAGCAACGCTTGCGCTTGGATGTGATGATGATGGAAGCCGAGTGGCTCTATTTATGAATGATGGGAGCCGTGGCGGAACACGCGGGAAAACCAATCGACAGATTAGGGTTTTCACACTTCTTAAATGGGCGGTATTGAGTTGGGTCAAGCCCATTACCGTGGTCGATTCAGTTACCGACGCGGTCGGCTAAAAAGCTAAAATGGGAATCATTCGGCTAAAAGTATGTACTTTAGCCTACGGCGGTTATGTTCGGGCTGATTTGCACAAGTGTGAGTATAGTCATACTCGGGGACACCGAATGATAACGAACGAGAGAAGAAAGAGAAAAACAAAATATTAAATCAAAAAGGAATAAAATGTTGAAGAAGTATGGTACATTCGAGCATAATATTTACATATGTCATCATACAAGCCGCAGGTTTATACACTCAAATAAGAGTTAATGACATTCGGGCGTCGGTCTTGATTTTGTTGACCTCGTCAAGGGCTTTCTTGTCTTCAACTTCAGAATTTTGGATCTGCAGCGGCTGCTCTTGATTTGCTTGGTCTCTCGACAAGGGAGCTTATTTTGGACTTAGCCGAGTCAAGAGGTGGCGAGTAGCAAGTTTGGCCTCATGAGATTGAATGTTGGCATCCAATTGAGCCAACGAGCTGCCGGTTGATCCTCTCATCTCTCATGCTCGCAATTCGGCTCCAAAGTATTCCAAGACTGTTTGGCCGACTTGAATTCGAGTAGAGCTCCTTAACTCGCCGTTGTTCTCTGGTTGCCTTATCGGTTTCCAAAACAGCCTTGTCGATGTATTTTTGTATGCTCTCTTGACGACAACGGCAAAGTGGTCATCAAGATGGGACAAGGAGTTTATGGCATCCTTAAGATCGAAGGGAGCTCTTGGCCAATTGGCTCGCTATTTCCCTTATCTTGTCGATTCTCGAGTCAAGTCAACAATGTCCTTCTCTAAGAATGAGATTATGTCCTTCAATTTAGCCCGACTCTCGATGATAATTGCCGATTAGAGGAGACTTCATCATCGTCGGCAAATTCTTCAAAGAATGAGGGAAAAAGCGGCTGTTGAAAAGCAAGTGTCCCGATAATAGAAGAAAATTTATTAGCCGAATGACTTAGTTCAAATAGGGAATAACGAGAAAGATCAAGATAATACCTCTTCGGCAAAAACCGATCAATAGCTTCCCGAGTAGCATCAAGACTTTGAGTGATTGATACGATTCTTTGCTTCATGGATAGCGGTTTCATGACTTGTTGATATATCTTGAATTGCCGAGGGAGTTGAATCCGGTGCGTCTCGAAGAAGAATTTTTTCTCGTTGCTTCTCCCGGCCGATAAAGAGGAATGCCTATTTCTGTTTCTATTTGTTCATCAACTTTGATGAGAAGGAATTTCTTCAGTTGCTTCTCCCTGTTCACCTGCTTGGTCATCTGTCTGGTGAGGAGAAGTTTCTTCTGCTGTTCCTCCTTGATATTCTGGGTCAAATATAAGTAAGGTCAATGTGTAAACAAAGAAATGAGAATAACAAAGTGCGGATGCATACCAAGGATGCCGATAGGCTCATTGGCATTTGCTTGGCCATAGAGAGCTCCGGGAGAATTCTCCAAGATCACTACCCCCGGGACTTTGAGGGTTGACTGTACTGTGAAAGATAGTGATGAATGCAAACATATTTGCGAGATAAAAATAAGGGATCAAAAGCATTCATACCCGAGGGAGTGGCTTGACCTTCTTTGATCTTGTTTTCTTGGGGATTGCGGTGTCCTTGATGGGGGAGGAAGGAGTTTTTCTTTTAAGGTCCTTCGAGCACCTTGTGTCATCGCGGGTGTTTTGTTAAAAACTCAAGCTAAACTTGGAGCATCGTGCCCCCGAGCAGCATTAGGGCCGGGTTGCCGGTATTGAACCTCGGAGGACTTGGAGGAGCATTGTCCCTGTTCAAAAGATGTTTAGATACAAGAACGAGAGACATAGAATGAAAGGTAGCTATAAGAGTGTACCTCATCATCAGAAGTGAATAAGGGCATTAGAACTTGGCATAGAGGGTGGACTTGTGCTCTAAAAATGTGAGAGTGCCATTCTTGCCACCAAAGAGAGAAGGAGGGATGAGCAGCTTCAATTATCACCAGAGGATTAGGTTCATATACCGGAAGCTTACATCCAAGATTAAAGACTTTGTTGGCCTCAATCTTTGTTTAGCAATGACTCCCAGGGTCGATGATACTTGAAAAGTATGGCCTTGGGGGCAATTGACCAAGTCCAAGCTGCACGGCAACCATGTTTGGGTTGTAAAATTCATAAGTTGAACTTATCACCGGCCATGATGAAATTCTCTTTGGTAAAGCACGGGGCACGATGAAAGAATTAAAGATGTCCCCTGGAATCATCATCTATGCACCCGACTCATAGCTAAATCTACGGGGGAGAGTTAAATTTTCATTCTCTCCGTAGGGAAACCGTTATGTGGTTGAATCCCTTGTAGAAGATCTTAAAAAGGTGGCCAAGGTCTAGATCAATGACAATGGAAGATGCGGCTTCCCCATATGTCGACAGATTTATATCGGGATCCTCACCTTCGGCGTAGTTGATTGAAGGAAAATTCGGGTTATGGAGGTCAACTGAAACTATCTGATGCATATACAGTTGCAACCACATTTGGACAAGCCACCACGGGCCATTGACACAGGAGATTTCACCCTGACCACGCATTTGAACAGTGATCTGGTGCATCATGTGATAGACTGCTCCCAAGAGATACTTGCCCAAAGGGATCAATTTACCTCGGCTAATTCTTCTTCACCATCACTATATGATTCAAAGTGGGTTCATTGGATTTGCCACAGAAGATGAATCTGCACAACCACATGTTCATGAAAGCCCTATACTCTTTATCAGACACAGTGCCAGTTGAAGCATAAGTCTGGATATACTTGGCCCAACCTCCTCCTGATTTGACTGACCTCTGTGCACTGGTGCCTTTAAATTTGAATGGGTATGTTGGCTTGGTGATGTTTAAACCAGTCATCATGAAGATGTCGACGAGTGATCGACATTGGACCGTGACCAAAGATGAAAGCATTGATGGCATCGAGACCATAAGTGGGAAGCGGCTATCAAGAGAGTCATTTCTTGGCATATCGGCCTAAAGAGAGCTCCAAGCGGTGTTGAATATCTTGTGATTCCCGAGAAATCACTATTCCCGGATCGCATCCTCCGATACCAATCACGCCATCCCGTGATTGAAGGAAGGGGCCAAGTTTTGAAAGTGTTCGGCCATCTATTTGAGGGGGCAATCCTAGATTTAAATGGGATCCTCAAAGTCTCTTTTTCAATAAATTCCCTCGGATTGGAATCTCCCCGTGGGCCAAGAAAAAATGATCCGGATGAGCAAGATTGGAGATCAAAATCTCATTCTTCATTTCCTTTAGTAGAAGTGAAGCGGATGAATCAAGAACACATCCGGAAAATGATTCAAGAAAATTGCCGAATGGGTAAAAGCAAGTAGGGTTACCTCTAGAAGCTCCTCTTGAGTTCCCGTTGCCATGATGGAGCTGGTTGAAGTATCCGTCGCCATTGACAGCGGCAAGCACGGATCTCAAGTGGCGGCTGCGGGGGCGTCGTGCAGTCTTGACCTAGGCAAAAAGCGCTAGCGATCAATTTCGAAATAAAACCCTTTTATCTCGAAATTGAGGGGGCATGTGTTAACACCGGAATTTGGTCGGGGATATGACAAAGTGGGCCTACGAGCAGCCAGAGAGAACGATTCGGCAAATGCATATGCGGTCGGCTAATTTCCGTATGTTCGGCAAATGGTCAAGCGGTCGGTAACGGCTTCGTTTGAAGGCGAAAGAAGGAAAGAGGAAGGCGACCGAAAGGGAAGGAGTCGTGATAGTCAAGGACTCCGATTTTGGTTAGAATTAGTATATTTGTAGCTTTCCAATTTTGTTTAGGCGGTTCGTAAATTCTTAGGACTCATGTTCTGTCCAGGGTATAAATATAAACCCTCGACCATTGTAATAAGGGTTCACAACCAAATCAATACAACCGGCTACGTGCCACCCTTCAAGTCCTTTTAGTCGTGTCGTCGAGTTCTTCGAGAGGGCCAATCGATCCGTCAACCTCCGTAAGTCCCGGCAACCTTGCTATCATGTCTAGTATCGTGCGGCGGATTTAGATTATGATGCAAGTAGTCTCATCCGTTTTGCTTAGTATCGTGCGGCGGATTTAAACTTAATGATGGGAAGTTTTTGCTTGTGCCTTGTATCGTGCGGCGGATTAAGACATGAGTAAAGATAGTTATCGGCTCTTTTAGATTTGGCATGATCTAATAGATTCATTAAGTTATCACGTGTTGCTTGCTTTATTTAATGTTTAATTATTTGCAACACTCTTTTGCCCAATCTAGATTGATACTCTTTCGGCTTGTTGATCGTTCCTTTCATGCTTATTCGCATCGAGTAGATCAAGCCCATATAGCCGAATTAGATCGATCTAGATTGTTACGTGTTGCGGGTTCATTCACGTTAGATGTAGATAAGCCTTGACAGAATTTGGGTATCGTGCGGCGGATGCGAGTCTTTGGGTTACTCTAGAGCTAGTCATCCGGTGGACTAGAGATCGGTTTAATCGATAGGTTTCTTTTACATATTACTTGTTTGTTCCTTCTTCATGGACCCCGATTCGGCAATCTTGCCGATACGGTTATACTCACACATGTAGCGAGTATTTATAAATCTGTTAGGTAATTACGTGCTTTTAGCTCTTTATTGTTAGATTGTATCATGCGGTGGATTGATCTAGTAGTAAGGAGTGGCGTAAATTCATAGTGAGTGGTATCATGCGGTGGATTAGCTTGCTTGGGTTTATGCTCGACGGGTTTATGAAGGCTAGACGTGCGGCGAGACTAGTTGGAATAGCCTATGCATGTGTTATTTAGTAGATTTACATTTATAAGTTACTTATCTTTAGTTACTAGTGCTTGATGATGCTTTAAACCCGAGATATAGTTTGATATGCTTTAATAATTTAATCTTGTTCAAACATGTCTTCATTTACCGTATTCGGCAAATTCATTCTTTACATCGTTATGTTACTTTAGCCGAATGAACTGCAATCTGCGAGATAGCTTTTATAGCTATATGTCGTCGTAAGTGGCTTCTGGGGCCGTAAAGATGGAACCGGCTGCCTGGTCTCTCGACATGTTCCGTTTGATCTTACCGTTTTATCCCTTGTCGATTTTCGGTCAAATTGATCGGCACGCCACGGATTCGGACACCGGGTACCCGATTGAAGCTAGGCTTTCCGGCTTGCTGTGTGTGAGACACAGTGCGCCACATTTTATGTCAACAGGTGATATGCGCGGTTGTAGATGAGACTCTGATCTTGGTTCATGGTCTTGCCGCATTGGTCTTGTAACGATCTACTCGTACCGGTCGAAATTCCGCCATCCGAGTTAAGTGATACATGTAAATCCAGTCACGACGAGTTAGAGACCAATCAGATTGATCGAATTGAACCTAGGTCAAGTGCCGAGCGCATGTGATGCGCGGCGGTGGCAGATTTGATCGGCCGTAAGGCGCCGGGTTACCGAGAAAAGTGTTGTTCGTAAAACAGCCGTAACTTTTGAACCGTAACTCGGATTGAGACGATCCTTAAACGAAACATCTAGAGAATTTCATTCCGGATATGATTTTTTGCCATTTCGTCGCATTCGGCGAAATTAGAATTGCGAAATAAGGCTTTGAAATAGAGTTTTTCTGCATTTTACGTTTAGAAGTCGGAATCGGTTAACTCTGTTTTGCAGGAATTCATGACTGGTATAGCCCTTATGTGTATGTGATGCATGTATGTAATCAATTCATGGCTTGCATGTCATGAGGATGACAATATGGGCTAGGGCCATATAGATATTGTCAAAATTATTGTAATGGCCTGCGAGCCAGTCTGTGATGATCCCATCCGCGACTATGTAATATTATTTCATTGTCCTGCGGTAGTGATAGATTGTCTTGGTGGACTCATCACTAAAGAATGGCGTACATAGATCATGGAGATGGCGATCACCACGATGAACAGATTGTTGGAGATGGAGATCCCCAAAGAAACAATGGGCTATACCAAGTCATATCTGTGTTTATGCTGTTCTTACTATGTTCTACTTTCGCTATAATGTTTTTGTCTACATTCGTGCGGTAGTGAAGTAGAACGATCCCTCATCAATGTTTAAGGTTCATGCTCCCCCAAACCTTGCACTGTCATATGTCTTGTACAATCAGTGGTGGGTCTATGAAATTAGGGTGCCACTGATTTTCCTTGACTAGACAGGTTCGTATCGGATACTTACTGCAGAAAGGTTTGGTTACTTGAACAGGGTCATCCTAACGGTTAGGGACCTTGGAGCATATGTCATTGGCAACACAAGCATAGAGATGCTACCCAACAACAAGAGTCATATGTGATATGATTAGCAAGGAGTTGCTTACGATCTACCATGTCTTCTAGCGGTGATGCTAAAGCTCACTAGTCGACTTGTTAGTTGTGGGTCTTGAATCACTAAGTTTCAATCGAGGGATATTGATTTTAGTGGGAGTAGATTTAATTAAGAGTTTAATATGATTTACTCCATCATGGATACATTGTCTTAGTATTTTTGCATTACTTTTGTTGTAGATCAATGGCGCCTAGCAAACAACCATTTACTTTGCGTTCAATACTTGAGAAAGAAAAGTTGAATGGAACATACTATGCGGATTGGATCCGCAACCTGAGAATTGTTCTCAGGGCTAAGAAAAAGGAAGATGTTCTAGACACCGCTTTATTAGCAGAACCTGCTGCTGATGCATCTGATGCTGAGAAAAACGCTTACAAGAAAGTATCTAATGCTGATCTCGAAGTAAGCTGCCTTGTGCTTGCTAGCATGGAACCAGATCTGCAGATGCAGTTCGATAACAGCCATGCAGCCTACGATATGATCGTGGCGCTGGAAGAGATGTTCCAGACTCAAGCTAGAACTGAAAGGTTCAATGTCTCAAAGGCTCTTGTTGAGACCAAGCTAGCGAAGCGCATCGGTTGGCCCACACGTAATCAAAATGGTTGGTTACACTCGAGGTTGAAGAAGCTAGGCTTCCCAATTGGCCTAGAGTTGGCTACTAATTTCATTCTCTCATCTCTTCCGCCCAGCTATGAAAACTTCATCTCGACCTACCATATGCATGGGGCGGAGAAGGGTTTGAATGAGCTGTGTGGCATGCTGAAAATAGCAGAGGCTGACATCAAGAAAGGTGCTAGCACTAGCCATGTGTTGGCGGTCCAAAACAAGCCTAACTTTAAGAGAAAGAAGGGCAATGCTTGGAAGAAGAAGAAGGGTAAGGCTAAAGATGAGATCACTAAGCCAAACCCATCTGCGCCCAAGGCTGGACCAACTTCTGATGAAGAGTGCTTTCACTGTAAGGGGAAGGGTCACTGGAAGAGGAACTGCAAGCTGTACTTGGCGTCCTTAAAGAAGGATGGCGGTGGTAAAGGTGCTCCTACTGCTCATACACTTGCTATTTATATTACGATATTTTCCTCGCTAACTCTTATATTAATTCTTGGGTATTTGATACCGGATCGGTTGCTAATATTTGCAATACGATGTAGGGAATGATAAGAAGTAGAAGCGTGGAAAAAGGAGAAGTTGATTTCCACGTGGGCAATAATGCAAGAGTTCTTTGCGTTGAACGTCGGGACGATGCAACTACACCTACCTTCGGGATATATTTTGGAATTGAATAATTGTTATTTTTTTCCTTGTTTAAGTCGAAACATTGTGTCACCTTCATGTTTGATGAAGGATGGTTATTCATTTGCGAGTAAAGACAATGGTTGTGTTATCTCTAAGAATGATATGTTTGTGGCTTTTGCACCCATTGTGAATGGTTTATTTATTTTAAATCTTGATGATGCACTGTCGTAATATTAGTGCTAAAAGGCCTCGGCTTAATAAGTTGAGTCCAACCTATATGTGGCATTGTCGTTTAGGTCATATAAGTGAGAATCGCATGAAGAGGCTCCATTCTGATGGGCTTCTAATTTCGTTTGATTTTGAATCATACGAGACATGTGAAGCATGCCTGATGGGCAAGATGACCAAGACGCCTTTCACGGGTTTTCCTGAGAGGGCGAATGACTTGTTGGAACTCGTGCATACCGATGTGTGTGGACCAATGAGTACGACGGCTAGAGGCGGATTTCAATACTTCATAACATTCACCGATGATTTCGGTAGATATGGCTATGTGTACTTAATGAAGCATAAGTCTCGAAACATTTGAAAAGTTCAAAGAATTTCCGAATGAAGTGGAGAATCAACGCGGCAAGAAAATTAAAGCCTTGCGATCTGATCGTGGAGGCAAATATTCGAGACACGAGTTTAGCAATCATCTAAAGAGTTGCGGAATTGTTCCACAGCTTACGCCGCCTGGAACGCCTCAGAGAAACGGCGTGTCTGAGCGACGTAATTGGACTTTGTTGGACATGGTTCGGTCTATGATGAGCCAGTCGGACCTACCTTTATCATTTTGGGGATACGCTCTAGAAACAGCCGCTTTCACATTAAATAGGGTATCGTTTAAGTCCGTAGTTAAGACACCATATGAGATATGGACTTGTAAGAGTCCCAGTTTGTCTTTTCTGAAAATTTGGGGTTGTGAAGTTTTTGTAAAAAGGCTTATATCAGATAAGCTCACACCCAAGTCGAACAAATGTTTCTTCGTGGGATATCCAAAGGAAACTTTAGGATATTACTTCTATAACCAATCAGAGGGCAAAGTGTTTGTTGCTTGAAATGGTGTTTTCTTAGAGAAAGAGTTTGTCAAAAGAGAGAAGAGTGGACAGAAGGTGTATCTTGAAGAAGTTCAAGATGAGCTAGCAGGGAAGGACTCTACAAGTGATGCTAATGTAGCAGAACAAGTTGAGATACCTGTGGCAAAAGAAATACCACCACAACCACGAAGATCAGCAAGAATCCGTGAGTTGCACGGGGATCTGTTATTGTTAGACAATGACGAACCTGCTACATATGCGGAAGCAATGACGGACCCAGATTCCGAGAAATGGCAAAGTGCCATGAGATCCGAGATAGATTCCATGGGAGATAATCAAGTTTGGAACTTGGTTGGCGCGAGATGGGGTTAAACCTATTGAGTGCAAATGGGTCTTTAAAAAGAAAAAGGATATGGATGGAAATGTTCACGTCTATAAAGCTCGACTTGTCGCAAAGGGTTTTCAGCAAGTTCAAGGAATTGACTACAATGAGACTTTCTCACCGGTAGCGATGCTTAAATCTATCCAGATTATTCTAGCAATAGCTGCTTATTTCGATTATGAGATATGGCAGATGGATGTTAAAACAGCCTTTCTAAATGGCAATTTGGAAGAGAACGTGTATATGATGTAGCCCGAAGGTTTTGTTGATCCTAATAATGCTGGAAAAATATGCAAGCTTAAGAAATCTATTTATGGGTTAAAGCAAGCATCTTGGAGCTGGAACATTCATTTTGACGAGGTTGTCAAAGGGTTTGACTTCCGTTAGAATGAAGAAGAACCTTGTGTTTACAAGAAGGAAAGTGGGAGCGCTGTTGTGTTTCTAATCTTGTATGTGGATGACGTATTATTGATTGGGAACGACATTCCATTGTCGCAATCCATAAAGACTTCACTGAATAATAGTTTTTCTATGAAGGATTTGGGAGAAGCATCATATATTTTGGGCATAAAGATCTATAGAGATAGGCCGAGGAGGCTAATAGGATTAAGCCAAGATACGTACATTGACAAGGTGTTGAAATGGTTCAACATGGAACAGTCCAAGAAAGGGTTCTTTCCTATGTCACATGGTATGCGCTTTAGTGATAAGCAGTGTCCTCAGACACCAGATGAACAAGAGCGCATGAGTAAGGTTCCATATGCTTCGGCCGTTGGTTCCATAATGTACTCCATGATATGTACTCGCCCAGATGTCTCTTATGTTCTAAGTGTTGCGAGCAGATATCAAGCTAATCCTGGTGAGAGTCACTGGACACTAGTTAAAAACATTCTTAAGTACTTGAGAAGGACTAAAGATGTGTTCCTAATCTATGGTGGTGAGGAGGAGCTCGTTGTAAATGGTTACACCGATGCTAGCTTTCAAACCAACCCGGATGATTCATAGTTTCAATCAGGTTTTGTGTTCACAATAAATGGAGGTGCAGTGAGCTGGAAGAGTTCCAAGCAAGAGATTGTGACTGATTCTATAGCAGAAGCCGAGTACATTGCAGCCTCAGGAGCTGCAAAGGAAGGTGTTTGGATGAGGAGGTTCCTCATTGAGCTTGATGTGTTTCCTAATGCGTCTAGCCCATTGAATCTACATTGTGATAACAATGGGGTGATAGCGCAGGCTAAAGAGCCAAGGAATCACCAGAAGAACAAACATGTACTGTGAAAATTTCACCTCATTCGGGAGTTCATTCAACATGAGGAGATTAAGATGTGCAAAATACACACGGATTTGAATATAGCAGATCCGTTGACAAAGGCTCTTCCACAGCCTAAGCATGAGGCGCACATGAGGTCTATGGGTATTAGATATCTGAAAGATTAACTCTAGTGCAAGTGGGAGACTGTTGGGAATATGCCCTAGAGGTAATCATAGAGATAATGTTATTGCGATTGTATCCATGATATATTATATGTTTCTGAATATCCATTAAAGACAACTTGTATCGATTGGCAGTTATGTGAATTGTTTGTGAAACTCTTTACTTGTATGGATATTCTAATGTTGTCCCTAATCGGAGTTCGTGTAACAACGCACATGAATATTAGATCAGCACATTATTAGTTGATGACTATGTTTCACAAGTCATAGACATAGAGATGTCAAATTAATAATATAATATGGGCACATGTATGACATGTAGGTTGGACTGACCCGACGTGAGATGTTGTTATTATTATCTCTTTACACATCATGTACGTTATGTCCTTGAACCTGAGATTGTCGTATGTACTCAAGATGTGAAACGACTTACTTAGGGATTGTCAAACACTACTCCGTTACTGGGTAGCCATAAAGATAGTCTTCGGGTTTGTCGGGAAACATGCTGTGAGACATAGACAATCAATGTCACATCTAGGATTTTTGACTTCTTTTCACCAAAATCCTAATGTGTCCACACATTGCATTTAAGCATGAGCATGTGCATTCATAAGTAAATTGCTTGGTAATTCTAGTTCGTGTGCAAAACATGATAATATCAAGTGCTTGATGTGATGCTCACTAACTACACCTAGACATGATGATAGCTTAAATTTATTAGGGGGTCATGCTAATGACCATAGCCAAGAAAATGTCTCATTTTGACTTAGCTTTCTGGAAATTGTTTGCTAGAGGTGTCAAAAAGTGTTTCCCAGGCATTTCAAATGAATTTGGGGTTTAAAGCTTTTAGTTGGGAAATTTTATAAAGAATAAAACTCCCAAAGTCCACCCTTTGTGAAAATGGGTGGAAGGCAATAAATTTTGGGGGAGAAGATCGAGACTAGGGGGGCTGTTTTTCTATTTATTTGATTTTCCAAGCTATTTTTTTGGAAATTTGTATTTCAAAAACTATTGGGAATTTGGCCAAACTTTCTAAAGGTGAAGTGATCTACTCTTCCCGAGGATCATTTTCTTTTTTGGGAGTTTGCCCAAATTCGGCATATTTTGGAGATATAGCAAGGGGGAGAAAGGTGTTCAATTTGATGTTTATAATTCAAAAAAAAGGGACCCCACCTGTCGGCCTCACCACCGACAAGCAGGGCTTCTCCTCGCCGTCCCGACACGCGGCCGGACGCGTGTCCGTACGTCGCCGTTCCTGGGCGGTGACGAGGCGATGGGGAGGCCGCCCGGTCTCGACCTCATCGTCATTTCCATCGCCACCACTCTCTCCCTCTCCCTCTCATTCTCCGCCGAGCCACCACCATCGAAACCCGCCGCCGCCGCTCCACCATTTGCGCCGCCGCCTCGAGCTCGCTAGCGCGCCGCCGCAGCGCCGCCGCCGAGACGCCTTGGCTCGCGCACGCGAGCGCGGGACGCCGCCTCGACTCGGTCGCCGTGAGGAGAAGGTGAGCGCCCCCTAGGGCACTCGTCCTCTTCCTCCTCTCCGGCAAGGCACTGCCGCGATTGAGCTCCCCGAGGGCCGCATTGGCCGGCCCCGAGCGCTTGCGTCGGTCTTGAGGTGCCCCTGGGCCGCAGGCCGCCGGCCGATTGGACGACCGTGGCGCGTGCCGCCGGGCCGCCGTCGAGCTACCGCCGCCGGCCGCCATGGACACCGGTGCGGTGTGCTCCGGCGAGCTGTTGTGCCACCTCGGGCACCATCGGTTCCGCCGTGCTCCTGGGCGCACGCCGACGTGGGCAGCGAGGTCGGAGACCTCACCGCCGGCCAAGCTCGCCGCGGGCGGGAGGCTCCCCTGCCTCTGGCACGCTGGCCAGTGGGACCCACCGTGCCCACGGGCCCAGCTGGCAGCTGGAGGCCAGGTGGCCAACTGGATGGATGCATCTCTGGGTGCAACTCTCGGGTGGATCTAGCGTGGCATGCACAGATAGTGGGGGACGCGCGCGGGGTGCGCGTAGCAATTTGAGTTGGAAATTCTGGAAATGAATTTCCAGAATTTATGTTGTACCTTGTGAATTTTGTAACTCAAGATGTACATGTCCAAATCGATTGATTCAAGTTCCTAAATTCATATCTTGAGGAACTCTATCTTTGTGGAATATTTTGGGAAATTTTGGAGCAACTTTGCTGTGCAAAGTAATTTTAATTTGAATCAAAGGGGGGTTTGGAATTAACTTTGAAAATTCATAACTAATTCATGGATGATCCAAAAATTGTGATTCTTGTTCCTAAATTTATCATTTCTGATGTACTTTGTGATTGAGTAATAGCATGGCTATGTTCTATGGGAAAAATTAGAGTTGCTTTAGAGGGTGCATGCGTTTAGTGCTAGCAAATAAATTCATTATGATTATTCTAGCAAGAGTTTAGCTTTGGTAAATTTTGTGTGATGGTTCTTCACTGTTTAGGGGCCATTGGTGAAGCCAAAGCTAGTGTTTGCCATGTTTCGTAATGCAAAGTATTTTAGGTCCATTAAATGGCTAAGAATTGTTGTCAACTTGTGATTTTTTGTGTAGCTTTAACCATAGGTCCAAATTGGATGAAATTTGGACAGTGAGCTATGGTTAACCTGAGGTTGCTACTGTAATTTTTCCAGGATTTTAGGACATGTCGAAATAAGGGTTGCAGTTATACCTATCATGTGATTAGTGGTACTTATGCTTGATTGTTTTGGGTCATGATCATGATGAGGGCTTATATGATCTTGGTAATGTTTATCTTGGTTATGATCATGTTAGGATCAGGTTGCAACTGATGTACGTTAATTACTTTGGTCATGATCGAGTAAGGGTTAGCAACTAGTGTACATGGTTCATGAGTGACATGTCGGGGCATGGTGCTTAAGGGGGTGTTGTTGCTATGTCATGTGATGTTAGTCATTGCTGATTTGTCATGAGTTAATCTATGACATTCACTTGCATTGATCATCGACAATTAGCTAAGTGATTCATTATGAGTTACTCAACCATGCATTGCATCATACAGGATCGTCGGACAACGCCCAGCAGTTGGTTCCCGCGGAGCAGGACGGGGGAAACCAGCAGGAGCTAGTGGAGCAGGGAGCAGCCGAGGAGGAGTCAGACACTGAGCTGCCAGAGTGCCCGAACCATTAGCCCAGTTCCTTTGAGAAAGGCAAGCCCCGAAGCATTCTCCTACGGTTTGCCAAACTAACTTGCGTCGTTTATTGTTTATGATGCATTACGTGATAGGCGTTGATCGATACCTTTGATGCATTATCCTACCTTGACCACTTGATATACCTCTACCCTAATTAAGTATAGGACGTATTACGCTTAGCCTTGCTTAATTACACGGTAGAAGTCGGGTGGTTAGTTTAATCATCCGCGAGAATAGGGAATCACATGCTAATGGTTGGATCGGGAAAGGAAAGGTTGGAACATAACCCAAACGGGATATTGGCAGAACACTGTATTTGTTCCGGCCCTCAGTCATTTTGAACAACTTCTCACACTTAGGTGGTGATATAACACCCCGAAGCCTAGTAGCTAGTTTGGGTCGGGTTTTGGCAGGGAACGCACTGTGCTGGTGTTGGGGTGGGACAGGTCGCAGCATTAAGACTGATGTTGGTACCCGACTAGATGCAGCCGTTTGGCAGGCCTGGGCACGAGTGGTTACTGCTGATCTTGATTCCGAATTGGTGAACGACGACCTGACACTCACTTTAGCGGGTGAGTGGGGCGTGTGTGAGAAATTACCCTCGGTGAGTAGGAATCGATTATAATCGCCATCGTTCCTGGATAGGAATAACTTGACTTGAGTACATGCAATACAGAATATAAACGGGAAAATGGAAGGGGGTTATGTTGCCATAACGGATGTAGGATTTCAAAATATGATCAACCATGTGAAAGGATGATTGTTTTATACTTCTACTTGATGATGTTTAGTTCAGGTGCAAACATAGTAAGTGCAGGTATTAACTAAGTTGATAAGCTAGTGTAGCTCACCAATTGAAGATAAAGTAAGCTCATGTCATTTATGGAAGAATGGGTCAGCCAAACCACCATATGGCCTTGCATATGCTTATAAGAGTCTTTATTTTCTGGTTTAAGACGGGTAAGTCTAGCTGAGTACCCCACATACTCTGGGTTTTATTCCCATGTTGTTGCAGATGGGGAGATGTTTTATGGCTACTGCAAGACATGCTACTACCCCGCTCTGGGTGATGACTAGACTGTGGGCACAGTCAACTATCTCTCTCATCTTATGTTGCTTTTGGTTGGACTTGGTCATGGACAAGGCACTGTGTACTCTAAGTGGTTGTAAGACTTAAACTTGTTTAGCTTCCGCAATGTCAAGACTTAACTTGGTTTGTAATAATGCTACTTAAACTCCGATGTATTATCTATGTGCGAACTTGTGTGGTGGATGATGAATGTTGAACTTATTACGATCTTGGCTGCAATGGAAAAAGTTTGAAATCCTTCGTGATTTCGGAAGACTACCGGGTTTACATGTGCTCAAGTGCGTTCGCCGACGCCCTGGCGTCGGTAATTCGTACTTGTGCTTATGTAAATTGGGCGGTTCTATTTCAGCTGGCATCGGAGCATGGTTCAACGTGACGTCATACACTACTTAATAAAAACTACAGATTTTGGTTTTAAAAAGTGATTTAAAACTTGTAGCCACTTACACAAAGGTTCACTTAGGGATTTAAAATTTCAGGTTAAAATTCTTAGAGTGTGCCGATGTCCGACCTGTCCATTATGCCCACATAAGGACTATTTAGGTGGCTTATTTAAGTACTGACTTGGGGGAAAATTGCATCATATTTTCTTTTTGTCGCGCTCATACACGACGGATATGTATGGGGGCCATTCACTTGAATGGTTATGTATGTATCAATTTTGCCTCTACGCTCAGGTAAGTCGGTTCGACGCCCAAGGTAAGGTGAGTTGTGAGAGCATGACTGGATACACTGCCAGTCTAGGGGAGTGCTTATTGGTACTCAATTATATTCATGTTCACACATGATTATAGAAAGGTACCCCATGTGTGGGATCGTCTTCTGGCGATTGATTTTTGGGTAGCGTGCACCTACATGCAGGGATATCGGGGATATACCTGTGTGGAGGGGGGGGGGTGTGGTTAGGATTAGTGTAATCGGAGATTTGACCTTGTTCGGAAGGTGCCGAATTTTTACGTCGCTTGCATTCATGGGGCTTGGGCTGAAATGAATTTTCTGCGTGTACGCTAACCGCGCAAACGTGTAGCCCACCCTAACTTCGTATATATGAGAGGGCGATGTTATGCCACCGACTAGCACAATTATTATAAATCTATTTATATATAATAAATTTGGTGAGGACGTAATAAAATTTTGTGCATATCATGTTGAATAAAAAAATTGCTCATGTTATCATTTTAAAAAGCTCTTTCCCCTTAAAAGAATTGAGTACGCCATGCTTATGAGGCCTTTATATAATTTATGATTATATAATTGTGCTTATCAAGGTATGCTAAAAATTGTTTCAGATGCCGAAGACCAAGAGGACAGCCCGCAAGAGTGTGGGAGGTGCAGCACCTGGACACCCTAGGCAGGCGCCACTTGTGGCTGCTCCACCTGCGGTTGCTCCAGCTCCTGCTGTGCCGCCGTTACCCACTCGTGCGCCCAGGGAGTCTAGCACTTTCCTGGAGAAGTATGGCACGCCTACACTTCTCTGGAGGATCCTCAACAGTGCTGGCTACCCTGAAAGTGCGAAGCCACTGTACTACTGGGACAGAGACATGATGGCGAGACGTGGCTTTGCTGCAGTGTCGGTTGTGGTTCCTCACTTGGACGACGACCAGCACTGGATTGGCTGGAGAGTGTGTGGAGAGGGTAGGACGGCCTGGTGTGGAGCCCAGGATGCCGCCTACCACTTGTTGGAGATACTAGTGGGAGAGGTGCCCGACCAGCTTGCAGAGATCCTGCCAGGTGTGTTTCCCTCAGTTGACCCTACCTTTGTGGTATGGAGGCAGGATGAGGGGATGGCACTTGTGGCTGGACCTCAGGAGGTAGAGGGCAGCAGCTCACCTGCCGCCAGTGCGATGTACACCTTGATGAAGGCGTACGGGGCACTTGAGGCGCTGTCACTCTACAGGCGCAACCAGTTGTGGGAGGCTACTCGCAGGGAGCGTGAGCAGAGGGCACAGTTTGAGGAGCAGGTGCAGAAGATCAACCAGGAGTTAGCAGGTGAGAAGGAGGCGAAGGAAGAGGCCTTCAGGAGCAGCACAGCTTTGGGAGAGTAGGTTCAGCAGCTTCAGCAGAGGGTTACCAGCTGTCTGCCAGTCTTGAGCGTACGGAGAGTACGCTAGGGCAGGTAGCGCTGGATAGAGACGCCGCTTGGAGGTAGGTGCACGGGTTGAGGACTAGCCAGCGGCAGCTTCGAAGGGAGTTAGACCACCTGGAGGAGTACAATGACCGTTTGCGTGATGAGGTGTACTAGAGGCAGTACGGCCAGTGGCACGCACCTTGTGCGGAGGATTGTGATGAGGCTGTTAGTCGTCTGCGTGTGGCTGACGAGGAGTAGGCTAGTAGTTGACTCGCTAGCATGGTAGTGCTTTTGGGGTTGCTAGTGTTATGTATGATAGCTATGGCAGATTAGTTGGACTTGTTTGAATGGTAGGCTTGTGATGTGTAATGGCGATGTGAGATACGCTATGAAAGTCCAGTTGGCAATACTAGCATTTTGGTTGTGCATGCTATGTACTAACTTTCGAGTAATCCTATTAGCGATGTTGTGATGTGGAAAAATAATATGTTGTGTGCTGTGCGAATTAATTGCTTGAATTTATTCTCTCTAATGAATTTCGCATGGCACAACTCTACATTTATTTACCATCAGAAATCCAACTCCTAATAACCAATCTTGCTGAAATATTGCAGATGGTGGACACTCGCCGTTCAGCTGCCAGTGGTAGTGGTGGTGGTGGTGGTGGCAGGAGGGCCGATGAGAATGTTACACATGGTGCACCACCTCCTCCTCCTCCTCCGCTTACTCCTGAGCAGTTGTTTGCACAGTTCCTGGGGAGTCAGCGCAATATTGAGAATCTGGAAGGCAACAACAATAACCGCAATGTCCGTCAGGGACCCAAGCCAAATCAGTTCAGCAGTTTCAAGGATTTCATGGACACCAAACCGCCAGTGTTCAAGGAGGCTATCAACCCAATGGAAGCTGAGGAATGGCTGCACACCATCGAGTAGAGGTTCCGTCTGCTTCGACTGACAGAGGTGCTCAAGGTGGAGTATGCAGCACATTTGCTTGAAGGTCCTGCTGGAATCTGGTGGGGACAGCATCGTACCACCTATCCCAAAAATGAGCAGGTTACTTGGGATATGTTCACCAGGGCTTATCGTGCACACTTCATTCCTGCATCACTGAAGGCAATGAAGAAGCAAGAATTTCTAGCTTTGACTATGGGTAATCGCACGGTGAAGGAGTATTATCATTCCTTTATGACCTTGTCTCGCTATGCACCAGAGTTTGTGAACACAGATGAAGCCAAGATAGCAAGTTTCAAGAGAGGCCTGAGTTCCAAACTGATGAAGACTATGGGTACGTCTGCTTGTGTCACTTTCAATGACTTCTACAATGACCGCCGATTCGGGAAAATCAGAATAACATTCATGCGGCAGCTAAGGGTCGCAACAAGAGGGCCTTTGATAATGGTCCATCTCAGGGGAGGTTCCAGACGAACTTTCGTTCTCAGTATCATCCTCCCACTTCAGGCTCAAAGTTCCGCCCACCTCAGAAGAAGGGCAATCAGGGGCAAAATCAGCAGAAGTTTCCTAGGGCATTCAGAACGCCCGCACCTCAGTGGAAGGCAGGCCAGAGCAACAACACAGGAGCTAAAGCTGGAGTGTCAGGACCGTGCTTCAACTGTGGGCAGAGTGGTCACTTCGCAAGGGAGTGCCCGAATCCTAAGAAGCAGCAGGCGCGTGTGCATCACACCACCTTGGAGGACATCGTGAAGGGAGAACCAGTGACAGCGGGTATGTTTCTTGTTAAGCAGACACCTGCCGTTGTTTTATTTGATTCTGGATCATCGCATTCATTTGTCAGTGAAGCATTTGCACTAAAGCACAACTGGACCATGACTGAGTTAAGTATAGAATTCCGTATTAGCTCAGCAGGGGCTAACATTAATACAAAGAGAATGGTTCAGGCGGCAGCCTTGGATTTAGATCAGTGGAGGTTTCAGTTAAATTTGATAGTCCTTCCTGGACTTGGGGTAGATGTCATAGTAGGGATGAGCTGGATGAGTTATTGGGGGGCAGTCTTAGACACAAATAACAGAATGATCTCAATTAGAAACCCATTAGGGGAGGGAACCTTTCTGATACCCTTGCCCCGAAAGATCAATATGGATGGTACCACGCATGCAATTCAGGCTACACCTCTACCTGAGATTCCGGTTATGTGCGAGTTTCCGGATGTCTTTCCTGAAGATCTCCCAGGACTCCCACCCGACAGGGATGTCGAGTTTAGCATCGAATTGTTGCCAGGTACGGCCCTAATTTCAAGGAGACCTTACAGAATGCCACCAAATGAGTTGAGTGAACTAAAGAAGCAGTTGAAAGAGTTGTTGGATAAGGGTTTTATTACACCTAGTTCATCGGAATGGGGGTCGCTAGTGCTGTTTGTGAAGAAGAAAGATCAGACTCTCAGAATGTGTGTGGACTATCGGCCACTAAATGCAGTGACAGTGAAGAATAAGTATCCCTTACCTCGCATTAACATCTTGTTTGATCGTTGTCCAAAGCCAAAGTGTTTCCCAAGATTGACTTGAGATCAGGATACCATCAGATCCAGGTTAGAGCTGAGGATGTACTGAAGACCGCCTTTTCTACCAGATATGGGTTGTTTGAGTATTTGGTCATGTCTTTTGGTCTGGCCAATGCTCCTGCATACTTCATGTATCTGATGAATTCAGTCTTCATGCCGGAGTTAGATCAGTTTGTCGTGGTGTTCATTGACAATATATTGGTATATTCAGAGAATGAGGAAGACCATGCCAAACACCTGAGGATAGTATTGGAAAGATTGAGAAAGCACAAGTTATATGCAAAGTTCAGTAAGTGTGAGTTTTGGTTGAAGAAAGTTCCATTCCTTGGTCACATCTTGTCCAAGGAGGGTATTTCCGTGGATCCTAGCAAAGTTCAGGAGGTGATGGATTGGAAGGCTCCAACTTCTGTGCGTGAAGTTTGAAGTTTCTTGGGGTTAGCAGGTTATTATCGTCGGTTTATTCCGGGATTTTCCAAGATCGCCAAGCCTATGACTAGTCTGTTGCAGAAAGAGCGAGGTTCAATTGGACGGAGTTTTGTCGTTTCTTAGCGCAATCACCAAAGATAGATAAAAAGTCTACCACGGCAATGACGCAAGAAAGCCTCGTTGGTATTTCTTAACGTGTGCGTAAAGATTCCACAAGCGTACGGAAAGTACCGTTGTAGCTTTCACCGGAAGTATTCGGGGTATCGTATTTTCCACAGGAACGGAGGTATTTCTCCTAGCTAATTCGTCCAAGGAACAACACAAGGGTAGAGATAGAAAGGGTGGTAGAGATGGATTCCTATAGCTTCTAGGTCTCAAGGTTAGCATCGCCATACTTCTACTTGCTTACTTTGGGCACCGGATAACACTTGGTCTGCCAAGCGTTGCCGGCCTACGGCTCTACGTCGAACCCGAACGTGGGGGATTACGAGGGACGGACAGGGCTGTCACCACCTGCCGCCTACCACCTCAACCGTGGGGAACGAGGCAAACGAAGGCAGCCTCTAGCCTAGACACCATGTCTACACTAGCGACTACTACTCTAGCGTCGTACAGGGTGACCTGTCTTTAACAGGGCCCTCTACTAGAGCATCCGCCACAAAGACGGACGACGAACCCGCAAACAAGCTTGGTATAGCTCAACTAAACATAAGACACAAAAGACTATAGATAACACGAACACTTACTTAGCCAAGATCCCGCTAAGGAGCCAAGTAGTTGCTCGTAGAGGTACAAGCTCGGGGAGACACCGACAAGCCCGGCGCTTCCCCGCTCTCTTCCCTCACATCTCTCTCTCTCTAACTCTATAGCTACTAGGGCGCGCGCCAGGTTTGGCTTCGATGGGGCCCATCTTTTACAGGCAGGTGGGCCTCGTCGTCAGCTTTCCGTAGCCTAGTGAATTGCGTCAATTGGAGTCCGGATGAGGGAGTTATGGCCAAATTACTACACCCCACTCCTGCAGCCCATGATCGAGTTGGACTAGGTTTTGGGCTTCCATTTCTTGGGTCCATGCTTGGCATTTTAGGCTATGTTTGAGACCCAAATTATACGGTAGGTGGGTCACCTTCTCACATCATAGTTTTGCTCCAGTTCTTGGCTCATTTTTGGTGTGTTTCGGTGTTGACTGCAAAACAAGAATTCTCGCGCCACACTATGGAAATGGTTAGAGTAGAGCCCTATTCTAGGTGAGATTTAGTTTGCCTAGGCTAAAGTTGGCGGGGTTAGAATCGAGTTAAGGACTACCAACACGGAGGAGTGTGAAACAGCTTTTCGTACTTTGCGGGAACTGTTGACCTCCGCACCACTGTTGGCATAACCTGACATCGAGAAGCCGTTTGATGTGTATTGTGATGCTTCCAAGACCGGTTTGGGTTGTGTGCTTATGCAAGAGGGTAGACCAATAGCATATGCATCTCGGTAGTTGAAGAAACATGAAGTGAACTACCCTACTCATGATTTAGAACTCGCCGCTGTGGTTCATGCTTTGAAGATATGGCAACATTATCTGTTGGGCAACTTGTGTCACTTATACACTTACCATAAGAGCTTGAAGTATCTGTTCACCCAGCCAGAATTGAACATGAGACAGCGAAGATGGCTTGAGTTGATCAAGGATTACAATCTGCAAGTGCATTATCACCCAGGCAAGGCCAATGTAGTAGCGGATGCTCTGAGTAGAAAATCGCATTGCCAGGCTGTACAAGTAGTTGAAGAAGAGGGGCTCGACTTGATGCAGCCTATTGTGTTGATGAGTATTCGGTTGAGTTGTCGGCTTGAGACAGACATAATAGAAGGTCGGGAGCCGGGACAAGAGGATTAGGGCTACTAAGAGACGCCTAAAACACAAGAAATCCAAGCATTTTACTACCGATCACCGTGGTATAGTGCGGTTTAATGGCGGAATAGCAGCACGAGGATCCGGAACTCAAGAAACGGATCCTGGATGAGGCTCACATGACAAAACTAGCCATCCATCCCGGTACTAGCAAGATGTATCATGATTTGAAGAAACAATTCGGTGGCGACATATCAAGGAAGACGTCGCCAAGTATGTGGCAGAGTGCGATACGTGTTGCAGGGTTAAGGCAGTACATCTAAAACCGTCTGGTTTGCTTAAGCCATTGTCAATTCCAGAGTGGAAATGGGAAGAAGTTAGTATGGATTTCATCACAGGATTACCTACGATGCAGAAGGGCCATGATTCCATATGGGTGATCGTGGATAGACTTACTAAGTCCGCGCATTTCATACTAGTACACACGGGGATGAGGGCCCCGCAGTATGCTGATATCTATGTGAAAGAGATAGTGAGGTTGCACAGGGTTCTGAAAACCATTGTATCTAATAGAGGACCCCAGTTTATGGCTCATTTCTGGGAACATTTCCAGAAAGGATTAGAGACTAAGCTGATACATAGTACCGCTTATCATCCACAGACCTCAGGGCAGACTGAGCGGGTAAACTAGATCTTAGAAGATATATTGAGGGCATGTGTGTTGTCGGCAAAAGGTTCGTGGGAGAAGTGGTTACCTTTGGCAGAGTTCTCCTACAACAATAGCTATCAAGAGAGTATTCGTATGTCACCGTTTGAAGCCTTGTATGGTAGAAGTTGCAGAACTCCGTTGAGTTGGGTGGAGGCTGGAGAAAAGATGTTTTACGGGGTAGACTTTGTCATGGATGTAGCGGAGAAAGTGAAAGTTATTCAACAGCATATCGCTGCAGCCCAGTCTCGCTATAAGGGCTATGTAGATAAGAGACGGAGGCCATTGACCTTTGAAGTCGGGGATCATGTGTACCTGAAGGTGTCACCTATGAGGAAAGTGCAACGGTTCGGGGTCAAGCGTAAGTTGGCACCTAGATTCATAGGTCCATATGAGATTATAGAGAAGAAGGGGTCAGTAGCCTACAAGTTAGCTTTGCCAGTGGAGATGGAGTCAGTATTTTCGGTGTTCCATGTGTCGCAACTCAAGAAATGTCTCTGCGAGTATCTACCGAGAGGATCGGGACCAAAGACGTGGAAGTCGATCTGATTTGACATACGATGAACAAACCGGTCGAATAGCGGATGATAAAGAGCGAGTGACTCGCGGCCGTGTGGTTAAGATGTATAAGGTGATATGGAGCGACCACGACGACCGTGAGGCTACCTGGGAGACTGAGGCATATCTGGAAGAGACCTATCCTGATTTTCATAAGAGATGGTTAGTCCACTCAAATCTCGGGACGAGATTTCTTTAAGGGGGAAAGACTATCACATCCAGGATTTTTGACTTCTTTTCACAAAAATCCTAATGTGTCCACACATTGCATTTAAGCATTAGCATGTGCATTCATAAGTAAATTGCTTGATAATTCTAGTTCGTGTTCAAAACATGATAATATCAAGTCCTTGATGTGATGCTCACTAACTACACCTAGACATGATGATAGCTTAAATTTATTAGGGGTCATGCTAATGACCATAGCCAAGAAAATGTCTCATTTTGACTTAACTTTCCGGAAATTGTTTGCTAGAGGTCTCAAAAAGTGTTTCCCCAGTGCATTTCAAATGAATTTGGGGTTTAAAGCTTTTAGTTGGGAAATTTTATAAAGAATAAAACTCCCAAAGTCCACCCTTTGTGAAAATGGGTGGAAGGCAATAAATTTTGCGGGATAAGATCAGACTAGGGGGGCTGTTTTTCTATTTATTTGATTTTCCAAGCTATTTTATTTGGAAATTTGTATCTCAAAAACTATTGGGAATTTGGCCAAACTTTCTAAAGGTGAAGTGATCTACTCTTCCTGGGGATCATTTTCTCTTTTGGTAGTTTGCCCAAATTCGGCCTATTTTTGGAGATATAGCAAGGGGGAGAAAGGGGTTCAATTTGATGTTTATAATTCAAAAAAAGGGACCCCACCTCGTCGGCCTTTCTAAATGGAAATTTGGAAGAGGACGTGTATATGATGCGGCCCGAAGGTTTTGTTGATCCTAATAATGCTGGAAAAATATGCAAGCTTAAGAAATCTATTTATCGGTTAAAGCAAGCATCTCGGAGTTGGAACATTAGTTTTGATGAGGTTGTCAAAGGGTTTGACTTCTGTCAGAATGAAGAAGAACCTTGTGTTTACAAGAAGGAAAGTGGGAGCACTGTTGTGTTTCTAATCTTGTATGTGGATGACATATTATTGATTGGGAACGACATTCCATTGTTGCAATCCGTAAAGACTTCACCGAATAATAGTTTTTCTATGAAGGATTTGGGAGAAGCATCATATATTTTGGGCATAAAGATCTATAGAGATAGGTCGAGGAGTCTAATAGGATTAAGCCAAGATACGTACATTGACATGGTGTTGAAACGGTTCAACATGGAATAGTCCAAGAAAGGGTTCTTGCCTATGTCACATGGTATGCGCTTTAGTGATAAGCAGTGTCCTCAGACACTAGATGAACAAGAGCACATGAGTAAGGTTCCATATGCTTCGGCCGTTGGTTCCATAATGTACTCCATGATATGTACTCGCCCAGATGTCTCTTATGCTCTAAGTGTTGCGGCGGATATCAAGCTAATCCTGGTGAGAGTCACTTTGGACACTAGTTAAAAACATTCTTAAGTACTTGAGAAGGACTAAAGATGTGTTCCTAATCTATGGTGGTGAGGAGGAGCTCGTTGTAAATGGTTACACCAATGCTAGCTTCCAAACCGACTGGATGATTCATAGTCTCAATCGGTTTTGTGTTCACAATAAATGGAGGTGCGGTGAGCTGGAAGAGTTCCAAGCAAGAGATGTGACGATTCTACTGGGAGCCGAGTACATTGCAGCCTCGGGAGCCGCAAAGGAAGCTGTTTGGATGAGGAGGTTCCTCATTGAGCTTGATGTGTTTCCTAATGCGTCTAGCCCATTGAATCTATATTGTGATAACAATGGGGCGATAGCGCAGACTAAAGAGCCAAGGAATCACCAGAAGAACAAACATGTACTGCGAAAATTTCACCTCATTCGGGAGTTCATTCAACGTGAGGAGATTAAGATGTGCAAAATACACACGGATTTGAATATAGAAGATCCGTTGACAAAGGCTCTTCCACAGCCCAAGCATGAGGCGCTTCCCCGCTCTCTTCCCTCACATCTCTCTCTCTCTAACTCTATAGCTACTAGGGCATAGCCCTTTGGAATGAACCTCTAGTGTGGTGCTCTTTCTCCCTTGAATGGTGCGTTGAATGAGGAGGAGGGAGCCTCCTTTTATAGGTGGAGAGGAGGGGGCTCTATGCAAAAGGGTCATGCCCATATGGAAAGGTCCAAAACTGACCTCTAGAGGTGGTTTCATACCTTCCTTGTACAAAGCACCAGCAAAACCGACCTCCACACATCGTCATGGGCCATCTGACCAAAACTGGGCCTGATCCGGCACCAAACAGGCGCGCCCGCGCCTGGGGCGCGCGCGCACCAGGTTTGGCTTCGATGGGGCCCATCTTTTACAGGCAGGTGGGCCTCGTCGTCAGCTTTCCGTAGCCTGGTGAATTGCGTCAATCGGAGTCCGGATGAGGGAGTTATGGCCAAATTACTACACCCCACTCCTGCAGCCCATGATCGAGTTGGACTAGGTTTTGGGCTTCCATTTCTTGGGTCCATGCTTGGCATTTTAGGCTATGTTTGAGACCCAAATTATACGGTAGGTGGGTCACCTTCTCACATCATAGTTTTGCTCCAGTTCTTGGCTCATTTTTGGTGTGTTTCGGTGTTGACTGCAAAACAAGAATTTCGCGCCACACTATGGAAATGGTTAGAGTAGAGCCCTATTCTAGGTGAGATTTAGTTTGCCTAGGATAAAGTTGGCGGGGTTAGAATCGAGTTAAGGACCGCCAACAACTCCCCCACACTTAGCTCTTTGCTCGTCCTCGAGTAAAGGTTGAAGAACTAAGGTGGTTGTATTCTCCCAAGAGTTGACACATACAAATTATTCCGAGCTTTTTCCTGCATTTGTGAACATTCATGGTGGCTACCAAGTTATCTTATAGCCATTGAAGGAGGAATAGCTTGAAATCAAGTCAACTCACACTACCCATGCTTTGAGACTTGGGGTTTTAGCATTTTCGCAAAGATAGCCTTAGCTCCTCATGTGATACTCTCAAGTCGCTCTTTTTAGGTGGCTAGTCCTATCCGGGTGTTCTTGATCATCCTACCACTACGGTGATATGTGGAGTTTTGGGTATGAATGATGAACATGTTCCAATGTCAAGCCGTGGATGTCATGAAGAGAAGGCCATATCCCTAGATGATGCAAGTGCAAGTGCAAGTGTAGAAAATATTTGTGGACTCCTGATCATGTTTCTCTCTTGATGGATGAATATGCAAGAAGGTATGGACTCGAAGAATATCTCTAAAACTTGCTTTATTTCTTTTTTTTTCTGCTCTCTTTTTTTTCTTCTTTTTTTCTTTTCCCTTTTTTTTCTTCTCTATCTCAAGACCGTGGAGAAAAAGAACTCTTCCTTATTCATGAACTATGCTTCTTTTTGTATGAATTTTCTAATAACAGTCCATACCCTTCTTGAATGAATGATGGAGAGAGAGACGATGATTTGTTGACAGGAGTATTTTGGTGGAAGAGGGAGAAAAATGTGGAATATATGTGCTCAATTCTCAGTGTAAGAAATGAGCGTTTTTGGTGGAATGGTGGGTGGATAATGTGCGCGGCCCTCAGTGTGAGAGTCGGCATATTTATTTGGCGGATGAATGCTGTGCGCGGCTCTCATTGTGAGAGTCGGCATGTTTATTTGGTGGGTGAATGCAATGATCTTGGGGATAAGGCCATCTCTAGCAAGAATCTCAAGACTTGACATCGCTAAAAGTGGCTAAAACAGGTTTTGTAATTGTAAGCGTAGATATTTGGCTCTCGGTAGGACATAGCACTTATCACATGAGGAGCATTGCTAAAAAGTTTTAAATTTTTGCATAAAAATACCCAAGTCCATTGCACGAGTTGGTAAGTATCATATCATTCTACTATATCTCTCCTGCCAATAACTTAGATAAGACATGGGGTCCCTATTGCAATGTTGTTCACACAATCAAGATAGCAAGGAATAAAAAGTATGCAACTCGTTCTCGATTGGTGAAAATAGGAGATGGAGTTTTGCAAAGTTTTTAGTTTTATTTAATCAATTTAAACTTCAAAACTTTAGGAGATGCGAGGGTAGAGTTGCACAAACCACCGTTGAAGGTGAAGGAGCCGATGAAAGTCGTTTGCTCGTCCTTCGCATGATGAGTTGCTTGATGTTGTGCATTGTGTTTGGGGAGATCTCGAATGTGAGAGTTAGTTATTCTTGAGAGATCTCCCCCACACTTGTTCTTGTACCTGTTTTTATTTTTCAAAGAAACAAAAAGGAAACAAACATGGACTCTACTTTGGTTGGAAAACCGGGGAGCCGAATTTTTTATTGATCAAAATTTTTTTCTCAACCAACTCGTAACTCAAACAAGGTCAAGATTAAGTTGCAAAGTAAAAACAGATCTTGACTAATCTCCATAACAGATTACTTCCTATTGCTTATGGAAACAACTCAAGTTCATTAATCAAAATTCAACACCATGCTGAAATTTTGATCAAAGAAGACAATTTTAACCTAAGCACCATGCTTAATTTAAAAGCCTATGGATGTATTGTATACGGCCATATACAAGCACACTGTTGGTATTTGTTAAGTGCAACTAAAATAAGAAGGATTCCACAAGCGCACAGAACATACCATTGCAGCATTTTACCGGGAGTATCCAGGTATCGTTATTTATATTTTACCACAGGGAAGCAAGGGTTAAAGAATCTGATAACTCACCATCATGCATCTACTAACTTAGTAAACCAACTAGACTAAAGCAGGAGTAAATGATATATGATAGGATATAAGAATAAAAGCACACTCGAGAATTCTATATATATATAAGTAGCTAGCTAGAGTGAGAGAACAACGGGAGAGATCAAGGTTCTAAATACTTCTCTAATACTCGGGTTCTATGATAACAGGGAATGGTTAGATATAGCGATCACACAATAGCACTTTGGAGCAACAAGTACCTTTCCGACTCTCGAAGAAGACTCGGGTAAAGAGTAGTCGGGGAAGGCTGCCAAAAAGCTCTACGAAACACCAACCCGAACGTGGTGGAATACAAAGGCCCGACGTAGTCACCTCCGGGCTGCCACAACTATCCGTGGGATTGGGCGCAACCTCAGGTAACCTATAGTCTAGACACCATGCCTATACTATCGATTACTACTCTAGCTATGCGCAATAACTAGAGCACTCAATACGAGCAAAGATCCCATGCTAAGATGCAACAACTATACTAAGCAAACATATGAAAGGCATAAAGTAGATAGAGAAGAATAAATATATTAAAGCATAAGTCTTGTAAAGAATAGATACAAAGGCATACCAAATCTCTCGAAGACTTCTCCCGAACCGGAGCGCACTCCGCTCTCCCTAACTCTCATCTAGATCTAATCTACTACATTGGAATGTCTAGCTCTAATTCTCTAGAGAAGAGAAGTCATCCATTCAAGGGACGCCTCTACAACTCGATCCCGCGGGAGATAATGAATTAGGGTTTTAGAGATGCCTCCTCCGGGGGCCGAGGGCCCCGTTTATATAGCCCTCTAGGATGCACCATAGCCCTCGGATCAAACCGACCTAAACGGACGATTATTATTCATCCTCAAAGGCGGTGGAACAGGGATCCGCGAGGCCGACGCCGGTCGCCGAGATGGCCGCCGGCCGCCCAAGGGGGAGTCGGCCGACTCTCCACCGAGCCCGTTCGGGCTCCCGTTTGGTCCAGAGCCTTCTCGAACCTTCTAGATTACAGAATTTTCACCGGTTCCCGATTATCTCTATGTAAACCCGACATGTGGGCCTTCCTTGGGTATTTTCAAATGACACCACAGTAGAAACAGACATTCACCAAAACTCGTGGAATTCTGTCAAGTATAACCCCTATATCTAGTTGGTGAACATATTTTAGTCCTTTCTCATGTTTAGTTGACGGTAAAATTGACACTTAACGACCGTCAACAACTCCCCCAAGCTTACCTTTTGCTCGTCCCCGAGCAAAGATAAACTCGCATGGATCGGGAGTTGCTACAATGCTTTCACGCCTCAAAAGTACACATGCGTTCAAACAAGAACTCCCCTCCGAATTAGAGTGAACTATTCTCGTCTCAAAACTTACTCATATTACCTTTCACCATGGGGTCTTGTAACCGTCACTTGGGTCTTGAGCAGTTGAAAGACAGAACGGTCAAGTCAAGCGTTATGTTACTCGCTCTTTGATCAACTATTATTCTGGAGTTTTTGCAAGATTTTCAAATAAAACTCAGAGTTCCTTGTATGAACCTTTCGGATCTCTCATTTGTGGTATTTCTCGGATCCACTCCAAGGCATGAGTAGTGTATGCCTTATCTCTTCTCTCGAATATGTGGTATTTATGGAACTAAGGCATAGTGGAAAGTGCCTTCTCTCTCTCACCCTACTTTCTAATAGGCTTATGTGGAGCTCATAGGTGGGGAGACACTCAAACTCAATTGCATATATTGCACAGTTAAGCCATGGATCCAAAAGGAACTAGAATAATAATAAAGTCATATGTGCATGTGAATGAGGAAATGGATGATAAGATGATGATAGGATGATGATGGGATGATGATAATAAGGAAATGATTATAAGGGGTGATCACTTGGTGAACATCTACTTCTACACTTGCTCCCTTGGGGATAACATACCTCCTTTTATTTGGAAACTTTGAAGACCTTTGAAGAAGAGGACTTGGTTGCTTTTTTTTTTCTTTCTTTTCTCTTCTTCTTTTTTTTCTCTTTTTTTTTCTTTTTTTTAGAGCAACCAATCCTCTGAAAATGAAACTCTAGCAACAGGGAGTGTATAACTTGAAATGATAATGACTGGAGCTTTTATTGCACAATGGAACATGATAGGATGGCAATGAATATTTTTGGGTGTTCACTCCCAGTGTAGGAGTAGAACATTTTCTGGATGGAATGAAATGAGTGGCATATATATATGTGGAAGAATGGATGGATGGATGGATGCGTACTCCCAGGGTAGGAGCAGCATAAGTGCGTATCTCCAGGGTAGAGACAGCACAATATGTGGGGGAATGCGTACTCCCGGGATAGGAGCAAAGATAGGTGCATATCTCCGGGTAGAGATAGCACAATATGTGATGGATGTGGATCTATATATGGGTGGTACTTCTAGGGACAAGTAGCACGTAATGAATGTAGTACTTATAAAATAGGTGCATGCTTCGAGGACGTAGTAGCATAGATCAATGGATGGAGAGCACATAGTAATGACTTTTAACCGCATAACGATTCCTTATGGGTCCACAAAGATAACCACACTCAATGCCTAAAGATTACACTCAAGCCTACAAAATGATCTATATAAACAGATGGGTTTTCCTAATCTAGTAAGCATGAATATATGGCTGTGGTAGGAATTTGAACTCTCATCATAAAGGAACTCATCATGCATAAATTTAATATTTTCACGTATAAATTCTCCGTAACTCTAGTATCTCTAGGAACAAGATGGACAACAGCTCAAAACTTTCCCATATCATACCCATCAACCACCTAGACTTAGATCAAGTGTTTGCTACCCACAAGTTTCGGTTCGAGCAAATCTCAAATCTAAACAAGTTGTGTCCAAAACTCGGGAGAGTGCAAGGTTGAAAACTAGGTACTTGAAAGGAATTACAGCAGAGCAACTATTCATCATCTCCATGTAGAGTTTATTCTAGGGATCACTTTTAAGACAGACTACAAGAACTCTCCAAAAGTAGAAAAGAAATCTTTCGGGTTTCTATAGTTATGCATCTTTTTTAGTTGTTTTAACAAAGCAAACTCTAACAAAGCATAGATAGATAAGTTGAAAACACTTAGCTTGGTACACGGGGATGCCCTCCCCAAGCCGGATGTTGACATAGTCTCGCCGTTGTTGCTGACAGGCGATGAAGACGTTCTAGTCCTCCAGGAGTGTCATAGATAGTTGCTGTTGGAGATAGCATTTGAATGTTGCGGACAGCACTCCGACAGGAGACTGGACATCCTTCTGTCTGTTAGCTCTTCTTGATCCTTTATGTTCTCCTTGGCGACACTGTTTGTCCTCTGTTTGTGAGCTTTCATGTATCCGAGAGGGACTTCTGATTATAGGTCTGTTGAGTAGAGATCTCTCCTTTGCATTCGCTTTTGTTTGGACTATCCAATCCAGGATGAGGAGACAGACAGTTGCATGATCTTCTTTCATCAACCATTCTTGATTTTCATTGAGTCTTGGTTGACGCATTGATGTTCATTGGAGATGTAGACTCGACTTCTTCCTTGATGGTCTTTGTCTTCTAGCGGCATGGCGAAGAGTTGTACGCCTTCCATCTTGATGATCAAGGAAGGAGCTTCTTTAGAATTTGTATGCATGCTTCATCTCCAATGGCTTAGGGACATTATCTTGCAACCATGGTCATGGTCCTTCAAGGCTTGGTCGATGGTCAACCCTTGATTGGTGATTGGTTGACACAAGGATGCATGCTTATCATGCCATCCTTGTCCTTGCTTTATAATGTGCAAGATGGTGTCTTCACTCTTCAGAACAATGAGAGCAGGTCTTTAATTGGCTAAAATGAGATGTGTTGCACCCTGCTCCTCATTGGCATCCTAGCTCGAGTTTTGGGCTCAATGCTATGATGTCTTCAAAGTTGCTCATAGCTTGTCGCCTTGATCCACTTCTTTGAGTGAGTTCAAGATGTTGATCCTTCTTGTGGCACTCTTGTCTTCACCTTTCTTCTATCACTTTGAAGTGGCAATTTCACGGGTGATGCCAATCCACGAACAGGCACATCATAAATTCTTTCCGCAAAATGTTAGTGGACGCATACCCGAAGGATTGCAACAATTTCAAACTATGGGCTATTATCCACCTTCTATTTGAAAGTTCATCTACGCTAACAAGGAGATGGATTTCGAGTTACTTTAGCATAGACTTTATTTATCATATTTTCTAGCAACTTTTTTTAAGGCACTTTAACATGGTTCAAGGCGAAGGTAACTTGCAACAAAAGACAATGTGAATGATATTTGATACTTACAATTCTTTCTTGGACGATGAGCTATTGTCTTTGCGCAAAGTTGTTGAAGTTCGTCACATGCCTTTCTTCATCTCTCACATGAGTTCATCTCTTGACTTACCCAAAATGTGTTTATGGATTTCCCGCATGGGTTAGTCTCGACAAAATAACCAGATCCACTAAAGCACATTTTTAGTTCAATAACCAAACTGGACTCCATGTCTTAATTTGGTCAAGGAAGACAATTTAACCTAAGCACCACGCTTAATTTAAAAAGCCTTTGGAAATACCCTTAGAAGTACTTCCAAACCAAAACATACTAAAGCAAACAAAGGTGACATGAAAGCACTATAAAGATTTACTCAAATGGAGATGACAGAGCATGATCATGGTGAGGAAATATATATATAAAAACAATTTTTTTTAGATGCAGGCGATGTGAATGCATGCAAGAAACTAAACATGCAATGGCCGAGCAAACATAAATAAGCTAAACGGAAAAATGCATGAATTGTTAAAAGTAAACATGCGGTGGGGTGCAAGAATTCAAAAAGATAACTACTCATCAATTTTAAAGTCCACGAGCAAGACTATCTCACCTTTCTTGATCATACTTACCATGACTCACATGATGAAATTTGTGAGCGGTGCAAAATCTATGTTCGTCACTTGTGAAGTGATTTGAAATTCTTGTGACGACGACCTTTTGTACATTACGTGAGGTGGCGGGGTTCCAATGTTGATGAATGTTGAATGTTGGGGGACCCTGGGCTCTTCATTGTCTTGTGGAAACTTATCGGAAGGTCGAAACGACATCTTTTGTCCCGTCTATTCCACAACTCAACAACAAGGGGTAATCCAACTAAAGCTAGTGATACACTAAATTAGCGAGATATCAAGATCATTATCAAAATCTTAACACCGATTGCTTCCCCGGCAACGGCGCCAAAATGCTTGTTGGTATTTGTTAAGTGCAACTAAAATAAGAAGGATTCCGCAAGCGCACGTAACATACCATTGCAAAGCATTTTACCGGAGTATCCAGGTATCGTTATTTATATTTTACCACAAAAAGCAAGGGTTAAAGAATCGATAACTCACCATCATGCATCTACTAACTTAGTAAACCAACTAGACTAAAGCGGGAGTAAATGATATATGATAGGATATAAGAATAAAAGCACACACGAGAATTCTATATATATATAAGTAGCTAGCTAGAGTGAGAGAACAACGGGAGAGATCAAGGTTCTAAATACTTCTCTAATACTGGGTTCTATGATAACGGGAATGGTTAGATATAGCGATCACACAATAGCACTTTGGAGCAACAAGTACCTTTCCGACTCTCGAAGAAGACTGGGTAAAGAGTAGTCGGGGAAGGCTGCCAAAAAGCTCTACGAAACACCAACCCGAACGTGGTGGAATACAAAGGCCCGACAGCCGCTGTCACCTCGGGGCTGCCACAACTATCCGTGGGATTGGGCGCAACCTCGTGTAACCTATAGTCTAGACACCATGCCTATACTATCGATTACTACTCTAGCTATGCGCAATAACTAGAGCACTCAATACGAGCAAAGATCCCATGCTAAGATGCAACAACTATACTAAGCAAACATATGAAAGGCATAAAGTAGATAGAGAAGAATAAATATATTAAAGCATAAGTCTTGTAAAGAATAGATACAAAGGCATACCAAATCTCGAAGACTTCTCCGAACCGGAGCGCGGCTCCGCTCTCCTAACTCTCATCTAGATCTAATCTACTACATTGGAATGTCTAGCTCTAATTCCCTAGAGAAGAGAAGTCATCCATTCAAGGGACGCCTCTACAACTCTGATCCCGCTGGGAGATAATGAATTAGGGTTTTAGGGATGCCTCCTCCAGGGGCCAGGGGCCCTGTTTATATAGCCCTCTAGGATGCACCATAGCCCTCGGATCAAACCGACCTAAACGGACGATTATTATTCATCCTCAAAGGCGGTGGAACAGGGATCCGCGAGGCTGACGCTGATTGGCTGAGATGGCCAGTCGGCCGCCCAAGGGGGGAGTCGGCCGACTCTCCACCGAGCCCGTTCGGGCTCCCGTTTGGTCCAGAGCCTTCTCGAACCTTCTAGATTACAGAATTTTCACCGGTTCCCGATTATCTCTATGTAAACCTGACATGTGGGCCTTCCTTGGGTATTTTCAGTGACACCTGTGAAACAGGACATTCACCAAACTCGTGGAATTCTCGGATAACCCCTATATCTAGTTGGTGAACATATTTTAGTCCTTTCTCATGTTTAGTTGACGGTAAAAATTGACACTTAACGACCGTCAACACACACCCAAACCAGAGCATATGACATAAACATGAGAAGCAAGAATTTGTATGATCACATGGAGACAAGAATGAGCAAGAGAGTTGGTGAACTTTTATTACCTTTGCTTTACCTGAGTGTTCTTCCTCACCGGCAGCATGTGGATGGAAACTTCTTGTGGGCTGCAAAGGTGGCTTGTTCTCATGAGCTCCACTCAAGTAATTACCAAGGCTAGGTCATATGCACAACTAGTGCGCCCGGGCCATAGGCCTTAGTAATTGCAAAGGTCTAGAAGAGGGAGGCTCTTCTTCTTCTTCTTCTTTTTTCTCCCTTCTCTTTTTTTTCATCATCATTTTTTTTCAAAGTCTAGGGACCTTCATGTGTCCCTCTTTTTTTTCTTTTAAAGTCTAGGGACCTTCATGTGCCCCTCTTTTTTTTTCTTTGTTTTGTAGCAAGGCAAGGCTAGCATCAACTTTTTCTCTCTATTGTTTTTCTTGACTCTTGGTGTGAGTGGAACTCAGGATTCTTGCCGTCCTCCCCCACACTTGGACTTTTATATAAAAGTTAAGTGTGTTGGGTCGGGTCTCCTTTTCTTTCTTAGAGTGTGTCCTATCACCCAAGGACATCAAAATTTATAGTTGATGTGGCTTCCATGTTCTCAAGCATCATATGACCCGTGCCCCGTAACGGTTAGTAACAGGAATACCCGAAGGTGCATACGAAATTGAAAACATGCCCTTGCTTTTATTGAAAAGAAAAGTTTTTTTAAGATAATTTGGGGTATCTCCCGGCAAAGGCTTAAGTTATGGTCTTAAGCTTGACCGTCTGAACTTTATCTTGCAACTACAAATGGTGGTGTAGTCCCCATCTACTCCGCCAAACATTTGGCAAAAAAATGTTCAAGCTGCAAGGTTCACCCCACCGTGCTACTACGGGATTTGCAATGTTCATGATAACATAAGCATCACAACCATTCTCTTAAAAGGTTTGACAACTAGAACTAAGAGATGGTTTTGATCCTCGTAGAAGTAGGTGGTCCGAAGCGAAACAAACTCTAGAGACCCTAAAATTGAGCTCAAAACATGAGAGGTTGCAACATGCTCATTTAGGGGCCCTCGCTTAATCTCTAGAGTTCTTGTTTCGGGCATGTCCATGGCCAGGAAGATTTTATCTTTAAAAGATATAACATCAAGGATGAACATTGAATCTCGGCCCTTATCGAGAACAATGTTTTGATGGCCGAGGGACATGACTCTTGTTCGAGCAAGGGTGAAGTGAACGTTCCATTTCATAAGGATGAAAAGATAGCTCGGGAGAACGGCAATGTAAACTTCACTGCTCGAACAAGTAGCTTTGCTTTGCCATTGGGTTTCGGGGCAAGCGATAGGGCCTGGCAAAAGCAAAACTTTTAAACTTCTCATCTAGGCTCCGTTGAGATGGTTATTTTTTTTTTGAACTAGATTTTCAAGAAGGAGGCCTATGAGAAGTTCAAAAATCGAGGATGGCTAGATGAAAAATTCTATGTAAACCTTGGTTTCGGAATTTCAATTGGCACGGCCCTAGCAATCTCACAATACTCAAAAATGAGCCATGACGAACTCTTGAAGAGTTTGTCGGTCGGGACTAGCGGTGTTTTGCCCAAAAGGATTCCCGCAAGGAAATGTGACATGATAATAGTCCCGACTGTGAAGATGTCTATGGCTTCTATGGGAGTCCCATCTATTGAACAAAATATAGTTGTGGAAGGTGAAAGAATCTGAATTGCTTCGAGGAAGAACGTTTCACTTCCAACAACCATTCTTTTGAATGTTCCATATTAGAGGAGACTTCCTTAGAAAGGAATGTTGCATTTCTCATGCCAAGAAATAGTCAAGGTTCTGCCATAATCCTCGAATTTTGATGGCGAACTCCGAAGGGTAAAGCATTCCTTCCTTCGGTGTTCGTGGTTCGGGTGAGGGTTCAACAGACGAATCTAAGGATAGCAAGGGTAAGGATTCGACTGATGAGGGCTCCTCAAAGCTTGACATGCCCTTTTCATGGAGGGGTTCTATGACGGGAGAAGTGTGCTTCTCTAGGGCATGAACAAATACTTTCCTCTATTCCGTCATGGTTTCATGTAAAAACGACCTTTCATCGGTCATGTCAAGTCATAGGGCGCATCTATGTCTAGACCCAAAATGAGATGCAATTGCACGCTGTCGAGTAAACACAAGTCTAGGCTAGCATGTATTAGCATTGTGAACCTAGCCTAGGTTGCACCTATGGATTCCTTCTCAACTTGCTTGAAATCGAGGATTGCCCTTGGTAGAGTGGTGATACGAGAATGGGGACGAATGCAAGATGGAACTTGTTCTTAAGTTCATCCCATTCTCCATTCACACACTCTACGGCATTAGCGTAACATTGTTTCACTTCCCCTTGGGGAGAATGAAAACAACTTCCACTCGGGAATTAGTGGTGCCATGCTAGGAATGCTCAAGCAAGGACACATTTCCTCAAAATCTTGCAAGGGGTTAAAGGGGATTTTGTGATCAAACCTTGAGAAGGGTTGTGCCCGAACCATTGTGTGTTTTTTTTTTAAAAAAAAATAGAGTGGAGTTCATAGCCGGATGAAAAAATTCGGTTTTAATTTTTTTTTTTGGCTCAAAGAACTCCCCTTTGAAGGAAAAGGATTTTGAATTTGATATTGGCTTCAAAATGGTAGGTCAAAAGAAATGTTCAGAGAATGAGGAAGACCATGCCAAACACCTGAGGATAGTATTGGAAAGATTGAGAAAGCACAAGTTATATGCAAAGTTCGAGAAGTGTGAGTTTTGGTTGAAGAAAGTTCCATTCCTTGGTCACATCTTGTCCAAGGAGGGTATTTCCGTGGATCCTAGCACGATTCGAGGTGATGGATTGGAAGGCTCCAACTTCTGTGCGTGAAGTTTGAAGTTTCTTGGGGTTAGCAGGTTATTATCGTCGGTTTATTCTGAGATTTTCCAAGATCGCCAAGCCTATGACTAGTCTGTTGCAGAAAGAGCAGAAGTTCAATTGGACGGAGTGTTGACGTTTCTTAGCGCAATCACCAAAGATAGATAAAAAGTCTACCCTGGCAATGACGCAAGAAAGCCTGTTGGTATTTCTTAACGTGTGCAGAAAGATTCCGCAAGCGTACGGAAAGTACCGTTGTAGCTTTCACCCGGAAGTATTCAGGGTATCATATTTTCCACAGGGAACGGAGGTATTTCTCCTAGCTAATTCGTCCAAGGAACAACACAAGGGTAGAGATAGAAAGGGTGGTAGAGATGGATTCCTATAGCTTCTAGGTCTCAAGGTTAGCATCGCCATACTTCTACTTGCTTACTTCGGGCACCGGATAACACTTGGTGCAAGCGTTGCCGGCCTACGGCTCTACGTCGAACCCGAACGTGGGGATTACGAGGGACGGACGGGGCTGTCACCACCCTGCCGCCTACCACCTCAACCGTGGGGAACGAGGCAAACGAAGGCAGCCTCTAGCCTAGACACCATGTCTACACTAGCGACTACTACTCTAGCGTCGTACAGGGTGACCCGTCTTTAACAGGGCCCTCTACTAGAGCATCCGCCACAAAGACGGACGACGAACCCACAAACAAGCTTGGTATAGCTCAACTAAACATAAGACACAAAAGACTATAGATAACACGAACACTTACTTAGCCAAGATCCCGCTAAGGAGCCAAGTAGTTGCTCGTAGAGGTACAAGCTCGGGGAGACACCGACAAGCCCGGCGCTTCCCCGCTCTCTTCCCTCACATCTCTCTCTCTCTAACTCTATAGCTACTAGGGCATAGCCCTTTGGAATGAACCTCTAGTGTGGTGCTCTTTCTCCCTTGAATGGTGCGTTGAATGAGGAGGAGGGAGCCTCCTTTTATAGGTGGAGAGGAGGGGGCTCTATGCAAAAGGGTCATGCCCATATGGAAAGGTCCAAAACCAACCTCTAGAGGCGGTTTCGTACCTTCCTTGTACAAAGCACCAGCAAAACCGACCTCCACACATCGTCATGGGCCATCTGACCAAAACTGGGCCTGATCGGGCACCAAACAGGCGCGCCCGCGCCCGCGCCTGGGGCGTGCGTGCGCCAGGTTTGGCTTCGATGGGGCCCATCTTTTACAGGCAGGTGGACCTCGTCGTCAGCTTTCCGTAGCCTAGTGAATTGCGTCAATTGGAGTCCGGATGAGGGAGTTATGGCCAAATTACTACACCCCACTCCTGCAGCCCATGATCGAGTTGGACTAGGTTTTGGGCTTCCATTTCTTGGGTCCATGCTTGGCATTTTAGGCTATGTTTGAGACCCAAATTATACGGTAGGTGGGTCACCTTCTCACATCATAGTTTTGCTCCGAGTTCTTGGCTCATTTTTGGTGTGTTTCAGTGTTGACCTGCAAAACAAGAATTCTGCGCCACACTATGGAAATGGTTAGAGTAGAGCCCTATTCTAGGTGAGATTTAGTTTGCCTAGGCTAAAGTTGGCGGGGTTAGAATCGAGTTAAGGACTGCCAACACGGAGGAGTGTGAAACAGCTTTTCGTACTTTGCGGGAACTGTTGACCTCCGCACCACTGTTGGCATAACCTGACATCGAGAAGCTGTTTGATGTGTATTGTGATGCTTCCAAGACCGGTTTGGGTTGTGTGCTTATGCAAGAGGGTAGACCAATAGCATATGCATCTCGGTAGTTGAAGAAACATGAAGTGAACTACCCTACTCATGATTTAGAACTCGCCGTGGTTCATGCTTTGAAGATATGGCAACATTATCTCACGTTGGGCAACTTGTGTCACTTATACACTTACCATAAGAGCTTGAAGTATCTGTTCACCCAGCCAGAATTGAACATGAGACAGCGAAGATGGCTTGAGTTGATCAAGGATTACAATCTGCAAGTGCATTATCACCCAGGCAAGGCCAATGTAGTAGCGGATGCTCTGAGTAGAAAATCGCATTGCCAGGCTGTACAAGTAGTTGAAGAAGAGGGGCTCGACTTGATGCATCCTATTGTGTTGATGAGTATTCAGTTGAGTTGTCAGCTTGAGACAGACATAATAGAAGGTCAGAAGCTGGACAAGAGGATTAGGGCTACTAAGAGACGCCTAAAACACAAGAAATCCAAGCATTTTACTACCGATCACCGTGGTATAGTGCAGTTTAATGGCAGAATAGCAGTACCTGAGGATCCGGAACTCAAGAAACGGATCCTGGATGAGGCTCACATGACAAAACTAGCCATCCATCCTGGTACTAGCAAGATGTATCATGATTTGAAGAAACAATTCTGGTGGCGACATATCAAGGAAGACGTCGCCAAGTATGTGGCAGAGTGCGATACGTGTTGCAGGGTTAAGGCAGTACATCTAAAACCGTCTGGTTTGCTTAAGCCATTGTCAATTCCAGAGTGGAAATGGGAAGAAGTTAGTATGGATTTCATCACAGGATTACCTACGATGCAGAAGGGCCATGATTCCATATGGGTGATCGTGGATAGACTTACTAAGTCCGCGCATTTCATACTAGTACACACGGGGATGAGGGCCCCGCAGTATGCTGATATCTATGTGAAAGAGATAGTGAGGTTGCACAGGGTTCTGAAAACCATTGTATCGATAGAGGACCCCGGTTTATGGCTCATTTACGGGAACATTTCCGAAAGGATTAGAGACTAAGGCGATACATAGTACCGCTTATCATCCACAGACCTCAGGGCAGACTGAGCGGGTAAACTAGATCTTAGAAGATATATTGAGGGCATGTGTGTTGTCGGCAAAAGGTTCGTGGGAGAAGTGGTTACCTTTGGCAGAGTTCTCCTACAACAATAGCTATCAAGAGAGTATTCGTATGTCACCGTTTGAAGCCTTGTATGGTAGAAGTTGCAGAACTCCGTTGAGTTGGGTGGAGGCTGGAGAAAAGATGTTTTAGGGGTAGACTTTGTCATGGATGTAGCGGAGAAAGTGAAAGTTATTCAACAGCATATCGCTGCAGCCCAGTCTCGCTATAAGGGCTATGTAGATAAGAGACGGAGGCCATTGACCTTTGAAGTCGGGGATCATGTGTACACGAAGGTGTCACCTATGAGGAAAGTGCAACGGTTCGGGGTCAAGCGTAAGTTGGCACCTAGATTCATAGGTCCATATGAGATTATAGAGAAGAAGGGGTCAGTAGCCTACAAGTTAGCTTTGCCAGTGGAGATGGAGTCAGTATTTTCGGTGTTCCATGTGTCGCAACTCAAGAAATGTCTGCGAGTATCTACCGAGAGGATCAGGACCAAAGACGTGGAAGTCAGATCTGATTTGACATACGATGAACAGCCAGTCAGAATAGCGGATGATAAAGAGCGAGTGACTCGCGGCCGTGTGGTTAAGATGTATAAGGTGATATGGAGCGACCACGACGGCCGTGAGGCTACCCGGGAGACGAGGCATATCCGGAAGAGACCTATCCCGATTTTCATAAGAGATGGTTAGTCCACTCAAATCTCGGGACGAGATTTCTTTAAGGGGAAAGACTATCACATCCAGGATTTTTGACTTCTTTTCACAAAAATCCTAATGTGTCCACACATTGCATTTAAGCATTAGCATGTGCATTCATAAGTAAATTGCTTGATAATTCTAGTTCGTGTTCAAAACATGATAATATCAAGTCCTTGATGTGATGCTCACTAACTACACCTAGACATGATGATAGCTTAAATTTATTAGGGGGTCATGCTAATGACCATAGCCAAGAAAATGTCTCATTTTGACTTAACTTTCTGGAAATTGTTTGCTAGAGGTCTCAAAAAGTGTTTCCCAGGCATTTCAAATGAATTTGGGGTTTAAAGCTTTTAGTTGGGAAATTTTATAAAGAATAAAACTCCCAAAGTCCACCCTTTGTGAAAATGGGTGGAAGGCAATAAATTTTGCGGGATAAGATCAGACTAGGGGGGCTGTTTTTCTATTTATTTGATTTTCCAAGCTATTTTATTTGGAAATTTGTATCTCAAAAACTATTGGGAATTTGGCCAAACTTTCTAAAGGTGAAGTGATCTACTCTTCCTGGGGATCATTTTCTCTTTTGGTAGTTTGCCCAAATTCGGCCTATTTTTGGAGATATAGCAAGGGGGAGAAAGGGGTTCAATTTGATGTTTATAATTCAAAAAAAGGGACCCCACCTGTCGGCCTTTCTAAATGGAAATTTGGAAGAGGACGTGTATATGATGCAGCCCGAAGGTTTTGTTGATCCTAATAATGCTGGAAAAATATGCAAGCTTAAGAAATCTATTTATCGGTTAAAGCAAGCATCTCGGAGTTGGAACATTCGTTTTGATGAGGTTGTCAAAGGGTTTGACTTCGTCGAATGAAGAAGAACCTTGTGTTTACAAGAAGGAAAGTGGGAGCACCGTTGTGTTTCTAATCTTGTATGTGGATGACATATTATTGATTGGGAACGACATTCCATTGTTGCAATCCGTAAAGACTTCACCGAATAATAGTTTTTCTATGAAGGATTTGGGAGAAGCATCATATATTTTGGGCATAAAGATCTATAGAGATAGGTCGAGGAGTCTAATAGGATTAAGCCAAGATACGTACATTGACATGGTGTTGAAACGGTTCAACATGGAATAGTCCAAGAAAGGGTTCTTGCCTATGTCACATGGTATGCGCTTTAGTGATAAGTAGTGTCCTCAGACACTAGATGAACAAGAGCACATGAGTAAGGTTCCATATGCTTCGGCCGTTGGTTCCATAATGTACTCCATGATATGTACTCGCCCAGATGTCTCTTATGCTCTAAGTGTTGCGAGCAGATATCAAGCTAATCCTGGTGAGAGTCACTGGACACTAGTTAAAAACATTCTTAAGTACTTGAGAAGGACTAAAGATGTGTTCCTAATCTATGGTGGTGAGGAGGAGCTCATTGTAAATGGTTACACCGATGCTAGCTTCCAAACTGACCTGGATGATTCATAGTCTCAATCAGGTTTTGTGTTCACAATAAATGGAGGTGCAGTGAGCTGGAAGAGTTCCAAGCAAGAGATGTGACTGATTCTACAGCAGGAGCCGAGTACATTGCAGCCTCGGGAGCTGCAAAGGAAGCTGTTTGGATGAGGAGGTTCCTCATTGAGCTTGATGTGTTTCCTAATGCGTCTAGCCCATTGAATCTATATTGTGATAACAATGGGGCGATAGCGCAGACTAAAGAGCCAAGGAATCACCAGAAGAACAAACATGTACTGCGAAAATTTCACCTCATTCGGGAGTTCATTCAACGTGAGGAGATTAAGATGTGCAAAATACACACGGATTTGAATATAGAAGATCCGTTGACAAAGGCTCTTCCACAGCCCAAGCATGAGGCGCACATGAGGTCTATGGGTGTTAGATATCTGAAAGATTAACTCCAGTGCAAGTGGGAGACTGTTGGGAATATGCCCTAGAGGTAATCATAGAGATGATGATATTGCGATTGTATCCATGATATATTATATGTTTCTGAATATCCATTAAAGACAACTTGTATCGATTGGCAGTTATGTGAATTGTTTGTGAAACTCTTTACTTGTATGGATATTTTAATGTTGTCCCTAATCGGAGTTCGTGTAACAACGCACATGAATATTAGATCAGCACATTATTAGTTGATGACTATGTTTCACAAGTCATAGACATAGAGATGTCAAACTAATAATGTGGGCACATGTATGACATGTAGGCTGGACTGACCCGACGTGAGATGTTGTTATTATTATCTCTTTACACATCATGTACGTTATGTCCTTGAACCTGAGATTGTCGTATGTACTCAAGATGTGAAACGACTTACTTAGGGATTGTCAAACACTACTCTGTTACTGGGTAGCCATAAAGATAGTCTTCGGGTTTGTCGGGAAACATTCTGTGAGACATAGACAATCAATGTCACATCTAGGATTTTTGACTTCTTTTCACAAAAATCCTAATGTGTCCACACATTGCATTTAAGCAAGAGCATGTGCATTCATAAGTAAATTGCTTGATAATTCTAGTTCATGTGCAAAACATGATAATATCAAGTGCTTGATGTGATGCTCACTAACTACACCTAGACATGATGATAGCTTAAATTTATTGGGGGTCATGCTAATGACCATAGCCAAGAAAATGTCTCATTTTGACTTAGCTTTAAAATTGTTTGCTAGAGGTGTCAAAAAGTGTTTCCCAGGCATTTCAAATGAATTTGGGGTTTAAAGCTTTTAGTTGGTAAATTTTATAAAGAATAAAACTCCCAAAGTCCACCCTTTGTGAAAATGGGTGGAAGGCAATAAATTTTGGGGGAGAAGATCAGACTAGGGGGGCTGTTTTTCTATTTATTTGATTTTCCAAGCTATTTTCTTTGGAAATTTGTATCTCAAAAACTATTGGGAATTTGGCCAAACTTTCTAAAGGTGAAGTGATCTACTCTTCCTGAGGATCATTTTCTCTTTTGGGAGTTTGCTCAAATTCGGCCTATTTTTGGAGATATAGCAAGCGGGAGAAAGGGGTCCAATTTGATGTTTATAATTCAAAAAAAGGGACCCCACCTGTCGGCCTCACCACCGACAGGCAGGGCTTCTCCTCGCCGTCCCGACACGCGGCCGGACACGTGTCCACACGCCGCCGTTCCTGGGCGGTGACGAGGCGAGGGGGAGGCCGCCCGGTCTCGACCCCATCGTCATTTCCATCGCCACCACTCTCTCTCCCCCTCTCATTCTCCGCCGAGCCACCACCATCGAAACCCGCCGCCGCCGCTCCGCCATTTGCACTGCCGCCTCGAGCTCGCTAGCGTGCCACCGCAGCGCCGCCGCCGAGCCGCCTTGGCTCGCGTGCGTGAGTGTGGGACGCAGCCTCGACTCGGTCGCCGTGAGGAGAAGGTGAGCGCCCCCTCGGGCACTCCTCCTCTTCCTCCTCTCCGGCATGGCGCCGCCGCGATTGAGCTCCCCGAGGGCCGCATTGGCCGGCCCCGAGCGCTTGCGCCGGTCTTGAGGTGCCCCTGGGCCGCAGGCCGCTGGCCGATTGGATGACCGGGGTGCGTGCCGCCGGGCCGCTGTCGAGCTGCCGCCGCCGGCCGCCATGGACGCCGGTGCGGTGTGCTCTGGCGAGCTCTTGTGCCGCCTCGGGCACCATCGGTTCCGCCGTGCTCCCGGGCGCCCGCCGACGTGGGCAGCGAGGTCGGAGACCTCACCGCCGGCCAATCTCGCCGCCGGCGGGAGGCTCCCCTGCCTCTGGCTCGCTGGCCAGTGGGACCCACCGGGCCCACGGGCCCTGCTGGCAGCTGGAGGCCAGGTGGCCAACTGGATGGATGCATCTCTGGGTGCAGCTCTCGGGTGGATCTAGCGTGGCATGCACAGACAGTGGGGGACGCGCGCGGGGTGCGCGTAGCAATTTGAGTTGGAAATTCTGGAAATGAATTTCCAGTATTTATGTTGTACCTTGTGAATTTTGTAACTCGAGATGTACATGTCCAAATCGATTGATTCAAGTTCCTAAATTCATATCTTGAGGAACTCTATGCTGTGGAATTTTGGGAAATTTTGGAGCAACTTTGCTGTGCAAAGTAATTTTAATTTGAATCAAAGGGGGGTTTGGAATTAACTTTGAAAATTCATAACTAATTCATGGATGATCCAAAAATTGTGATTCTTGTTCCTAAATTCATCATTTCGATGTACTTTGTGATGGAGTAATAGCATGGCTATGTTCTATGGGAAAAATTAGAGTTGCTTTAGAGGGTGCATGTGTTTAGTGCTAGCAAATAAATTCATTATGATTATTCTAGCAAGAGTTTAGCTTTGGTAAATTTTGTGTGATGGTTCTTCACTGTCTAGGGGCCATTGGTGAAGCCAAAGCCGGTGTTTGCCATGTTTCATAATGCAAAGTATTTTAGGTCCATTAAATGGCTAAGAATTGTTGTCAACTTGTGATTTTTTGTGTAGCTTTAACCATAGGTCCAAATTGGATGAAATTTGGACAGTGAGCTATGGTTAACTTGAGGTTGCTACTGTAATTTTTCCAGGATTTTAGGACATGTCAAAATAAGGGTTGCAGTTATACCTATCATGTGATTAGTGGTACTTATGCTTGATTGTTTTGGGTCATGATCATGATGAGGGCTTATATGATCTTGGTAATGTTTATCTTGGTTATGATCATGTTAGGATCAGGTTGCAACTGATGTACGTTAATTACTTTGGTCATGATCGAGTGAGGGTTAGCAACTAGTGTACATGGTTCATGAGTGCCATGTCGGGGCATGGTGCTTAAGGGGGTGTTGTTGCTATGTCATGTGATGTTAGTCATTGCTGATTTATCATGAGTTAATCTATGACATTCACTTGCATCAATCATCAACAATTAGCTAAGTGATTCATTATGAGTTACTCAACCATGCATTGCATCATACAAGATCGCCGGACAACGCCCAGCAGTTGGTTCCCGCGGAGAAGGACGGGGGAAACTAGTAGGAGCTAGTGGAGCAGGGAGGAGATGAGGAGGAGTCGGACACTGAGCTGTCGGAGTGCCCGAACCATCAGCCTAGTTCCTTCGAGAAAGGCAAGCCCCGGAGCATTCTCCTACGGTTTTCCAAACTAACTTGCGTCGTTTATTGTTTATGATGCATTACGTGATAGGCGTTGATCGATACCTTTGATGCATTATCCTACCTTGACCACTTGATATACCTCTACCCTGATTAAGTATAGGACGTATTACGCTTAGCCTTGCTTAATTACACGGTAGAAGTCGGGTGGTTAGTTTAATCATCCGCGAGAATAGGGAATCACATGCTAATGGTTGGATCGGGAAAGGAAAGGTTGGAACATAACCCAAACGGGATATTGGCAGAACACGGTATTTGTTCTGGCCCTCAGTCATTTTGAACAACTTCTCACACTTAGGTGGTGATATGGCACCCCGAAGCCTAGTAGCTAGTTTGGGTCGGGTTTTGGCAGGGAATGCACTGTGCTGGTGTTGGGGTGGGACAGGTCGCGGCATTAAGACTGATGTTGGTACCTGTTGATACTAGATACGCACACGAAAGAATCAAAGAGAAATAATCCGCAAGCGCACGGATATCGGTGAGCACTTCACCCGGGAGATATTCCAGAGTATCGTTATTTATTTATCCGCTAGGAGAAAACGTGCATCCGACTAACCCAAGTCTATACTTAAACCCCGAGCTACGAGACAAGGTAAATGAGCGATATAGAGAGGATTACTACCACGGTCTTCTTCCAACCTATGGCAAGCTTTGCAACTACTACTCTATGGGAGCACCTAAGAAAAGACACCACGAGAGGATGCTTAACCTAGCACTTTTGGACCTACCTTACCTACGACGGGAAGTGGGCTACAAAGGTAACAAAGGGATTGTCACTTCCCTCGATACTACCACGTTTCCGGCCAGATAGGGAGCATCTACGAGTGAACCTAGCCCAAGCACCACGCTTACGCTACGAACGATTACTCTATTCCCAACCGGAAGCGAATAAAGTAAACTCGTAAACCAAAGAGCAATAATAACAAGAACTTACTAGTATCGAAGTTGAATTGCGGAATAATCCTAGAACCAAGCCTCGGGTTAGGAGACTTGATCCTGCAGTACAACCGGAGAGGAGACACCGACATGCCGGGCTTCCTCCAACTCTACCTCCACCCTATACTCTCTCTATCTATCTTGAATGCTAGGCTCTAGGGAGGAGATCCATTCAAGGGACCCCTCTCACCCGATCCTCTCTGGAAATAATGAATTAGGGTTACATGGGATGCCTCCTCCGGGGGCCGGGGCCCCGCTTATATAGCCCCCTAGGATGCACCGCAGCCCTTGGATCAAACCGACCTAAACGGACGATAATTATTGCTCCTCAAGGTCGGTGGAGGCGAGATCCGCGAGCCTCCACCTGATTGGTGGAGGTAGCCGCGGCCGACTCAAGGGGAGTCGGCCGACTCACCCCGAGCCCGTTCGGGCTCCCGTTTGGTCCCGAGCCTTCTCGAACCTTCCAGATTACAGAATTTTGACCGGTTCCCGATTATCTCTATGTAAACCGACATGTGGGCCTTCCTTGGGTATTTTCAGTGACACCTGCAGAAACGGACATTCACCAAAACTCGTGGAATTCCGTTAGTATAACCCCTATGTCTAGTTGGTGAACATATTTTAGTCCTTTCTCATGTTTAGTTGACAGTAAAAATTGGCACTTAAGGACCGTCAACAACTCCCCCAAGCTTACCTTTTGCTCGTCCCTGAGCAAAGATAAACTCAGTGATGGATCAGGAGTTGCTACAATGCTTTCACGCCTCAAAAGTACACATGCGTTCAAACAAGAACTCTCCTCCGGATTAGAATGAACTATTCTGACTCAAAACTTACTCATATTACCTTTCACATGGGGCTTGTAGCCGTCACTTGGGTCTTGAGTAGTTGAAAGACAGAACGGTCAAGTCGAGCGCTATGTTTCTCGCTCTTTGATCAACTATTATTCCAGAGTTTTTGCAAGATTTTCAAATAAAACTCAGAGTTCCTTGTATGAAACTTTCAGGTCTCTCATTTGTGGTATTTCTGGATCCTCTCCAAGGCATGAGTAGTGTATGCCTTCTCTCTTCTCTCAGAATATGTGGTATTTGTGGAACTAAGGCATAGTGAAAAGAGCCTTCTCTCTCTCACCCTACTTTCTAATAGGCTTATGTGGAGCTTATAGGTGGGGAGACACTCAAAACTCACTTGCATATATTGCACGGTTAAACCATGGATCCAAGTAGGAACTAAAATAATAATAAAGTCATATGTGCATGTGAATGAGGGAATGGAATGGATGATAAGATGATGATGATAAGGAAATGATTATGAAGGGTGATCACTTGGTGAACATCTACTTCTACACTTGCTCCTTTGGGGATAACATGACTCCCTTTATTCGGAAACCTTGAAACTTCTTGAAAGGAAGGACTTGGCTACTCTTTCTTTCTTTCTTTCTCTTTTTTTTTTTTTTTTTTTTTTAGAGCAACCAATCCTCTGAAAACAAAACTTTAGCAACGGGGAGTGTATAACTTGAAATGATAATGACTGGAGCTTTTATGTAGGCAAATGGAACGGCGATGATTATTTCTAGATGTTCACTCCCGGATAGGAGTAGAACCTTTTCGGATGAAGTGAAATGAGTGGCGTATGTATTTTGTGGATGGATGGATGGATGGATGCATGCGTACTCCCGGGGTAGGAGAGCGGCATAAGCGCGTATCTCCGGGTAGAGACAGCACAATATGTGGGGGAATGCGTACTCCCAAGGTAGGAGCAGCATAGGTGCGTATCTCCAGGGTAGAGATAGCACAATATGTGGTGGATGTGGATCTATATGTAGGTGGTACTTCTAGGGACAGAAGTAGCACAGAATGAATGTAGTATTTATAAAATGGGTGCATGCTTCTAAGGACTGAAGTAGCATAGATCAATGGATGGAGAGCACATAATATTGACTTTAACCGCATGATCGATCCCTTATGGGTCCACAAAGCATAACCACACTCAATGCCTATAAAGACTACACTCAAGCCTACAATATGATCTATACAAATAGATGGGTTTTCCTAATCTAGCAAGCATGAATGTATGGTCGTGGTAGGAATTTTGAACTCTCGTCATACGGGAACTCATCATGCAAAAATTTTAAGATTTTTAAAAGATAAACTCTCCGAACTCTAGCATCTCTAGGAACAAGATGGACAAAGCTCAAAACTTTCCCATATCATATCCGTCAACTACCTAGACTTAGATCAAACATTCGCTACCCACAAGTTTCGGGTTCGAGTAAATCTCAAATCTAAACAGTTGTGTCCAAAACTCGGGAGAGTGCAAGGTTGAAAACTAGGTACTTGAAAGGAATTACGGCGAGCAACTATTCATCATTTCCATATAAGAGCTTACTCCGGGGGATTACTTAAAGACAGATTAATAAGAGCTCTCCAAAAGTAGAAAAGATAGATAAGGAAATCTTTACGGGTTTCTAAGGTTATGCATTTTTTTTAGTTGTTTTAACAAAGCAAGCTCTATAAATAAATAGACAAGTTGGAACACTTAGCTTGATACACGGGGTGCTCTCCCCCCAAGCTGGATGTTGACGTAGTATGTTGATGTTGCTTTACCGGCGCGATGAAGGCGTCTTTGCCCTCTTAGAGTGTCGGGGATAATGGTTGTAGAGACAAGATCGGATCGTTGAAGACAAAGACTTCGACAAGGGACAAGACGTCCTTCGCCTATTAGCTCTTCTTGATCCTTTAAATTTCGTGAGGCTCAAATAGACAACAAAGCTTGTGGAACGATTAAGCGTTAGTGATAACCCTCTAAGCCTTGAATGTCTAGAACCTTCTTAACACATAAATCTTTTCAGTAGGATCTTAATATTTTTACAATTTTATATTTATGATATGCAGGCAAAAAAATGCAACTAAGATGGAAACTTATTTTTATGCCACCACAGTGGATATCTTTGTGGGCTGTCGTACCACAAAATTATTCACATGGGGCTTAGCATTTTCTAGATGCAATCCAAGACAAAATTATTTTCTTTTCTAATGCAGATGCAGCAAAGTAAATATGCAACAAGAACTGATTATGCAAAAAGTAAATATGCTAAAGGAAAAACTTATGCAATGCTGAAGTGGGAAATATGGATAACTACCAAGTTACCTCCTTGGCAAGGGTTCGGTGTTTTAAGCCCTACGAATAGGACTTCTTGTCGTGTTCAATCCTTCGGTGCTTTATTTGATCTCAAAGGTAGAGACCTTGAGAACTGCATCTCTTGAGTTGATATCTCTTGAGGAAGATGTCATCCATGTTCTTTCCTTCTCCAACGGTTTGAAGTGAACCTTTAATTGTGATGCTAGCAGCATCTTGTTTAGTGTGCATGTTGCAGGTTCAGAACTTTATCACTGGAGCACCCTGGGATGAAGAGTAGATGCTTCTAGTGGGCCTCTCCCTCGACCTAGTGTTCCATTTATTGTTTCTTCTCTGTGGAGGATTAGTGGACAAAACATACCCGAAGGAATATAATAACAAGGGTAGATTTGTCATAGAGCTAAGATCATATTCTATGCTACAAAAAAGTTGGGTTGAAAATTTTAATTAGCATAGAACATTTACTCAACATTACTTCTTCTCTTAAAGATTGATTTTACTATGTCTTAAGTTTGATTGGTGTATGAAATCTATAGAAAATAGTCAAACTTATAGAGAGGAGGTAATTGCGAGTGGAGGGATTGCAAACCGGTGTGCCGAGTGACGAGGGTTTGAGAAGAGGAAGAGTGTTCTTTGGATCATTATTAGAGGAGTCGGCGGCCTTCCTCCCCCAAACTTGTTGTTGCTCATCACTGGAAGCCAAGTGTGTTGTGTTGAATCATCCCTCAAAGTGTGTTGTAACTCCATGTTCTTTAGACATTGTCCGTCCTCTATTCTGAAGTCTGTCGGAGAGGGATCTTGATTCTAGGTCCATTGAGCAAAGGTCTCTCCTTTGGACTGTCCAATCCAGGATATGAGGATGCAGATAGTTGCATGATCTTCTTTTGTCAACCATTCTTGATTTTTGTTGAGCCTTGGTTGACAAATTGATGTTCATTGGAGATGTAGACTCGAGTTCTTCCTTGATGGTCTTTGTCTTCTAGCAAAGCATGGCAAAGAGTTGCGGTTAATGATACGCCATCCGTCTTGATGATCAAGGAAGGGACATCATTAATTGTATGCGGGCTTCATCTCCAATGGCATAGGGACATCATCTTGCAAATGTAGTTGTTCATGATCTTCTTGGGCTTGTCGGTAGTCAACCCTTGGTGGTGATTGGTTGACACAAGGATGCATGCTCATGCCATGCTTGTCCTTGTTGCCGACATGCAAGATGGTGTTTTCAAGAATAACGAGAGCGGGTCTTTGATTGGCCAAAATGAGGTGAGTTGCACCCAACTTCTCATTGGTGACCTTACTCGAGTTTTGAGCTCAATGCTATGATGTCTTCAAGGTTGCTCGTAGCTTGTCGCCTTGTTCATCCACTTCCTTTGGGTGAGTGCTATTGATGTAGATCCTTCTTGTGGGACTCTTGTCTCCTTCTTTGTTCCATCACGAAGTGGTGATTTGGCGGAGTTCACCATGAATAGGCATGCCGTGGATTCTTTCAATTCTTTCTTGGATGATGAATGGGCTATTGTCTTTTGTGCGAAGTTGTTCGAGTTCATCATATGCCTTGCTTTATCTCGATGTGAGTTCATCTCTGGACTTTCCCAACTTGGATTTGGAAGTTTGTCTGCGGGGGTTAGTCCAACAAAATATTCCAACATCTACTATAGCATACTATCGGCTCAAAGATCAACCTAGACACCACGTCTAATTTGATTTAGGAAGGCATTTTAACCTAAGCACCACGCTTAATTTAAAAGCCTTTTGAAGTAGGATCAAGCACACCTTTTGGTTCAAGAATTAAACTAGATACCTTATCTAACTCAATTCGGGGAAAACAGTTTAAACTAAGCACCATGCCTAATTTAAAAGGTGTATGAAAATACCTCAAAACCTACATATACTATAGCAAACAAAGGTGGTATGAAAGCGGTATACTGATTTACTCAAACAAAGATGGCGAGCATGATTGTTGTTTAGAAAAATTGAGCATGCCTTAAAGGTAGGGACAACCAAAATAATGTAGCAACATGACAAAAGATGTATTTATGGAAGTATATCCTCCAAGCTTGAATTCGGCAGAAATCAAGATTGGATGAATGCAATTCAATGTTGCATAATGATTGGTTGGACATTCCTTGCATTTGTTATTCCTTCGATCTTTTTGTATCGAACCTGGAAAGGTTAGTGGCAAGAATACCCAAAGGAATATTTTCATAATTATAACTCTATGCTTATTTAACAAGGACAAAGACACGGTGAAAAGGTGTACACTCATGTCATGGTCTGAACAGTGCTTGTTTTAGGACACTAAGCTTGTCCTTGGGAAACCTTCAAGATGTGAATTGGTGAAGTGGTTCCCCCTCCAACACCAATCTAAGTTCACTAACTCAAAATTCAACACAACGAGATCTACAACATTTATGATAAACATATGCATCTACAACCACCCTTTCGATATCTAGGGAATAAGGAGTATGAGGGGGTTGAAAATCTCGTGTGGGGTAACGTTGGGGAGACTAAGTGAATCAGGAGATTTTTCATATGAGCAAGGTCTTGATGGGGTGTTTAAGAAGTAACTACTTTGCTCATTGAAGCCTCCATCATCTTCTACTTCCAAGGGTGACTCGAAATAAATGTCCAAAATTCCCCCTGGATCGTCTATCGAAATGATCTCATCTAAGGCCTTATCCATCCATTCAAGGCCATAGCACATAGGTCTTTAATGCTCTCTAGCCATGGATGTTGCTCTTTGCAATCCTCTATATGGTCTTGATGATTCCTATGCATATCTAGATGGACTTCTAGGATCATCCGGAGGTTTAGGAGAAAGGGCATAGAATGAGTTATAGGGATCAAGGATGGGTTTAAGGATGGGTTCGTATTCTATATCGATGTGGGCATAAAAGGGGAGAAGATAAGAGTGGCTTCTAGATGGCTTCGCTCTCCTTCTATGGCATCACTTGACATGCCATCCTTGAGTCTTTCTAAATGTCCTTCAAAGGGATTGGATGTGAGACGCTTTCTAAGAGATCTCTTCCGAGAAGATTTATAATGCATGCACTAAAAGATCTCTTATGAAGCGGGAAGTTTATGCTCCTCCCAAAATCGCCATCAAAAAGAATTTCTAAGGGTAGAATTACTTCGTCCCTTAGGGGACTTTGGAATACTATTGGTTTGGGATGGATAGCCAAATCATGGGATTGGAATGTTTGCAAAGTGGCTATGGAAACTTCCTCTTCTTGTTTGGGGGATGATTCCTTCTCTACCTCTAGGATGTTATCATGAAGTCTAGTGCAAGGAGTATGTCCATTAATAGTAAGGACAAACCTCACTTCACTAAAGGGTAAAGAAAGGAAAACTCCTCCAAAGGTGATATTATCAAGACCCGTATAAAAATGATGAAGAAGAACATGGTCTTGTAAGGCTAGGTCTAGACCTAAATTTATAGGAAGATTAAAAGATTCCCTAAGTGTAGCAAAAAGTTCATTACCTACTTGATCGAGAAGATAGGACTTTGGGTTCATTACCTTCTCCATGGTTAGAAGATAGGACCTTGGGTACAATACCCTCTTGATTAGAAGATAGGACTCTAGCTGTAGAAAAGGGTTGGCTTTGACCTATTGCAACCACAGATTGGTGTAGCTCATAGCTAGATGTGAAAATCATGGGTTCTAGAGGCTCTAAGCATGTGCTCATGGGTGCAAGATATTGGTGGATAGGCGTGGAATTTGGGTTATCCATAAGGATATAAAAGAAAAGGCAAAATAAAAATACAAAAAGATAAAAGTATAATACAAGGTTAAGCATGACTTAAGGTTATCTCGGCGAGACCGTCTTTCTCCCCGCAACGGCGCCGAAAATGCTTGTTGATACTAGATACGCACACGAAAGAATCAAAGAGAAATAATCCGCAAGCGCACGGATATCGGTGAGCACTTCACCCGGAGATATTCCGGAGTATCGTTATTTATTTATCCGCTAGGAGAAAACGTGCATCGACTAACCCAAGTCTATACTTAAACCCCGAGCTACGAGACAAGGTAAATGAGCGATATAGAGAGGATTACTACCACGGTCTTCTTCCAACCTATGGCAAGCTTTGCAACTACTACTCTATGGGAGCACCTAAGAAAAGACACCACGAGAGGATGCTTAACCTAGCACTTTTGGACCTACCTTACCTACGACGGGAAGTGGGCTACAAAGGTAACAAAGGGATTGTCACTTCCCTCGATACTACCACGTTTCCGGCCAGATAGGGAGCATCTACGAGTGAACCTAGCCCAAGCACCACGCTTACGCTACGAACGATTACTCTATTCCCAACCGGAAGCGAATAAAGTAAACTCGTAAACCAAAGAGCAATAATAACAAGAACTTACTAGTATCGAAGTTGAATTGCGAGAATAATCCTAGAACCAAGCCTCGGGTTAGGAGACTTGATCCCGCGGGTACAACCGGAGAGGAGACACCGACATGCCGGGCTTCCTCCAACTCTACCTCCACCCTATACTCTCTCTATCTATCTTGAATGCTAGGCTCTAGGGAGGAGATCCATTCAAGGGACCCCTCTCACCGATCCTCTCTGGAAATAATGAATTAGGGTTACATGGGATGCCTCCTCCGGGGGCCGGGGCCCCGCTTATATAGCCCCCTAGGATGCACCGCAGCCCTTGGATCAAACCGACCTAAACGGACGATAATTATTGCTCCTCAAGGTCGGTGGAGGCGGATCCGCGAGCCTCCACGATTGGTGGAGGTAGCCGTCGGCCGACTCAAGGGGAGTCGGCCGACTCACCCCTGAGCCCGTTCGGGCTCCCGTTTGGTCCGAGCCTTCTCGAACCTTCCGGATTACATGAGAATTTTGATCGGTTCCCGATTATCTCTATGTAAACCCGACATGTGGGCCTTCCTTGGGTATTTTCAGGTGACACCTATAGAAAGCAGGACATTCACCAAAACTCGTGGAATTCCGTTAGTATAACCCCTATGTCTAGTTGGTGAACATATTTTAGTCCTTTCTCATGTTTAGTTGACAGTAAAAATTGGCACTTAACGACCGTCAACAGTACCCGACTAGATGCAGCCGTTTGGTAGGCCTGGGCATGAGTGGTTACTGTTGATCCCGATTCCGAATTGGTGAACGATGACCTGACACTCACTTTAGCGGGTGAGTGGGGCGTGTGTGAGAAATTACCCTCAGCTGAGTAGGAATCGATTATAATTGCCATCGTTCAAAACAAGCCTAACTTTAAGAGAAAGAAGGGCAATGCTTGAAAGAAGAAGAAGGGTAAGGCTAAAGATGAGATCTCTAAGCCAAACCCATCTGCGCCCAAGGCTGGACCAACTTCGATGAAGAGTGCTTTCCTTTGTAAGGGGAAGGGTCACTGGAAGAGGAACTGCAAGCTGTACTTGGCATCCTTAAAGAAGGATGGTGGTGGTAAAGGTACTCCCGCTGTTCATACACTTGCTGTTTATATTATCGATATTTTCCTCGCTAATTCTTATATTAATTCTTGGGTATTTGATACCGGATCGGTTGCTAATATTTGCAATACGATGCAGGGAATGATAAGAAGTAGAAGCGTGGAAAAAGGAGAAGTTGATTTCCGCGTGGGCAATAATGCAAGAGTTCTTTGCGTTGAATGTCGGGACGATGCAACTACACCTACCTTCAGGATTTATTTTGAAATTGAATAACTGTTATTTTGTTCCTAGTTTAAGTCGAAACATTGTGTCACCTTCATGCTTGATGAAGGATGGTTATTCATTTACGAGTAAAGACAATGGTTGTGTAATCTCTAAGAATGACATGTTTGTGGCTTTTGCACCCATTGTGAATGGTTTATTTATTTTAAATCTTGATGATGCACCTGTCTGTAATGTTAGTGCTAAAAGGCCTCAGCTTAATGAGTTAAGTCCAACCTATATGTGGCATTGTCGTTTAGGTCATATAAGTGAGAATCGCATGAAGAGGCTCCATTCTGATGGGCTTCTAACTTCGTTTGATTTTGAATCTTACGAGACATGTGAGGCATGCCTGCTGGGCAAGATGACCAAGATGAGAGGGCGAATGACTTGTTGGAACTTGTGCATACTAATGTGTGTGGACTAATGAGTACGACAGCTAGAGGTAGATTTCAATACTTCATAACATTCACTAATGATTTCAGTAGATATGGCTATGTGTACTTAATGAAGCATAAGTCTGAAACATTTGAAAAGTTCAAAGAATTTCAGAATGCAGTAGAGAATCAACGCGGCAAGAAAATTAAAGTCTTGCGATCTGATCGTGGAGGCGAATATTTGAGCCACGAGTTTAGCAATCATCTAAAGAGTTGCGGAATTGTTCCACAGCTTACGCCGCCTGGAACGCCTCAGAGAAACGGCGTGTCTGAGTGACGTAATCGAACTTTGTTGGACATGGTCCAGTCTATGATGAGCCAGTCAGACCTACCTTTACCATTTTGGGGATACGCTCTAGAAACAGCCGCTTTCACATTGAATAGGGTGTCGTCTAAGTCCGTAGTTAAGACACCATATGAGATGTGGACTGGTAAGAGTCCTAGTTTGTCTTTTCTAAAAATTTGGGGTTGTGAAGTTTTTGTTAAAAGGCTTATAGCAGATAAGCTCACACCCAAGTCGGACAAATGTTTTTTCATGGGATATCTGAAGGAAACTTTAGGATATTATTTCTACAACCGATCAGAGGCCAAAGTGTTTGTTGCTCCAAATGGTGTTTTCTTAGAGAAAGAGTTTCTCAAAAGAGAGAAGAGTGGATAGAAGGTGTATCTTGAAGAAGTTTAGGATGAGCCAATACAGAATGACTCTACGAGTGATGCTAATGTAGTAGAACAAGTTGAGGAACCTGTGGCAAAAGAAACACCACCACAACCACGAAGATCAGCAAGAATCCGTGAGTTGTGCGGGGATCTGTTATTGTTAGACGATGACGAACCTGCTACATATGTAGAAGCTATGACGGACCCAGATTCCGAGAAATGGCAAAGTACCATGAGATCTGAGATAGATTCCATGGGAGATAATCAAGTTTGGAACTTGGTTGACCGGCCAGATGGGGTTAAACCTATTGAGTGCAAATGGATCTTTAAAAAGAAAAAGGATATGGATGGAAATGTTCACGTCTATAAAGCTCGACTTGTCGCAAAGGGTTTTGGGCAAGTTCAAGGAATTGACTACGACGAGACCTTCTCACCGGCGGCGATACTTAAATCTATCCGGATCATTCTAGCAATTGCCGCTTATTTCGATTATGAGATATGGCGGATGGATGTTAAAACAGCCTTTCTAAATCAAAATTTGGAAGAGGACGTGTATATGATGTAGCCCAAAGTCTTTGTTGATCCTAATAATGCTTTGGAAAAATATGCAAGCTTAAGAAATCTATTTATGGGTTAAAGCAAGCATCTCGGAGTTGGAATATTCATTTTGACGAGGTTGTCAAAGGGTTTGGTTTCCGTCAGAATGAAGAAGAACCTTGTGTTTACAAGAAGGAAAGTGGGAGCGCTGTTGTGTTTCTAATCTTGTATTTGGATGACATATTACTGATTGGGAATGACATTCCATTGTTGCAATCCGTAAAGATTTCACTGAATAATAGTTTTTCTATGAAGGATTTGGGAGAAGCATCATATATTTTGGGCATTAAGATCTATAGAGATAGGTCGAGGAGGCTAACAGGATTAAGCCAAGATACGTACATTGACAAGGTGTTGAAACGGTTCAACATGGAACAGTCCAAGAAAGGGTTCTTGCCTATGTCACACGGTATGCGCTTTAGTGATAAGCAGTGTCCTCAGACACTAGATGAACTAGAGCGCATGAGTAAGGTTCCATATGCTTCGGCCGTTGGTTCCATAATGTACTCCATGATATGTACTCGCCCAGATGTCTCATATGCTCTAAGCATTGCGAGCAGATATCAAGCTAATCCTGGTGAGAGTCACTGGACGCTTGTTAAAAACATTCTTAAGTACTAAGAAGGACTAAAGATGTGTTCCTAATCTATGGTGGTGAGGAGGAGCTCGTTGTAAATGGTTACACCGATGCTAGCTTCCAAACTGACCCGGATGATTCACAATCTCAATCAGGTTTTGTGTTCACAATAAATGGTAGTGCAGTAAGCTGGAAAAGTTCCAAGCAAGAGACTATGACTGATTCTACAGCAGAAGCCGAGTACATTGCAGCCTCAGGTGCTGCAAAGGAAGGTGTTTGGATGAGGAGGTTCCTCATTGAGCTTGGTGTGTTTCCGAATGCGTCTAGCCCATTGAATCTACATTGTGATAACAATGGGGCGATAGCGCAGGCTAAGGAGCCAAGGAATCACCAGAAGAACAAACATGTACTGCGGAAATTTCACCTCATTCGAAAATTCATCAACCGAGAGGAGATTAAGATGTGCAAAATACACACGGATTTGAATATAGCAGATCCTTTGACAAAGGCTCTTCCACAGCCTAAGCATGAGGCGCACATGAGGCCTATGGGTATTAGATATCTAAAAGATTAACTCTAGTGCAAGTGGGAGACTGTTGGGAATATGCCCTAGAGGTAATCATAGTGATGATGATATTGCGATTGTATCCATGATATATTATATGTTTCTGAATATCCATTAAAGACAACTTGTATTGATTGGCAGTTATGTGAATTGTTTGTGAAACTCTTTACTAGTATGGATATTCCAATGTTGTCCCTGATCGGAGTTCGTGTAACAACACACATGAATATTAGATTAGCACATTAATAGTTGATGACTATGTTTCACAAGTCATAGGCATAGAGATGTCAAACTAATAATGTGGGCACATGTATGACATATAGGCTGGACTGACCCGACATGAGATGTTGTTATTATCTCTTTACACATCATGTACGTTATGTCCTTAGACCTGAGATTGTTGTATGTACTCAAGATGTGAAACGACTTACTTAGGGATTGTCAAACGCTACTCCGTTACTGGGTAGTCATAAAAGATAGTCTTCAGGTTTATCAGGAAACATGCTGTGAGACCTAGACAATCAAGATGAAATTTGCCCCTCTCTATGTGAGAGAGATATCACTGGATCACTCAAGTGATTGGATCAACAAATGCATGGCCGTGCTTGGGTTAAATGTTAACCCACGAGTTGGACCAAATATCATGTGGCAAGGGAATAACAAGTACATGTGTTGTGATGGTTCGTCTGATATGATCTTCGCATACGCCTAGAAGTTGTCACGTCTTGCTAGAGGCCGCTGTCAACTATTGGTCGAGTAGGTGTACTCAGGCCATGTCTATGTGTGCGTGAACCCATAGGGTCGCACGCTTAAGGGGCTGGAAGCCCAATTCGGGTTGGACCCGAGTTGGAGAAGGATTAGGGTTACTAATGGGCCTCCAACACGGGAGGACATTAGGGACGCCTATATAAGCAGGGGTAGGGGCGAGGCTAGATCAATCTCACGCCTTTTGGCTGCCACCGTGGCCCTCTCCATGCTCACGCCTTTGCTCCTCACGGACCTAGCAGTCCGAAGGCGCATCGCTTCTTCCCTGCACGTGTGTGATACCTCGGAGGTGCCGCATCTGGAGCACGAGGATGAACCGCACGGGGACGATCCGCAAGCGGAGGACGGACGAGACGGACGAATGACCACGCAACTGCACGGCACTGCTATGACGCGTTCGACTATATCGAGTTGCTTCTGCTGGACCTGCGTAATCCCGTAACCTGTAACTAGCAGTAGATCCTGGTTTATGTGGTACAAATTTTTTGTTTTCCGGCTAGCGTAGCATCCTCATAACCCTTCAGGGACCTCTCTCACCTGATCCTCTCTGGAAATAATGAATTAGGGTTCAATGGATGCCTCCTCCAGGGGCCGTGGGCCTTCCTTATATAGCCTCCTAGAATGCACCGCAGCCCTCGGATCAAATCGACCTAAATCAACGATTATTATTCATCCTCAAAGGTGGTGGAGGCAGGATCTGCGAGCCTGCACCTGATTGGTGCAAGTGAAGGGGTGGGCGCCCACAGGTCACGGGCGGCTGCCCCTGGCCTGGCAAGTGGGCCCTCCTCCTTCGGGGGGTTGCCTTCCCGAGTCTTTGTTGACACTTCTAACATGATTACAAATAAGAGGGTCAAACCCTAGCAAAGGCGTTGGAGGTGTACGAGACATCTCTTAGCATTGCTTAAGCCAGGTTGTCATCCCCAACACAACACTAAAAGATGTAGTTGTACTTATGATTGTGGCACTAAAGAAAATGTATAGTTATTCGCAAGCGCATAGATCAAATTCACCCGTTGTAGCATTTCACCCAAAGAAGTTCCAGGTATCATTATTTATAATTCTACCACTAGGAAGACAATAGGAGGTAATTGAATATCAACTATAACTTACACTTGTGATAAGAGTTCCACTAGATCAACTCAAGACAGGGATCAATCATATCATAATAATAATGGATAACAATCATCAGATTTAACATATTCCTACAGGGTTCCAAGGGCATTTTCCTACTTAAGCGTGACTCTAGAAAGAACTAGAAAATAGAGACTAACTCCTAAGGTCATTCTAACTATAGGTCATTGAACTATAAGATTAGTGCAGTACATCTAGAAATCATGGCTAGGGCAACCCAATATCTATACACAAGAGACATTGCCAAGGTGGGTCGGGAACATAGCAAGACATCACCCCACAACTTAAAGCCTTACGAGGTCCTTGTTGACGGTTGTTAACCATCAATTTTATGTGTCAACTAGAAAGAGAAAGAGGGGCATAATCTGATCACCACCATAGACTTAGGGCTTAAACCGACAAATTCCACAAGTTTTGGTGAATATCTATTTCTGCAGGGGATTATCAGAAAACTACCCAAGAAGGCCCACATGTCGGATTTACATAGAGAGAACAAGCATACGTGTAAAAAAACAATCTGGAAGACTCGGGAAGGCAACCCCTGGAAGCGAAGCCCCACCTGGCATAGGCCAGGGACGGCCACCTCCACCCAAAGGGCAGCCGCCTCCCCCCTGCAGCCAATTAGGGGGAGTCTCGCAGATCCTGCCTCCACCGACTTTGAGGAGCAATAAAAATCGTCCATTTAGGTCGATTTGATCCGACGGCTGTGGTGCCTCCGAGCGGGCTATATATTCGGGGCCCCTCCCCCCGGGAGAAATCCTAATTCATTCTACAGAGGTAGCCATCAGTAGAGCCAGGGTTTAGGGAGATCTCTCCACTAGAGAATTAGAATAGCTACTCCAATTCATCAAGTTCTACATAGGTTTAGACTAGATAGAGGAAGAATCGGGCGCTTGTGCTCGGAATTCCGGATCTTCATCATCAAGAATTGGTATTATCTTGTATCTATTCTTGTGACTTTATTCTAATATCATTATGTTTCTATTTATTATGTTCCTAGTTTATTCTAGTTCTACATTTGATATGGTTATGATTGATAAGAAGTTTATGTATATGTTTGCAAAGGGCTTAGCTCTCTTCGCGGGAGGGATAGGTGGTAGATTTCATGTAAGCATAGTGCTTAGATGCCGTTTACCTGCAAATGCACCCTATTGGTTAGGTCGTGTGGTAGATCGCGGGAGTGACAGTTCCGTTGAGTCCTTTGTATTCCATCCCCTGTTGGTAGGTCTAGTAGAATTAAAGTTGCGTAGGAAGTCCGGCTATGACTTGGCTTTTTATAGCAATGATCCTTATACATAGATGAAGAGTCTTTTGTGCTATATATGATAGTGTAGCATTAGAGTAGATGAATGACTTAGTAGATTAGAACCTACCTAGAAATTCTATTTCTTGAACTAATCAGACGTTGACCTACCTTTTGTTGAGTAGTCTATCTCTAATCTCTGTGTGATTTATTCCCTGAGCTTTATAATTAATATTCCTTATTTATCATGGTTTACCCTCTGCCAAAGTATATGACTATGCAATCAATCACTCATAAGTAGTCGTGTTTTGCAAGTTTATCTCATGGTTTAAGTCCTTAGTTCTTTCCCTTGAGCTAATTATAAATTAACGATACATGGAATACTTCCCGGTGAAGTGCTACGATGGTGTATTATCTGTTCGCTTGCGGATCCTATATTTATTTTACTAGAGGAGTAGTTTCTATACCAACACTTCTGGCACCATGCTAGGGATGACAACTTAGCGTGAGTAGTGTTCGAAGTGTCAACAAGCATTTCTAGCGCCGTTGCCGGGGAAGGAATAAACTTTTAGAGAAAAATTTCTTAAGCAGATACTTAGAAAATGAGTGATTGTCACTAGTCACCTCTACTTTGGCAGGATCACCCCTGTTTGTTTTTCTGTGTTTATATTTTATACAGGGTATTAGCAGGATTGAATCTGATTCATTCAAACTCTTGATCATCAAAGTCAGATCAATCAAGAAGGAAGCTCGTCACCAATGCCCGAAGCTATGGCCGAAAAGAGCTTGTTGGAGTTCTCTGCTCCAACAGTAGAGAACATCCGCACTGGTCCAGCGCTAGAAACAAATAACCTTGAGTTTGAGCTCAAGCCAAGCCTCATCAACATAGTGCAAGCTATCCAATTCGGTGGAAAGGTACATGAAGATGCAAGTACACATTTACGGGACTTCATGGAGATTGGAAGCACAATAGCCATAGAAGAAGTTCATCAAGACATCATACTACTCCGCCTCTTTCCATTCTCATTAGTGGGAAGAGCGAAGCAGTGGTTCTATGCAAATAAAGAAGACATCAATACATGGGAGAAGTGTTCCAAGGCCTTTCTAGCAAAATTCTTCCCAATAGGCAAGACCAATGCCTTAAGAGGAAAGATTACCAACTTCCAACAGCAGAAGACAGAGACCATTTCGGAGGCATAGGAGCGTCTGCAAGGATATATCCAAGATTGCCCCCATCATGGAATGGAAGAATGGTTAGTCATGCAAGGCTCTTATCATGGATTAACCCAGAAGACGCATGAGCACCTAGATGCAACTGCTGAAGGATCATGTTTGTCACTTACTCTTAGGAAAGCTAAAGAGCTTATGGAGAAATATCAGATAATCAGAGCTAGTCCCAAGACAACTTTCAAGATTGTCACCAAAGTGAAGAAGCAACTGAAGAAGTGAATGCATTGTCTACCAAGATGGATGCCTTACTCCATTGGCTTGACCAGAGGGCCAAGTACAAGGAAGACCAAAGGGCAATTGAGACAATGCATAAGCAAAATTCAAGCCCCGTCGTCAGGAAGGTTCCACATCAACCTAATTGGAGGCAACAAGAAAATAACCAAGGTACGAATCCAGGTAATTTTGCAAAGCAACCTACTTTGAGAGAACTAGTTCTGCAACAATCTAAGGTCAACTTATTCATTGAAGATAGGCTTGCTGTTACTGATAAAACCTTGGAAGATTTAAGCACTAAAATGGATAATTTCTCCTCTTCCATTAAGGATCAACTAGAGTTTAATAAAAAGATAGACGCAAGGATAGCGCAGCTAGCCGTTGCATTGCTGTTTCCACTAACCCTGAACAGGTAAGATCCATTACTACAAGAAGAGGAAGTTCCACCGAGAGGTCTTCCCTATCCAAAAGGAGCAAGAAGGCCACACATGTGCTACCACCGGTGGTAGAAGAAGAGAACAACCACCCCGATGTAGAAGTACTACCACAAGAGCCAGGACAAGATCAGGAAATGAGACAGAATTTTCAAGATACAAGCTATCTACCTTTTCCTCACAGAAATAGAAGACCACAACAAACAGATGAGGAGTTTGGTAAGTTCGTGGAGGTAATACAGAAATTATATGTCAATATGCCTCTGTTAGATGCCATACAGGTCCCCACATATGCTAAGTACATAAGAGACATTCTCAACAAGAAGAGACCACTTCCATCCACTGAAGTGATCAAGCTAACAGAAGAATGTAGTGCGGCCATCCTCAACAAATTACCAGAAAAGAAGAAAGATCCAGGATGTCCCACCATCGACTGCGCAATTGGAGATCAATATTTCAACAATGCACTCTGTGACCTTGGAGCAAGTGTCAATGTGATGCCCGCAGCAGTCTAGGTTTTGGGCCCTGGTACAGAAGGAGGAGAATCGCTAATTAGTGAAGGTCGGGTGCAGAACCTTTGAGACAGCCGCGATGGAAGTGTTTGCAAGATACGGCTGTAGCTTTAGACTTGCTTGGTGGTTTTGTTCATTTTTTCTATTATTATAATGCAAATTTTTTTTTGAGGTTCCCTAAAACTTTTGGTCCCCGCTTGGAACAACCATATGCATTAATCCATGCGAGGAAGCTGGAATATTAATGTATTCTTTTTTTAAAAAAAAAAAGTGTGACTCCAAACTTCGCGTGGGAACTGGGAAGGAGAGTTATCGGGTCGAGGAATAGTGGAGAACCTGCTATGAAACAGTATCGGGTTCATGCTAAGTACTAATCCATTAGGGAACAGTACACCTGGTACTGTGGACGAATAGTGTAGTGAGTCTGTGTCTAGACCCAGTACTGGCCATCAACAGTAGAAATGTAGCTAACTTCACCAAAACTAAAGATCTTTATACATTAGTTGTTCATTAATATTTTTCTACTTTTAAACATTCCATTCTGAAAAATGGTTCCTTTTGTTTTAGTTAAATAGTTATCAAGGAGAAATTGTCATGTATTTTGAAGAGTTCTTGCCTTCAGGTGTAAGATTTCATGTTTTTGTGTGTTTCCCTATAATTTACATATTGGTATTTTTATTTATTTTGTATGTATCATTCAGGCTTAGCGAAATGTGCAAGTTAGTTGATAAGAATTCTTATGGGAAGTGATACTTTTGCAATGAGTTATAATAATGTGCAAGTTAGTTGCTAAGAATTCTGTGTGAGCGCGCGATAGGTCACGCAATATCGTGGTCCATTTTGTTTTTCTCGAATACGCAAAAGCCTTGCACATCTTTATATTTAAGTAGAAGAGTTTTTATACCCGCGCTTTCGCGTATTTTTGGGAGTTAAAATAATACATGAAGCGCCGCTCCCACACCTTTTATCCTAAGCGGATTACACACAAATTAGACAATCTAGAGTGCGCGCACCGACTACGATCCAAGGATTGGTGGTGGCGCTCATGTGCGGGTGCCGCGTCGCCCACGAAGCCGTCGTGGGCGAGCGAGGTCGAGAAAGAGCTTCCGTATCGACTTGGCGTCAGAGTCAACGGGGTTGTCGCCGAACATGGCCTCGTACTCCTACTTGGCCTCCTCCATCATTCTTCCCTAAAGTAATCCCAGTCGTTGTATGATGAGGGCCTCCCCTCACTTGGCGACCGGGATCTTGGTGAGCGGCTGAGCCGCTATTCGCGCGCTCCTGAGAGGAAGCTTTAACGAGGAATCAAAAACCTTGGTCTACAGCAGGAGTGTGGTGGGCATCTGGAGCAGGGGTGTGGCGGCCTCCTTCAATACTCGCTGGGCGAACGTGTTGATGCGCCCGCTGAGCGATGAAGAACGCACTGGCTGCTACATCGTCGTCATTGCACGATGTGCCCCGGTCCATCCTGGTGGTAGGGGGCATCCTGGCGGTAGGGGGCGGGGTGAGGAACTGGTCCTCGGTCTCGCTCCCTACATGGTTCATTTTGTTGCTCACATTCCTTCTGGATACGGCATTTCCAAAAACACAATATGCTTCGAATAGTACATGTTGAAATGTAAATATTCATGTACTTCATAATCAAACTCCTCTCAAGAACAAACAACCAAGCTTAAGAGAACAGTTAGAAAACTGAAACCCCAACAAACATGATTCTGAAACATACAAATTCATTGATGCATCGACGTTGTCCATCCTGATGTTGCTCACGACCCATCAACGAGGCTCCAAGTCAGTAAAGGAGGCTTCATTAATGGACATGGATTGTCCCCGAGCTGCTGACACCTCCTTCGGACCCTGGCGATCCGTCCCCGTCAAGGGCACCCCGTCCACGGTCACCGTGAGTGCACGGCCCGGCATCGTGAAGGCTGGCGCGGCGGGCGCCGGCAGCGTGATGGAGCGGCTGTTGAGCATGATGACAACCGATGCCATGCTAGGGCGGAGGTGCGGTTCCTCCTGGACGCAGAGCAAACCGACGTGGATGCACCTCAGCATCTCTTGCGCCCGGCGCCCCTCGTGGGGGCACCCCTCCAGTAGTGGCTGCACGCTCCCGTGGCTCCAGTGCCTCCAAACCTGCCCAATGCCATGCATCATAACAAGGATATTAGCCTCCAAACCCCTCCAGCATCTTCTAGTTGACGCTTCATCATGACAGTAACAAGAGAGGGATCTCCATACATAGGTAAGAACATCTTCAGAAGCATGTGTGTACGTGCTGCGTCGTCCGGTGATTATCTCGAGGACAAGGACACCGTAGCTGAAAACGTCCGATTTGGCCGAGAAGATGCCGTGCAGAGCATACTCCGGCGCCATGTACCCGCTGCATTTCAAGGCCACGGTCAGCATGCCAGGTTAACACAGATGATTCTGGAATTTGGAGGACACCATCGACAGGAGAACTTACTAGGTTCCAGCAATGCGGCTGGTGTTTCCCACGCTGGAGTCGATGCTGAACAGCTTCGCCAAGCCAAAGTCGGAGATTTTGGGGTTCATGTCCGCATCCAGCAAGATGTTGCTGGCCTTTAGATCGCGGTGGATGATGGTGAGTCTCGAGTCCTCGTGGAGGTAGAGAAGCCCTCGGCTGATCCCCTCGATAATCTTGTGCCTGAGTCCCCAGCCGAACTCCTGCTGTCGTTCAGGATCTGCGAGTTGAATTTACTAAAATTATTAGCAAACGGAGTGTAAAGTGATCTGGACTGAAACGACAGTGTGTTAATTAAGGATCATGGTTGTCTGAATTGTAGCACCAAAGACGATCTTGTCGAGGCTGTTGTTGGTGAGGAACTCGTAGACGAGGAGCCTCTCGTGCTCCTCGATGCAGCAACCGAGCAGTCGTACCAAGTTCTTGTGTTGGAGCTTCACCAACAGGAAGACCTCGTTCTTCATCTCCACCTGTCCTTGCTGCGATGTTGCCGACAACCTTTTCACTGCAATCTCCTGCCCATTTTGCAGTGTGCCCTGAAGAAGATATATTGAGATAGGATCAACAATTAATCTGTTACGGGAAAGAATATTATTAGCTATGTAGATCAGGGTTCCGTGATTAGTTTTTAGGTTGTTTTTTAGGTTGCACGTTTAAAGTCAGTTACTTACTTTGTATACTGGCCCGAACCCGCCTTCACCGAGCTTGTTTTTTTTTTTTTGAATTCTAGGGCAGCAAACAGCTACCCCGGCCTTTTGATAATATCAACCGACCAGTAAAGTTTTACAGCTCCAGTTTTTCAGAACCAGCACCACACCTCTCCAGGTGTTGCTACAACCAGCATCAGTTCCACTCCAACGATCTATTACTACCCAGCTACTAAAAAACAGTCTCAGCCTTAACTGGAACAACAAACTTCTACTAAACTTATTACATGGCATAGCCAAAACAGGAAAACACAAGTCTTTCACTGATCAGAGACAGCACTTCCCATCCGGCTCCTTATAGTTCTTCAGCAAGATCACCTTTCAGTTGAGCTCGCCATCTAGGTCACACCACCATCTGGCTCCAGTTTGCTTCAGCAACACCACCTCTTCTTCATCTTCTTGTAGCATCTGCTGCTCATCCAGATCCACATTCTTCATCCCCCCCCCCCCGGCCTCCCAAAAGGCAGCCAGGAGACTTCTCTTGCAGCTTTCCTGAGGTGGGTAATACATCTTTCTAGCTCCATCTTCTTGTCCAAAGGACAAAGAATCATCCAGCTTTGAAGTAGACCAGCAATCCTGCATAAGAGCATTTCCATGCCCATCCACCCTATGTTCTGAAAACAAATGTCATTTCTCAGTTTCCAAACACTCCACACTACAGCAGCAGAAACCATGTTCAGCCCACAGCATTTCTTATTACTAAGCCAGAAAGTGCCCATATTTAGAAAACTAGAACCTACTTCACAACTGAAAAATTCTGAAACAATATCCCAACATCTTTTACTAACCACACACTCAAAACAAAGGTGCTGCAAAGTTTCTTTATCTGCACAGAAAAGACAGGACTCATCAACTACTTTCTGTCTTTTAGCTAGATTATCTCTAGTTAAAACTCTATTATGCATTAGTAACCAAAGAAAAAAGTGTACTCTAGGAGGAATTTTCAGAGCCCAAACAGCAGGAACATGAACACTTTGTACTCCCCTAAAATTAATAATCTTATAAAGTGATTGAGAAGAATAAACCCCATTTGAAGCAAATTTCCAAATCATCTCATCATCCTCATCCACTAACTGAACAGTAGCTACAAGTTCCACAATATCTAACCATTCCTGATACAGGCTTTGAGACACACTTCTCCTAAAAGTGCACTTCAGTTGAGTCCCATCCCAGAGATCAGCTATGGTCTTACCTTTTTCATTCACAATTCTATACAGAGGGTAAAATTGAATAGCTAGACTAGAAGATCCTAACCAGTTATCCTCCCAGAACCTAATTGTAACAACTCCAGTTTTAGGGTTAGCCAAATCTTGCATCTCATGAGCATGATCATCACATTAGCATCATTATTGCATTTTTTTTAGCAATTATTTGAGTGCTTGTTTTAAAAATGCAAAATAGGGATTTCAAATGATTTCTAGAAGTCATATTTGTGGTGTTTTTCTCAAAATGGAGCTTTAACAAAGTTTGTAGAGAAAATTATTTGGAGAAACTTTTGTTTTGACCCCAATTTATGAAAATGACTTTTAGGGCTTCAAAAATGGCAAAAACAGTTCCAAAAATTGATTTTTAAATGTATTTTTTGACCCAAAATTGTATTTTCAAATCCAGGCCGATTTAGCAAAAACTTCCTTCATGAAAGTCATTCATCTTTTAATTTTGAGCAACTTTCATTTTTGGACCATTTCCAAATTCGCAAGATTTTTTCAAATTAGAAGCAGTCAAACGTTTCGGGGATTTTGACGGGTGGGACCCACCCCGGGCCCCACCCGTCATCATCTTTTTCCTCTCCCCTTCGCCGCGTCGCGGCATGACGCGGCGGCCCAGCAGCGCTGCCCGCCGCCGTACCGCCCCGCGCCCGCGCCCCGATCGCTCCTTTTGTCCCCTCGTCTGCGCGGCCCTCTCCCCGCCTCCCCGCACGCTTTGCCGCTCGCTGCCACCCTGCCGCCGCGCTGGAACGCCGTCCTGTCGCCGCCCGACGCCGCACACCATACCCGGCCAAACGAAGCAGCCAAGCGAGTCCCGACGCCGCAACGGGCACGCCGAGAGGCACTTGAGCACGCCGCAGCGTCGCCCGCTGCCCCGCTGCACTCGCTTCGCCGCCTGCGCCGCGCGCGTCGCGCCAACCGCCATGGACGCCGCGCCATGGCCATCATGCCGCCGCGCCCGTGACTCCTCCCCGGTCCAAATTGGACGCGCCCGCGCCCTTAAAAGCTTCGCCTCACTCCCCAGCGCATTTCGCCCCCTCCAATTCCCTCTTCCTCTCCCCCAGCGAGCTCCCGCAGAAGCCGCCATGGCCGCCGCCGCGAGCCGCGCCGGCTAGCCGCCACCCCGCTCCGCCATTTTCACTCCTGAGCGTGTCACCGAGTCCGCCGCCTTCCTTCACCTTCACCGCGTGACCGTGCTTCGATTTGACCCAAGGTAGAGGCCAATCGGCCGTTTCTTCCCCGGCAACGGAGCCGAGCTCCGGCGAGCCGCCTTCGCGTCGTCGCCCGCTCGCGCCCGCCGTCATCTCCTCCCCAAACACGCGCGCTAGCTCCGCCATGGCTTCGCGGCCCCCGGGCACGCCAAGCGCCGCGCGGTGCCTCGCTCCGGCGTCTCGCCGACGAGCCGCGCCGCCACCTCGCCGCCGTTCGCTCCGCCCGGTGCTCTAGTGCGCGATAGCCTCCATCTTCACCACGCCGCCGCCCCGAGCACGCCGGTGCCACTCGTGTCACCGGAGGAGCCGCCGTCCGGCGAGCTCGCCGGCCGGACGGCGGTGCCTGTCTTGGCCGGCCGCCGACCGGTGGGGCCCCGACGGCCCACGCCCACGCGTCGGCCCGGCGCGTGTGTGCTTTGTGTGCGCTGCGCCGGGTACGCGTAGCGCGGGGCCCGCGTCGGCCGCAGTGGGGATCACCCCGGGTGCGCGTAGCATTTTAGGTCTTTTCCGGTTTTAAAAAATGATTTCCAAAAATGTGTTAATTCTTCCAAAAATCATATCTCCCTATTTATAGGTCCATTTTGGGTGATTCAAGTGTCAATATTTTTCTTATGAGGAGCTTTATGCATGTAGGGTATTGGCTTATTTTTATGAAATACTTTTAAATACTATTTTATTTAATGTCCTTAATTGCTAATATCTTGTTAAATGTATAAGTAATTGTAGGATTATCGGAAAAATGTGAATCTTGTTCTGTTGCTCTAGTTAGGAGATGATTTATCTATGAAAAATATTATTTATATATGTCATGTGTAGAAAATGCCCTGTTTATTTATTGTGCTTGCTTTGCTTAGAGTTTAGGAAATTCATAATTAATTATTTATGCAAGGAAAATGCTTGATAATTTTTCTAGGGTGTTTTTATGCCTATAAGTAGCTGTTAATCACATGATATCTGTTGTTTGACACTTTTCATAATGCAAAGTATTTTTAGGTTTTGGTTTGTCTTGCTGTCTTGTCTTTTTTGTATAGAATAAATGGTTCACTGTTTTGGCTTGAAAATTTTATGGTAGACTTCTTGTTACCTAGCTAAGCTACTGTAATATTTGTAGATTTTTCTAAGCAGTCTAGCTATAGGTTGCTGTTAGGCCCTGTTACGATCATGATCGGTTAATCGTCGAAGTCTAGGTTAGTTAGTGTCCTTGCTATGTTTAATTAGGGTTATAAAAGGTGTAACATGTTAGGATGATGTTGACTACCTTGTATATTCATGATTGGCTCATCATCATCATCATCATCATACGCTTTAAATTCGTATTGCATTCCCGATACTCATACGCACGATGCATCATACAGGATTGCCGGAAGGAGTGACGCCAGTAGTTCCCGAGGAGCCGGAAGGAGAGGAGCAGCAGGGAGCAGTGCAGCAGGAGGCAGCACAGGACGAGGAACCGGACGCTGACTTGCCTGAGTGCCCTAACCACCACCCTAGCTCCTTTGAGAAAGGCAAGCCCCGGAGCATTACTCCTACAGTTTTCAAAATGTTTTACTTGAGTCATTTATTTATTATGATGCATTAAGTTAATAGGAGTTGACTTGGAACCGTTATCGCATTATGATTACCTTGATCCACACAATACTTGTTACCCTATTAAGTTCGGGATCACGCTTATGCTTAGCACTGCTTAACTAGATCGGTAGAAGACGGGTGATTGACCCTCATCCGCGAGGTAGGTGGTTACTGCCCTATGGTTGATACTATGGAGGTTGGTTAAGGGAACATAACCATGTGGCCTTGTTAAATCACGACTAGTCGGAGTTTGTGGTGTGTTAGACCACGGAAACTCCGGCGATGTCACTTAAGGAAATATGGCTTTGTACGTCCTCGGATCATGTTGAACAATGCCTCATAGATAGCTGGAAGGATGCGGTCATCCGACCGCGAAGCCTTGAGGATGTTTGGGCCGGAATTTCAGCAGAGTTGAGTGTATTGCCCACAGCGCGGTATTAAAGCCGGTGGCCGGTCGCGGAGAGACCTGGTAGCCGGGCATGCCCCGGTGTAATCGTATTTGCCGAAACCCGTCTCCTCCCGAATAGACCAAGGTGACCGTCACTCGCTCCGCGCCGAGTGTGGTTTGTGTGAGGAATACCCCGCCACCGGTTTGCAATCGATTATAATCGCCATCATTCCCGGACGGTGAATACTTGACCGAGCAGCCGGCACTGTCGCAAATCATTGTGAAAATAGGATGGTTATGGTTCTATGTGTTGATGCTTGGTATGCTCAACTTTGAAGGATAGGATAGCATTGCTTGCTCATACCCCGGAGTTGGAGTAGTACGTGCTAACCTAGTGATGTCGGGATCCAACTTAAAAGATGATAAGCTAGAGAGTCCTTTATCACTAAATAATTATTTAATAAGCTCATCTTTTATCGCGAGTTTAAATGAGTCGGCTACCCCACTTATAAAGCCTTGCATACTCCTTGGTGTCACTTTATTTTCATTTATGACGGGTAAGTCTAGGCCGAGTACCTTCTTGTACTCGGGATTTTATTCCCTTGTTGTTGCGAGATGGTGAGATGTTCTATGGCTATTGCCCAACTTGCTTCTACCCCGCGTATGGGGATGAGTAGATCGTGGGCACGATCAATCTATCTATCGTACCTCTATCTTTGTTGTGGGATGTGATGTTGGACCAGGCACTATGTTTCAACTAAGTGTGCGTTTGTGAACCAAAACTTTATTTGCTTCCGCAATTTGGATTTGAACTTGGTATTGTAATAACTATTTCGTACTCCGATGTAATCTATTATTTGTGAACTTATGTATTACTATGAACTCGTTGTATGTTGAACTCAATTCGGTCCTGGGCGTATTGTTGAAAGTTCGAAATCCTTCGAGATTTCACTTGGACTACCGGTTGATATAGCCACCATGTGCTAATTAAGTTGTTTCGGTGACTCATTAGTACATTATGTTTATATTAATTGGTCAGTTCTGTTACACTAATTTTCTTACCATTCCCAACTTTCCACCTATAACCAAGCTTGGCTGCCTGAGCAGCCCACATGAAACCTTTGAAGAAATTTGAAGCCCCTACTGTATTTGAATGGAGAATATTTGGTTTGTCAGTCTTATACTTGTAATCAATCACCTCTCTCCACAACTTTCCTTCATCATCTTTGTATCTCTTGACCCAAGAAGCTAACAAGCTAATGTTTAAGTCTCTCAAATTGGTCATCCCCATACCCCCATACTCCTTTTTCATAGCTACTAGCTCCCAGTTAGCTAGATGATACTTATGGTTATCAGCTGTGTCATTCCACAAACAGTTACTCAGGTGAGAGTTCACAATTCTAATGGCCCACTTAAGGAACTTGATAAAGGATAAAAGATATACAGGGATGCTAGCTAAACAGGAATTAATGAGCATGGCTCTGGCTGCTAGGGACATCAACTTACCTCTCCAGCCCCCTATTCTCTTCATAATCTTATCCACTAAAGGTTGTAAGTCTTCCCTAGTCAGCTTCTCATAATGCAAAGGTACTCCTAGGTACTTAATAGGAAAAGAACCTACTGGACAGGCCAAAATATGGGCAAGGTAATGAGTCTCAAAAGGATCTAAATTCATAGGGACTAATTCACTCTTGTTGAAATTAATTCTCATACCCGAAATCTGCTCATACCACATTAGAATGCCCTTTAGATAGATCAGATTTGACTCCTCAGCTTTTGCAAAAAGAATAGTATCATCTGCATACTACAGAGATACTATCCCCCCTGGTCTAAAACCTTCTAACAACCCACAAATTAGGCCTTTACTCTGAGCCTTACACAACATCTTTGTAAGACCATCACCTACTAAATTGAACAAGAAAGGGGAGAGTGGATCCCCTTGTCTAAGGCCCTTTCCAGCTTTAAAGAAAGCACTATCCTCACCATTGACAGTAATGCCAATTGACCCATCCATTACTATCTGTTTAATCCACCCTACCACTTTAGGATCAAAATTCCTACCTAACAACATCTCAAACAAGAAAGGCCAACTAACCCTATCATACGCTTTTTCATAATCCAACTTCAACACAACTCCTTTCTCTCCAGATTTGGCTATGCTATGAACCACCTCATGTGCTACTACTACACTCTCCAAAATGTATCCGCCTCTTATAAAGGCCGATCGACTTTTAGCCACCACTCTTTGAACCACAAAGTCAATCTAAGAGTTAAGAGCTTAGAAAACAACTTAAAGCTACAATTCAACAAACTTATTGGCCTAAACTGTTTTATGTTAGTGGCATCTCCTACCTTAGGAATCAAAGTGACCAAGGAAAAATTCAATCTACTCAGATCCAGTTCTCCTTTATGAAAATCCCTAAACAAGTCCATAATATCATTCTTAACCAAACTCCAGAATTTCTGATAGAAAATGAAAGACAGTCCATCAGGGCCAGGGGCACCTTCTGGATAACAACTAAAAAGAGCCTCTTTCACTTCTTCCTCGAAAAGGAGCCACCAAATTCACATTTTCCTCATCAGATACCATATCTTCCTCATCCCAGAAATCACTTCCTAATCTAGCATTTGAAACTGGTTCCTTCCCAAACAATTTTTTATAATAATCTACTGCTACATTCAGCATCCCTTTCTCGGTCTCTAACCAAACCATTACTACTTTCTAGACAATCAATTCTCTTAGCTCTACTCCTTTGGTTAGCAATGGCCTGGAAATAAGTCAGTATTTTTATCTCCCTCAAGCAAATTCCTATCTCTTGATCTCTGTCTAGCCTTTATTTCTTCTAAAGCCCAGATTCTCTCTAAGTCTCTCTCAATATCTCTATAGTCTTGCAACTCTACTTGGTCAAGAGGTCTGTCCTCACTAATACTTTCTAAAACTCTAAATCTACCTACTAACTCACTTTTATTCTTATTCATTTCAGCTACCTCATTTGCTGCCCACCCTCTAACCATTCTTCTAAAAGTCCTAACCTTGAATTGCCACCTATCAATGCTCTTAGTTAGATTGCAAGGGGTATTCCAAGCTTTCACTACCATCTCCTTAAAAGACTCTTTTGTAGCCACCATTTCTCAAATCTAAATCTCTTCTTTCCAAAAGAGATATTATCCCCAGTCTCAATAAGTAAAGCATTATGATCACTAGGCAATCTATCTAGAGCTGTTACTTTTGCCAAAGGGAAAGCACAATCCCAGTCTGTGGAAACAAAAATCCTATCAATTCTAGATCTAATGGGACAATCCTGATTGTTTGTCCAAGTAAACTTTTTATTACTTGGGTCTAACTCTATTAGAGCCCACTTATCCACCCAATCATTAAACAAATCAGACCATTTATGGTTAATGACCCCATTACTCTTATCCTTTGCAAATCTAACCAAATTAAAATCTCCTCCTACTACAAGTGGACCTTGCCAGACTCCTAAAACAGCACCCAACTCATCAATGAACTCCTGTTTCTCCTCATCTCTAGAAGGCCCATACACCACAATAAGCTTCCAAGTAAAACCAGTTTTTTTGCAGGATAACATAGCATTAACAGAAAATTTAAAACTACCAACAATGGTCATACTATATAAATCACTGTTAGTTCCCAACAGGATTCCTCCAGCTGAGCCCTTTGCTTCTAGGTGAAACCAACTAAAAGGGTTATTCAATGATAGAGATTTAAGTAAACCATCGAAATGAAATTTTTCTTAGTCTCCATCACACCTACAAAATCCAACCGGTGCTCAATAATTTTCTTCCTTAAAGCGAATCCTATCAATCAATCCTAAGCCCCCGATATTCCAAAAGATTCCTCTCATTTTCTTTTACTGCTTTTTTTTTTTTCCTAGGACCTACAAAGGACCAGCCTTTTTCCCGATCGTCCGTAAACTCCTCATGATTTCCATCATGAGTTTCCTTCACTCGGAGACCGACGACACTACTAGTTTCAAATTTCTCTATGGTGGCAATCGAACTAAGCAAATCACTACGCTTAGGGAAATTACATCCAAATATGCAAGCATCATTTCTATTCTTATCTAACTCTAACATTTCATCTACGAGCTAGGATTTCCATCCTTTAAAACAATACCAACATCAGAAGCAATATTAAGAAGGACAGATTTAGATAAGGTCTTTTCCTTACCAGGCTTGTCGTCCAGGTTCCACTTTCTTTTTGCCTCTTGTGCTATCTCCATCATGGCCTTCCCATCAGCTTGGTTTCTTGCACTCCTCCTTGTAGGTAGCACTGGCCCCCACTTCTCTTTAGAGCTAGCCCCTCTCTTCTTCTTCTGTTGTTGATTATCATCAGCAGTTCCCTCAGCTCCCTCCTGCACTATCTTCCCAGTAACCTCAGCATAAGATCTAGTAGCAGATTCCACCTCATAGTTATTCTGCACCCCATCTGTCATCTCAGCCAACTCCTTTGTTTTTTCTGTCAACTCCCCATTCCTTTGCTCCTCTATCATCCCTGTACCATTCTCTGACATATGAAAGACCCACTCTTCTGGCAGGTTACACAGTTCCTCTTCATCATTTCCTTGCTTATTGAGAACATACCCATTATCTTCTTCTATGTCATCTTCCACATCTATTTCCATGGCCCTTAGCAACCTTGCACATTCATCAGCTCCCACTTGCTCTGCAAATCCTTCACAGAGAGATATATTCTGTTTCCTCTGACCCACAGAAGAACCAGTACCAGACTCCTGTGGCAGCTCGCCATTAGCACCCTGTCCACCATCTTTATCCTTTTCCTTATCCTTCTGTCCAGCATTAGGATCAGCACCAGGCCCACTGTCCTCCACACCTCTGTCCTTGTGATTATCCCCTCCATCATCTCCTCCATCTGACTCATCTTCTATTCCAGCAAAACCCTCAGGATCAAAGAAGATCAGGTACACAGCATCCTTGAACACATACAATCTCTCAGCAGGCACCGAGCTTGTTTTCTTCAGAGAAGTTGTTGGTTGCAGCTCGTAGGGTGCTCAAATCATACAAAAGATACTCTGAGCTTCTCATTTCTTTGTCATCTTCACGTCCTATTTACAGCAGAACACGAATAAAAACCTCAAGCCTAAACATATAGCATCACACTACTCGTCAAATGTTCTGACATCGTTTCACCACTTACTGATGCTTGCAATCTGCACGTGCTTGTGTGGTTTTCTGTTCCTGTTGCAGAGGCATGCAACAACTAACAGCAATACCAGCAGTGCAATAGCGACAGGGATTGACACGAGAAGGGCTGTCCTGGCCGTGTGATTACTCCCTGCACAAAATTTTGACAGGTGCACGGTAATTCAGAATAGAAGCCATTTCAGACTTTTGCCAAGATTAGTCACCGTCCAAACTCTGGAATTCAACTCTGCTACTAAAAATCAAAACGTTTTTTCACAGACTTTATTATTCATAAAGACGTCACGACTCTCTCAAAGGTGTAGCATCTCATGATGTTATCATGTTTGGAGAAGATGGAGAAATCCCATCGTCAATTTTGCCGAGTCAAGATGAGAGTAATGGGATCGACGACATATGGAAAGTGATAGGACGACGGAAAATCCTAACTTCCTAGGTGTAAAGTTGTCAGCTATCAAACGCGTCAGGAAAGTGACTGGACTGCAGGCGATTGGAGATTGGAGGATTTGCACTGTGGACTCACCGTTGCTTCCGTTGATGAACCCGCCTCCCGGGGCCGGGGCCGGGTCCGGCAACATCGCCGCCTCAGCTGCCTGGATGTTGTAGAACGGCTCCACCTCGAACCGGATGGAGCAGCTAGCGTAGATGAGCCGGCCACCCTTCTTCTCGCTGCAGCATCTCGGGATCGACGAGACGGCCTTTACGACGCAGCGGTTGCAGTCGTCGGCGGTGAGGTCCCGGGTGCACTGCGCCATCCCGTAGATGTTCTCGAAGGACGATGTTGCCGCGGCTGAGCCGACCGCGAACAACCGCGGCGACTGGTACGCCTTCTTTGCGAGGTCGCTCATCAGCGCGCCGAGCCGCAGCCAGAACTGCTCCGGCTCCGTCGCGTTCTGCCCGTTCCACATGTAAATCCCCACTGACATGTCGACGCCGCCGAAGAACCTCTCGTCGGAGAGCCGAAGCAGGCAGTTGTCGAAGAAGAGCACGGCCTTCTTCTGGCCTGCGCACTTGCTGGTGGCCAAGTCCTGTGTCGTGCCACCAAGGCACGTGCGGCAGCCCGACGTGCCGATGACGTCGGTGCGGCACTGCGCGAGGCCATACGCCGCCTGGTCGGGCGAGGTTCCGGTGGTGTTGCTCGTGGCAAACCCCGTGGGCGCGGCGGCGGCGTGTTACAAGTGCGGCTCCAGGCCCAGCCCAGCATGACCCAACACCACCTGAAGCAAGGCCGGCAAGGACGAAGAGGCCCAACCCGCGAGTCGATGGTCCAGCCTGGACGAAGTGATGCTGAGCGCACGGACAGGACAAGTACTTAATCCCCGCGAGGAAGCGTGTGGCCTTACGCCATTGTAACCGAGAGAATTGAACTTGTTAATGTTCATGGTTGAGTAGAGTAGTTGAACTTCTGTTCTCCGTAATTTTCCCCAATTCCTTCGAATCCCTAGCTGTAGCTAACAATTGGTATCAGATTTTTCGATCCAATCCACCTTCCTCATCTCTGATTCTGGCTTCTGATCGGAGATTTCATCACCACTACACTCGGATCCAGAAGAAGCACGGCGCAATGGAGCCGAACACGAAGCTACTGATGGACGAGATGGCGCGCCAGTTCAACGCTCAGGACGAGCACTGGGAGCGCCGATTCTCGGCGCAGGATGATCGTTGGGAGCGTCGCCTCGCGGCGTTCGAGCAAGCCGCCGGCGACAAGGCTTCTGCGCTCGACACCAGGATCTCCGCCATGGAGCAGGCCTCGACTTCTACATCAGCTAGCCCCGACCTGGTGCAGCGTCTGGCGGATCTCGAGCGCGCGCAGGAGATGCACGAGAAGGAAGTCGCGGACCACATCATCAACCTCGAGAACATGCGCCTCGATGACAACCTTGATGAAGCTACCTCAGCCAGAGTCGCCGCGCTGGAGAAGACGTTCAGAGACCTCTACTCTGCGCAACCGTCGGTGTCCGCGCGCCCATCTGCCGGAATCAACACTGACAGGCCCGTAGGGCACGGCGTCGAATCGACTACACGAGTAGCCGGATCGGGGCCATCCGTGGTCACCGATCCGCACCCGGCCAATGGTACGTTCACCATGCCTCCTGCCTCCTTAGGTCATGTGTTTACGTATCATGCGCCGCCGCCGCCGCAGCCGTCGCCACCACCGTTGCATCACGTTCCTCCACCACGACACCCACATCCGTTTCCACCTCCACCGCCAAATCCACCCTATGTCATGTTTCCACCCTCCCCAAATCAGATTCCACCACCCCCAAATCCACCACCACAGTCGTTCAATCCATTTCCTCCACCACCCCCAAATCCACCACCAGCATTCCAATTTCCACCACCACCATCTCATCCACCACCACAGCCATCTTATCCCCCACCAATTTCAGATACTGCTAGACACCATGGTCGACCACCCCCGCCAATACAGCAACAGCCATATAATGATAGATCTCCTAGTCTGGGTCGCCTTCCTAAAGTGTCGTTCCCATCATTTGATGGTGAAAATCCTCGTCGCTGGCGTAGGCGCAGTGAGAAGTACTTTCGCATGTATGGCACTGAGCGTGAGATGTGGATTACCATAGCTGAAATGCATTTTGAGGGCCCTGCTTCATGCTGATTTCAGTCGATAGAGCCTCAAACTCACTCTATTACTTGGGAGCAGTTCTGTGATATGATTAGTGCTCGTTTCGATCGCAATCATCATGATGTTTTCCTCCGCAAGCTCCACAATATCGACAAACTTCTTCAAAGGATGAATATGTTGCTGAATTCATGACTATTATTGAACAAATCACCGCATATGCGGTTGCTGTTGATCCTATCTACTTTATCTCTCGCTTTGTGGATGGCTTGAAGGCGGAAATACGTGCTGTGTTGTTTGTGGCTCAACCCAAAACGCTGGATACCGCGTTACTCTTGCCCTTTTACAGAAGAGGCTCGGGGGATACTTCGTACAACAAGACAATGTGCCTTCGTCCGGCAAGCACATTGGGAAGCATGTTGCGTGGATGTGCAAGTCAAACATGACAAAGTGGCTGCTCCCGTTGCTGCGCTCGTGCTCCTCCACATCCCATAGAGAACAAGATGTCAAGATTTGAAGCAATACAGAAAGCCTTGGGACTTTGCTACAAATGCGGTGCCAAATGGAGTAGAGATCATAAATGTGCTCCGAAGTATTGCATGCGCACAAGATCTGTGGGAAGGCCATTCGATCATGAAGAAGAACATACCGAAGAAGCCGAAATGCATTCCGTTTGCTTGGCTATATCACAAGCCGCAATTGCCGGTAATCCTTCTCCCAAGACCATTCAATTGCTTGGTCAGCTATATGGATTCCCTGTTACTATACCGATTGATTCGGCAAAGACATCTTCTTTTGTTAGTCAACAAATTGCTGCCAACCTTAATTCCCGTGCATATGATTGATCATCACACTAAAGTCGGTGTAGGCCGGTGGAGGTATCTTGCAAAGTTCTGCTAAACTATCTCAAGCAACAGCTTACTATTGATGATCATTCATTTGTGGTTGATTTGAAGATTCTCGCTCTAGTGCACTTTGATATTATATTGGGCATGGACTCGGGTTGAACAATTTAACCCAATGCAGTCCATTGGAAGGAAAAATGTTTGCAATTCAATCATAAAGGTGTCCATGTACAGCTGCAAGGGTTGTCACCTGTTTCTTCTGACTCTCTGTGGCTTCAAGTCTCGTGTTATAGATGATGCAAATCCAAATCAATGTTTCAGCTACTCGAATTTTCTCAAGTTAAATCTTTAATTGAGCAGGTTCAAGAACTTGTTTGAACAGCTCGTTGGTTACCTCCTCCAAGAGCTTGCAATCACACAATTCCACTGCTTCCTGAGTCAAAGCCTTTTGCCATCAGGCCATATAGGTACCCACCTAAGCTGAAAGATGAATTGGAGAAACAAGTGGCTGATATGCTGAAACAAGGGGTTATACAACCTAGTACTAGTCCCTTTTCATCTCCAGTCCTGCTAGTTCCCAAGAAAGATGGAGGATATCGGTTCTGTGTGGATTATAGGCAAACTGAATTCCATTACAACAAGTCTAAATTTCCCGTGCCTATTTTTGATCAACTTATGGATGAGTTAGCTAATGCCAAGTGGTTCTCTACACTTGATTTGAGATCTCGGCTTCCATCGATTCTTATGCAAGATGGTGAAGAATTTAAAACTCGCCTTCCAAACTCACCTAGGACACTATGAGTTCAAGGTCATGGCATTTGGCTTAACCGGTGCACTGGTACATTTCAAGGAGCTATGAACAGCACATTGGCACCTGGCCTTCGAAAATTTCTTTTGGTTTTCTTTGATGACATCCTTGTGTATAGTAAAACATATGAAGAACATATTACTCACCTGCATCAGGTATTTCTATGGCTGCAGCAAGATCATTGGTATCTAAAATTGAGTAAATGCAAGTTTGCTCAGCAGTCAATATCTTATTTGGGACATGTTGTGAGTGCTGCTGGGGTATCAACTGATCCAAAGAAGATACAGGATGTCAAAGATTGGCCAGTTCCTAAGTCTGTTAAGGACATCAGGGGATTTCTGGGTTTAGCAGGGTATTACAGAAAATTTGTCAAGCATTTTGGCATTATTGCTAAACCTCTAACTAAGTTACTATGCAAGGAAGTCCCATTTCAGTGGACGGTTGAACAACATGAGGCTTTTGAGCAACTTAAACAGGCTTTATCTTCTGCTCCATGTCTTGCTCTGCCTGATTTTTCTTTGCCTTTCCATATTGAAACCGATGCTTGTGCGGGGGGATAGGAGCTGTATTGACTCAAAATGGACATCCATTAGCTTATATCGGCAAGGCTTTGGGAGTCAAAAACCAAGGGTTATCCACTTATGAGAAAGAATATTTGGCCATATTGGTGGTCACCAATGGAGACCTTATTTCTTGCAAGGCCAATTATTCATACATACTGATCAACAAAGCTTGGTGCATTTGAATGAGCAAAGGCTACACACTCATTGGCAACAGAAAGTTTTTACCAGGCTGTTGGGTCTGAACTATAAGATTGTGTACAAGAAAGGTGTGGATAATGGTGCAGCTGATGCATTGTCCGGAAAGCCACACCATGACATGTTGTTGCCAGTCTCAACAATAATACCTCAATGGCTGGAGGATGTTTCTGCAGGTTATGCTATAGATCCTGAAGCTAGTAACTTGATATCCAAGTTAGCTGTCAGTGGCACTGAAGATATTCACTTCAAGCTAGTTGATGGTATACTGTATTATGATGGGAAAATCTGGTTGGGCTCCAATACTATGATGCATCATAGAGTATTTTCTGCTCTGCATTCTAGTGCCTTGGGTGGCCATTCTGGGGGGCCAGCTACTTATCATAGGATCAAGAGGCTCTTCTATTGGTCTACAATGAAGAAGGACATCTTCCAATGGGTGCAAAATTGCCATGTCTGTCAGCAAGCAAAACCAGACAGGTCTAAATACCCTGGACTCCTTCACCCTTTGCCTATTCCCGAGTCGGCTTGGTCGGCTTATTACCATGGACTTTGTGGAAGGTCTCGCCACCGTCGTTCTCGCCAATTCTATCCTAGTCATTATTGACAAGTTTTCCAAGTTTGCTCATTTCCGCCTCTGAAGCATCCTTTTACTGCTCAATCTGTGGCTAAGTCATTCTTGGATAATATCTATCGACTCCATGGTTTTCCCAAAGTTATAATTTCTGACAGGGATAAGATCTTCACTAGCCACTTTTGGCAGAGCTTCTTCAAATATGCAGGTGTGGAACTCCGATTAAGCACTGCTTACCATCCACAAACAGATGGCCAAACCGAGCGTTTGAATCAATGTTTGGAAACCTACTTGCGTTGCTTTGTCGCACTGTCCAAATCGGTGGAGTCAATGGCTTTCATTAGCTGAATTTTGGTACAACACTAGTTTCCATTCAAGATCGACGTACACCTTTCAAGGTAATGTTTGGTCGAGAACCCAATAGTCTGGGGTTGACAATGGACTCAGTTGAGGTTGCTCCAAATGATATCAATGATTGGCTATCTTCTCGAGCATTGATGCAAGACACTGTCAGGCAACATCTATTGCGTGCTCAGCAACGCATGAAGAAGCAGGCTGATAAATCAAGATCTGAACGGGAGTTCAGTGTTGACGATTGGGTTTATTTGAAATTACAACCATATGTGCAATCTTCACTCAGTCATCGATCCAATAATAAACTCTCTTTCAAGTTCTTCGGCCCTTACCAAGTGTCAGCAAGGATTGGTTCAGTAGCATATCGACTGGCATTACCGGAATCATCTTCCATACATCCGGTTTTCCATGTGTCACACGGCTAAAGGCTTCTCATCATTCGAACTCCGTGACACCCAATATACCTTCCGACTTCATCGACTTGCAAGTGCCTAAGCAAATTCTGCATCGTCGCGGACATCGGGAACACATCCAAAGGGAGCGAGGTATTGGTTCGTGGTCTCATATGCCTTCCTCACTTGCTACACAGGGAGAATGCGACGCCTTCGACAAAGAAGGTTTCCGCGTGCACCGGCATGGGGGCATGCCGGTTCTCAAGAAGGGGCGACTGTTACAAGTGCGGCTCCAGGCCCAGCCCAGCATGACCCAACACCACCTGAAGCAAGGCCGGCAAGGACGAAGAGGCCCAACCCGCGAGTCGATGGTCCAGCCTGGACGAAGTGATGCTGAGCGCACGGACAGGGACAAGTACTTAATCCCCGCGAGGGAAGCGTGTGGCCTTACGCCATTGTAACCGCAGAATTGAACTTGTTAATGTTCATGGTTGAGTAGAGTAGTTGAACTTCTGTTCTCCGTAATTTTCCCCAATTCCTTCGAATCCCTAGCTGTAGCTAACACGGCGGTCGCGGGGAGTGACGAGAGGAGGGCGTCGAGGTTGGCCTGGAACGCGCCGCCGCGTGTGTAGTTCGAGTCGCTCGGGCATTCCGCGGTTGGGTCGTCGGCGTTAGCTGTGGTTGCGAGGAGAGACGAGCAGAGGAGGAGGATGGGGACAAGGCCGTGCATGGCTCCCGGCGAAGGAGCTAGAGCTACGCTGCTGGCCTGCTGCTGCTTTGATCGCTATTTTGACAAGGCTGATGGCGAATGTAGCAGTGTATAAGGGGCAGATTTTGACGAGTACTCCTTATATTGAACAAAATTTGACAAAATCAAGTCTGTCTATTCAATCCCTTCAAGCAAAAGGATGACGATATCGCACGACCTATCTGCTTCAATAACAAAATTTTTGTGGTTTGTGTTACTGTGACGAACGATCCATCATATCCACTGGAGTTAGAAATGCGTCGTTTACCCTTTATTTTATTTTCGATCTTTTATTTTAATTAATACTTTCGAAATTTGATAAAGTATATGTTCAAAGGGTTTTCTACGATACTTTAATTGCCGAGAATTCAAATAAATCCAAGCGAGCGCGCCCCCCCCAGCTCCGCTCTCCAGGGAGCGGCTCGGATGGGTCCAAAACCCTAGCGCCGCGGCCACTCCCTTCCCGGCGTGTTCTGTAACAGAACCGACCAATTAATATAAACATAATGTACTAATGACGTCGCCTAAGCAACTTAATTAGCACATGACGCTTATATCAACCCGGTAGTCCGTGAAACCACGAAGGATTTCAAACTTTCCAATATACAAACCCGCATCGAATTAAGCTCAACATAAAACCGTTCATAGTAATACATAAGTTCACAAGTAATTGATTACATCGGAGTTTATGAAATAGTTCTTACAATGCCAAGTTCAAAAACAAAGCGTGGAAGCAAAATAAAGTGTTGTTTTACAAACGCACACTTAGTTAAAAATAGTGCCTGGTCCATCATCAAATCCGGCAAAAGCATGGAGGAATGAGATATAAGAGATGACCTTGCCCGAGGTCTAATCCTCCCGTAGTGGGATACGGTCCATCTTGTTGCCACAAAGAAAAGGTCTTATGATCTCGCAACAAGTGGGAATAAAACCCCGAGTACAAGAAGGTACTCGGCTAGACTTACCCGTCATAAACCAAAAATAAAGTGACACCAAGGAGTATGCAAGGCTTTATAAGTGGGGTAGCCGACTCATTTAAACTTGCGATAAAAGATGAGCTTATTAAATAATCATTTAGTGATAAAGGACTCTCTAGCTTATCATCTTTTAAGTAGGATCCCGACATCACTAAATTAGCACTGTACTACTCCAACTCCGTGGTATGAGCAAACAATGCTATCCTATCCTTCGGGTTGAGCATACCAAAGATCAACAACATAGAACCATAACCATCCTATTTTTCACAATGATTTGCGACAAAGGTGCGCTGCTCGGTCAAGTGTTCACCGTCCGGAACGATGGCGATTATAATCGATTGCAAACCACGGTCAAGGGGTATTCCTCACACAAACCACACGCCTCCCGTCGGAGTCGATTAGGTCACCTTGGTCTATTCGGGTGGAGTCGCGGATTTCAAAGCAAATACGATTGCACCAGGGCATGCCCGGCTACCGTGTACCTCCGGCGCGACCGCCACCGGCTTTAATACCGCGCCTGTGGGCAATACACTCAACTCGCTGAAATTCCGGCCCAAACATCCTCAAGGCTTCGCGGTCGGATGATCGCATCCTTCCAGGCTATCTCGTGAGGCATTGTTCAACATGATCCGAGGACGTACAAAGCCATATTTCCTTAAGTGACATCGTCGGAGTTTCCGTGGTCTAACACACCACAAACTCTGACTAGTCGTGATTTAACAAGGCCACATGGTTATGTTCTCTAAACCAACCTCCATAGTATCAACCATAGGGTAGTAACCACCTACCTCGCGGATGGGGGTCAATCATCCGTCTTTACCGATCTAATTAAGCGGTGCTAAGCATAAACGGGATCCCGAACTTAAAGGTATTCGGTGGATCAAGGTACTCATAATGCAAGAACGGTTCCAAGTAACGCCTATAAACTTAATGCATCATAAACAATAAAGGACGCAAGGTAAATCATTTTGCAAACCGTAGGAGAAATGCTCCGGGGCTTGCCTTCCTAATACGATCAATGTTGAAGCTCCTAGCACTTGATCACTCCACGTCTGGTTCCTGGTTCTCGATCACTTCACGTGCCAGGTTCCCCTTGGTGACTCCTCCTTTGGATCCTCGTCCCACATCACGTTCTGTTCTCCTAGCGATCCTGTATGATGCGGGTGCATGTATGAATACTAAGAATACACATGGTATGGTAATGCGGATGCGTGATTGCTTATTCTTTCTACAAGGTAGTCAACATCATCCAAGAACGTGTACCATAAGCACCCGTCATCTACTACGTTTTCTACTACAACAATGTAATCCTAGTACGACATCCCTTTCTACTATCATCGCCAGAACAAGTCGGTAAAGCCAAGGAGACTACACTCACACATAATCATCCTAACCATATAACTAACAGATCAATAAATAAATCATAAATAAATAACCATAGACCCTATGAATATGAATGAAGACATTCTGGAAGGCTTATGAAATCCTCCATCAAACATCTGAAGACATCACAAACTGATTCCCAGGTTAACTATACCTAAAACACAGAGCATCAGGATTGATTCGGCAAAACAGCCACTAAAACAGCCCTGGTGACCATCTTGTCACACCCATAACTCCTAAACCATTCATGCAATGACCATGAAACTTTAACAGTAGATGGTCAAGCTAACACACTAACTATCATCTTTAGACAAGTTAACCAGAAACCCAACTTATAAATAGATTAGCCTATCATCAATGGACTTAACCCCTAGTTTGAACATCCAAGGGTTGAACAGGAGCACCATGATTGGCTACTCCTAAAATCCTACAAAAATTACAGTAGACATAGCATGGCAGGACTAGTCTACCATCCAAAAATCACACCTTTTGGATGAACCTACTGACCTGTGCATAATTCACAAGACAGCACAATTAATTGGACCTATAAATACTTTGTATTATGAAGTATGGCACACTCATGTGTTAATCACATCAATGACTTCCTACTGACATATAAACAGTCCACCAAAAGACTTAACCCTTAACTAGATATAAGGACCCTATTTATGAATTTATTCAAGAGCAAGGCAATAATAAGCACTTGAACTACAACTATATAAAATTACACTAGACATGCAAGTGATATCTTTTTAATAGACAGAGCACCTCAAAGTAAGACCAACAAGACCAAAATCACATTTTTCTGAGCTTCCTAGAATTATCTATGCAATTTCAAAGATAAACAACAATTAATCCAATTGCAATACTTTAAATAAAACTATACAGAAACTTTACTCAAACATGGCATATCCTATTTTTCCTAGATACTACACTTCACAAGGATTACAACAAGACCAAGATCACTCAAATTGGACACTCCTAGCTCCCTGTAGGATTTTTACAAGATTTAAACTCAACTCTGAAAAAAATCCTTTTCTTTCAAAATCCAAAACCTAAAATACTACACGCACCCAGCAGTGCACCCCGAAGCGGATCTGCGCTAAAGCCACCCGGGCAGTGCACCCAGGTCCAACCCTGGCTGACCTCAGCTGCCCGCGTCAGCTGGGCCCCGCCCGTCAGCGACCCGTGGCAGGGGCCGACTTCCGCCGGCCGGAATCTCGCCGGCGGCGAGGTTGCTGGCCGAACCGAGGACACCACCGTGCTCCTTTCGGCACGGCGCACCTGAGGAGGTAGAAGATGTGGGTCGAGGCGACCCTGAGCAGGAGCAGTGGCGCGCATGGCGGACGGCGGTGCATGGCGGCGGCAAGAGCTCCGCCGGCCATGGCAGTGCGAGTGGGAGCGGATCTAGCCCCCGCGCGGCCTAGGCGACGATCGCGATGCGCACGTAAAATCAGCGACGGCGCGACTAGAGGAGCTCGGCCCGAAGGCGGCCATATCGACGCGGCCAAGGTACGACGACGGCGAGACCGACTTGCCGGCAACCCATGACCGAAACGGCGCCATTTTCAGCAGGACGGGCGGCGGCAGCGCTAGGCGGGTGCGGTGCGCGCGAGACGGAAAGAAAAGGGGAAGAGGGAGACGCACGCGACGGAGCCGAAGAGCTCGCCGGAGCGCGACCCGACAACAACGGAGGACGGCGTTCGTCCGGCGGCGTCTACCCGCGGCCGCGACGGTTGAGACGCGGTCGTGAGCGGACGCGAGCGCGTGCGGGGCGAGGCGCAATCCCGTGCGGGTGCTGGCGGGACGCGGGGCGAGCGGGAGGCGGTGACGGGAGCTTGCGGCGGCGCCAATGGCGGCTCCGCGCTCTCGGCCTGGGCGGAAGAGGAGAAGGGAGCGAACGGCGCTGCGCTATGCGGAGTGGGAGAGGGGGGAAATGAGGCACATGCTTTAAGACCGGTTGGGGCTGTCCAATTTGGCCAGGGGGGTTCACGGCGAGAGGATGAGGTACGGCGGCCATGGCGCCGGCGCGCGTCGTTGCCGCTGCGGTTCGGGCCGGGAAATGAGGGCGACGACAAAGGGGGCGCCGGGTACTCGCTTGCGCGCGTGCCCGATACGCCGTCGTGGAGCGCTTGGCGCATCCGCTTGGCGGACGCGGCGTGCGGCGATGGCGCTCATGGCGAGCCGAGCGGCATCGATGCAAAGAGGCGGCGGCGAGCGGGGGCGGCAGCGCCGGCGCGGGGACGAGGCGTGCTCGACTCGGCGGCACCGGCGGGGGCGGCGCGGGGAAGGCAAACGGGGGCGCGGACGGGGCTCGGGACGGCGCTCCGTGTTCCTGCGTGCGGCGTAGAAACAGAGGGGAGGAGGATGATGATGATGACAGGTGGGGCCCGGGTGGGTCCCACTTTGTTTTGTCCCCACTTGAAAAGTTTGACCTTGAATAACTCCAAAAATAATGCGAATTTGGAAAACTCAAAACATGAAAGTTTCTCCATTTGATGAGTAGAATACTTTTGATGTTGGAAGTTTTTGCTAATTCGGCTTAGATTTGAAAATGTGAATTTGGCCCAAATTTGAATTATAAAAATAATATTAAATATTATTTAGACACTGTTTTTGGCCATTTTGAAGGGCTAAAAAGCATTTTCATGACTTGGTGCCAAAAGACTTTTTGCTCCTTATATTTTTCTCTTCAAATCATATTAAGGGTCCAACTTGAGATGGGTGACGTAGCTACCACTTTTGAAAACGGCCGGAATCGAAACCTAGAGGCATTTTTGGTCGACTCTCAACCGAGTCGGTTTTGGGCTATATGACCAACACACGAATTGTTCCTAGCAATATTTTAAACACATCTCCAATCAATCCAAGCATCGTTACTCATCAAACTATAATCTAGCACTCAATTATCCTAATTAAAATACAAACAAGCATGCATCAATTATCATGGCCTAAAGTTCAACATGCAAATGGGATGCTCATGAGATGATCATGCCAGGTAATGCAAGATTAATTATGCCTAAAACCGGAGATGTTACAGCCTACCCCCCTTAAAGAAATCTCGCCCCGAGATTTAAAGCAAGAAGAGGGGAAAAGGGGAGAAATAAGAGCTTTATTTCACAGATCTGGATTTACATCGAGGATTACATGACTCTGATACAAAGCCTCTCAAGATTGGAGAGAACAAGGCTATGGGGAATACACGAGAATCATTAGCCTAATCCAGATATCGACTGATACAGGGACAATGGAGACACAGAATGAAAATGGCGCTCCAAAACGTCAAGAATGTCCACAAGAACCAGAAAACCTCGAGGGTGAACTCAACCATCGTGAACCCAACCAGCAAAATCAATCCAAAACAGATCAGGAGTTCCTCCATGAAATACATATCTTTCTTCCCCTTCAAGCTGGCGACGCTGGATCCACGAACAAACACCGAATCTTACCACTCTGCTCCTGATTGCTCCCTCTTTCCAAGGCGATGGCTTTCTCAAGTTTCTTCTCTCAGAGCAAGGTTTCAGATATGGGGATGGAAAAGAAGAACTGATGCACAGGAGGGCATCCACGATAGAGGGAAAGGCAGAATGATGCAAGGCACCAGAGTGGAGGCAAGAGGAAGAAGATGGACAATGAGTCACTCACGCACGGGCGAGGAGAAGATAAAGGAGGGAATAGATTCGCTCGGCGAGGAAGCGGGCGAGCGACTGTATTTGAAGCCGGGACGGAGAGGAGGGGTCCGGCACGAGAACGAGGACGAGACGCGAGGGCTGACAGGGCGACAGGATAAAGGAGGGTTCACTGTGCAGGTGTTGCGAGTGCGGCAATCACGCGAACACAGTGCACAAGTGGGTCCCCTAGGATTGCAACGGTTCTCTTCTGGTTGACTTGCTTGTGACCATTCCAGTTGTCCACATATTCATTTTTCCACTTCCAAGACCATTAGAGGACATTCTTCTACTTATCCCATTCTTCTAATCTCGATGTCAAATCCTTTTTCTTAATCGAAGTATGAAGATGACAGAATAGTACGATTTTTTCTCTCGTTAAACTCCAAAATTACTACACAAGAGGGCAAAGTTATCGCAAGGCGTAACCAACAATTACCCTATTGGAGGCATCAAAGGGTTTAATGTGAGAGAATCTGCTACTCACATCATCAAATACATTAAATGGTGCTTCAGCTCTCAAAAGTGTTTACCATTACGAAGCAGGTCAAGCTGAGGTTTGCACATCTTCAAGCTAAATCCAAATCAAGTTTGCTGTCAATAAGAATAGCATCTGCAATACTTGCTACAATATCACCAAGGACTTGTGTGTGCAAAAGACAAGCTGAATTGGGTATCATCATTGGATTCCTTGAGGCGAGTTCAACTCTGACATAGTCATACATGAGAGCACAAGCTAATGTATGCTACTATTAACCAGCTAGACTGACGAAGTCCACTCTTTTGCATATAGAAGTCAAAGTTCTTAGGTCAAAGATATCCAAATCATCTACTGTAGAAATCAAAATTCCTAGGTCAATGATTCTCTAACTCCATAGAAACCGACCAAATACCTCTCTTATAGGACCAAAACGGTAACATGAGCAGATTCTTTGGCACCGACTCGGAATTACCAATTCCTTTCTATAAGTCATGCTCTTGAAGCAGGGAATTGTTGGGTTTGTTTATCCAACCAACATTCCTTCCTAATGATAAGCGTGCCAACCTTTCTTTCGCAGTGTTGCCTCTACTCGAACCACATACTCACATTCGACGACTTTTGTTTGATACTCCAAAGCGTAAATGTATTTTGGTAAATCCAGGATTATACCCAAGCACCGGTACGATGCGTACCCAATGCATAGCTGAATCCGACACATGAAGCTTGAGTACACGACCGATGCAACCCCAAAATTGTTGCCATAATCCGTTTATAAGAAGTTTTTGTCTCGAAGAATTTCCTTCATTGGCTCCCATAAAGCATGAATACTCCATAAGGCCTTAGAATACCTAATCGATGTATAGGAGTTCTAAGTCTCTACCGAGGAGTACCATGGAATAGGAAATCATTCTCTTGATCGGACAACAACTAGTATAGTCCTTTGTCTACCACCTCTTGTAGTCCGATGAGTCTTACTGTAAGCGATCTCATTCTCTTTGATTTGCCTGATTTTGCTCTTCGGGAGAAAATGTCATAAGAGATTTGGATGATGAGTATCGAGAGGAAATCAAGGTAGGTTCACGCAAAACGACACCTCGAGGCAATCTCTGTACAGGTCGAGATCAACAATTGTGATACCTGCGCGTGCCGAGCAAAGACATCCATGTGTCTACGACCACGGGTGCTCTCGCGTCGCGGCACCATCGGTCATTAACAGACTCCATTACAAATCTTGCGTTTGAAATGCAATTCCACGTGATTGGAGGTATTCCCGCACGAATAGGCATTACGTGCAAGATAAAAGTGAGGTATACGAAAGATTAGTCACAAGGACACAAGATAATAAGAAAAGGTCAACTACATCAATTTGTAGCAACCTACTGTCATAATATCATGGCGCGATTTGATTGTGGGTGGATTGCATTAACAAGGATATGCATAAACAAATATTCAAGGGAGGTTTTATGACAAGGATGTTGTCTTGGCTTAGACGAAATAACGGGTTACGATTAATAATTACAATACCTGCGTACCCCCTAGTAATCCATCTAGGTGCGTCCACCGAAATGGTCTAGGTTCTTGTCGCGGCACGGTAACTTATTAACCGAGACAATATTGCCATGACTATGACCAATAGATTAATTCGCCAGATAATCAAATTATATACGATATCTTGTACAACTAAGCTCTGTGCACAAGACAAGGTGAAGGAATTACCGAGAATTTAAAAATTGTGGATAGCAAGGAATATTTTTGAACGACATAGCATGTGCTACATACTATCGTCGCGTCGTTCACAAGTGATGAGTAATAACAATATTCACTTAACAATTGGTCTAGACATGTGACAACAAGAAACCAATGTCAACATATCATTATAGACCGAGAGGAATAGAAGTGAATTTTCATGGACGAGGATAGAATACAAATTTGATCAACGACTGAATTTTGATGCCCAAAATACATGACATATAAAACTTGTTCTTGCAGTGCATAGGACGAATACATTACTTAAACACGCTAAGATCCATAATCACTAATCCTCAAACCATTGTACCATCTCGCTTAGGAGTACGGCTCATTACAACAGTCTCGCTCAATGGAAAACATAACATTCCTACTAAAGACTTCTCATCAGGCCTACTCCTCATGGTCAAGGTCCATGTCCTCAACACTTTCTGCATTTCTATCATTAGCACTATCAATGTTGGGCACTACCAGAGGTCCCTCCTCATCACACCAAGAGGATGGTGGAGAAGCCGGTTGTAGACCCATTGCGCTTCTCCTTGCAAAGCACCATTGATGACCTCTAACGCAAGCACTTGCTCCTCAGCGGTATTCCTCATTCCAAGCTTCATTTCGTTGCTTTGCTCAACTATACCAAAAGCTTGTTGCCACCGACCAAGTAGGGAAAGCAACTCCGTAAACCGACTTTGTGCCACAAAGGTCTCATGGACAAGCAGCATTTTCTCTCGAATGGCCCGATCTTTGGAGATTGTCATCTGCTCAAGCAATGTGGTCACTCTTTCAACTTCCTCTTCATATTCTTTCTTCATCTCTCGCTTAAATGAGGTGACGTAGACGAACTCGCGATTAAGAGATTCCAATGCATTCTCCAGGCAGGAGTAACTCTTCATCATAGCAAACATTGCGCTACTAGCAGGACCATTGCTGTTCTCAGCCTCATCTTTACCACCGACAAGTGCAGTCTCACTAAGCTGACACCACACAACATGGTAGGGGTCACCCTTAGGAAACACACCTGCAGTGGCACGAGCAACCCCTTCTGGGCATCTTTTGAGCAAATCTCGTAGTGCCTTGTATGCAACCACATTTGCACCTTCCTGAGGATTCCTATCTCGAGCAATGAACCGACGTCCGCACCAAAGTGACGCATCTTCACTCATGGCGGGAATTACCACTTCAACCGGAATCAAACTCATACGCTGACTCTCCAGCTCCTTACTCCACTGATAGCGAGATTCTTTACCCAGGGGATAGCCCACTGAGTGCAAAATTCGCCATGGCAAGGAAGGCATTCCATATTCTTTTAGAAACTTTTTGGCACCACGTGGCTCACGAGTGACAAGCTGCTGATGCGAAACCTTTCCCTGGGTTGCCTTGGATTTGATGCGCTTCATTCTTGCCATCTGTCCAACCGAATCACAACTCTCATGAGATGGAGATTAAGTTGGGGACTTTTATCGAAAGAGAGAATCATTCTTTTATAAGGGAAGAAATAATGCAGTTGCCATGAAATGATTATGTGTCATGATGCATGCACGTTCCGTACGTCCTCACAAATATGGAAAACAGTAAATTCTAGCGTTTTAGACGGTGGCATACCAACGTGCTCTCGTATAGCGTAAACTAGTCGGGCTACACGATCTTGCGTAGTTAGTGTACCTGCAGAAAATTCATTTCAGCCCAATATCCCCATGAATGCAAGCGACGTGAAAATCCACGCACCTTCCGAACAAGGTGAAATCTCCGATTACTTGCACCCATTCCCGAGTGCATACTACCCAACAAGTCATCGAAGACGACACCCTCACATGGGGTACCTTCTTATAAACATGTGTGAACATGTATATAATCCAAAGACCAATAAGCACTCCCCTAGATCGGCAAAGTATCCGATCATGCTCTCACAACTCACACTTACCTGAGCGTTGAACCATTCTTACCTTGGCGTAGAGGCATATTGATCCATACATAACCATTCAAGTGAATGGCCCTCATACATATCCGTCGTGTATGAGCACAACAAAAAGAAAATATGATGCGAATCCCCCAAGTTAGTACCGATATAAGCCACCCGAAGTCCTTAATTGGGCATAGAGGATATGATCGGTCCAAGGCACATATATAAATTTTGAAAAACCACACACTTTTGAAAAGCCTATATATGAGATTAAGTGGCTATAAGTTCGTAATTACCGTTTATAAAACAAATTCTTTTTGTTTTAAATATACTTATGAACAAGAATACATTGAACCTCGCTCCGATGCCGCTCGTAACCCGACCAATTAATATAAACATAATGTACTAATGACGTCGCCTAAGCAACTTAATTAGCACATGACGCTTATATCAACCCGGTAGTCCGTGAAACCACGAAGGATTTCAAACTTTCCAATATACAGCCCAGACCGAATTAAGCTCAACATAAAACCGTTCATAGTAATACATAAGTTCACAAGTAATTGATTACATCGGAGTTTATGAAATAGTTCTTACAATGCCAAGTTCAAAAACAAACTGTGGAAGCAAAATAAAGTGTTGTTTTACAAACGCACACTTAGTTAAAAATAGTGCCTGGTCCATCATCAAATCCGGCAAAAGCATGGAGGAATGAGATATAAGAGATGACCTTGCCCGAGGTCTAATCCTCCCGTAGTGGGATACAGTCCATCTTGTTGCCACAAAGAAAGGTCTTATGATCTCGCAACAAGTGGGAATAAAACCCCGAGTACAAGAAGGTACTCCTAGACTTACCCGTCATAAACCAAAAATAAAGTGACACCAAGGAGTATGCAAGGCTTTATAAGTGGGGTAGCCGACTCATTTAAACTTGCGATAAAAGATGAGCTTATTAAATAATCATTTAGTGATAAAGGACTCTCTAGCTTATCATCTTTTAAGTAGGATCCCGACATCACTAAATTAGCACCCGTACTACTCCAACTCCGGGTATGAGCAAACAATGCTATCCTATCCTTCGGGTTGAGCATACCAAAGATCAACAACATAGAACCATAACCATCCTATTTTTCACAATGATTTGCGACGGTGCCGCCGCTCGGTCAAGTGTTCACTGTCCGAGAACGATGGCGATTATAATCGATTGCAAACCACCAAGTGGCGGGGTATTCCTCACACAAACCACACGCCTCCGTCGGAGTCGATTAGGTCACCTTGGTCTATTCGGGTGGAGTCGCGGATTTCAGCAAATACGATTGCACCAGGGCATGCCCGGCTACTGTGTACCTCCGGCGCGACCGCCACCGGCTTTAATACCGCGCCCGTGGGCAATACACTCAACTCGCTGAAATTCCGGCCCAAACATCCTCAAGGCTTCGCGGTCGGATGATCGCATCCTTCCAGCTATCTCGTGAGGCATTGTTCAACATGATCCGAGGACGTACAAAGCCATATTTCATTAAGTGACATCGTCGGAGTTTCCGTGGTCTAACACACCACAAACTCTGACTAGTCGTGATTTAACAAGGCCACATGGTTATGTTCTCTAAACCAACCTCCATAGTATCAACCATAGGGTAGTAACCACCTACCTCGCGGATGGGGGTCAATCATCCGTCTTTTACCGATCTAATTAAGCAGTGCTAAGCATAAACGGGATCCTGAACTTAATTAGGGTAAAGGTATTCAGGTGGATCAAGGTACTCATAATGCAGTAACGGTTCCAAGTAACGCCTATAAACTTAATGCATCATAAACAATAAAGGACGCAAGGTAAATCATTTTGCAAACCGTAGGAGACATGCTCCGGGGCTTGCCTTCCTAATACGATCAATGTTGAAGCTCCTAGCACTTGATCACTCCACGTCTGGTTCCTGGTTCTTGATCACTTCACGTGTCAGGTTCCCCTTGGTGACTCCTCCTTTGGATCCTCGTCCCACGTCACGTTCTGTTCTCCTAGCGATCCTGTATGATGCGGGTGCATGTATGAATACTAAGAATACACATGGTATGGTAATGCGGATGCGTGATTGCTTATTCTTTCTACAAGGTAGTCAACATCATCCAAGAACGTGTACCATAAGCACCTGTCATCTACTACGTTTTCTACTACAACAATGTAATCCTAGTACGACATCCCTTTCTACTATCATCAGCAGACAAGTCAGTAAAGCCAAGGAGACTACACTCACACATAATCATCCTAACCATATAACTAACAGATCAATAAATAAATCATAAATAAATAACCATAGACCCTATGAATATGAATGAAGACATTCTGGAAGGCTTATGAAATCCTCCATCAAACATCTGAAGACATCACAAACTGATTCCCAGGTTAACTATACCTAAAACACAGAGCATCAGGATTGATTCTGGCAAAACAGCCACTAAAACAGCCCTGGTGACCATCTTGTCACACCCATAACTCCTAAACCATTCATGCAATGACCATGAAACTTTAACAGTAGATGGTCAAGCTAACACACTAACTATCATCTTTAGACAAGTTAACCAGAAACCCAACTTATAAATAGATTAGCCTATCATCAATGGACTTAACCCCTAGTTTGAACATCCAAGGGTTGAACAGGAGCACCATGATTGGCTACTCCTAAAATCCTACAAAAATTACAGTAGACATAGCATGGCATTACTAGTCTACCATCCAAAAATCACACCTTTTGGATGAACCTACTGACCTGTGCATAATTCACAAGACAGCACAATTAATTGGACCTATAAATACTTTGTATTATGAAGTATGGCACACTCATGTGTTAATCACATCAATGACTTCCTACTGACATATAAACAGTCCACAAAAAGAATTAACCCTTAACTAGATATAAGGACCCTATTTATGAATTTATTCAAGAGCAAGGCAATAATAAGCACTTGAACTACAACTATATAAAATTACACTAGACATGCAAGTGATATCTTTTTCATAGACAGAGCACCTCAAAGTAAGACCAACAAGACCAAAATCACATTTTTCTCGAGCTTCCTAGAATTATCTATGCAATTTCAAAGATAAACAACAATTAATCCAATTGCAATACTTTAAATAAAACTATACAGAAACTTTACTCAAACATGGCATATCCTATTTTTCCTAGATACTACACTTCACAAGGATTACAACAAGACCAAGATCACTCAAATTGGACACTCCTAGCTCCCCGTAGGATTTTTACAAGATTTAAACTCAACTACGAAAAAAATCCTTTTCTTTCAAAATCCAAAACCTAAAATACTACACGCACCCAGCAGTGCACCCCGAAGCGGATCTGCGCTAAAGCCACCGGGCAAAGCACCCGTGTCCAACCCCGGCTGACCTCGCCTGCCGCGTCGGCCCGGGCCCCGCCCGTCAGCGACCCGTGGCAGGGGCCGACTTCCGCCGGCCGGAATCTCGCCGGCGGCGAGGTTGCTGGCCGAACCGAGGACACCACCGTGCTCCTTTCGGCATGGCGCACCTGAGGAGGTAGAAGATGTGGGTCGAGGCGACCCTGAGCAGGAGCAGTGGCGCGCATGGCGGACGGCGGCGGTGCATGGCGGCGGCAAGAGCTCCGCCGGCCATGGCAGGTGCGAGTGGGAGCGGATCTAGCCCCTGCGCAGCTAGGCGACTGCGATGCGCACAGAAAATCAGCGACGGCGCGACTAGAGAGGAGCTCGGCCCGAAGGCGGCCATATCGACGCGGCCAAGGTACGACGACGGCGAGACCGACTTGCCGGCAACCCATGACCGAAACGGCGCCATTTTCAGCAGGACGGGCGGCGGCAGCGCTAGGCGGGTGCGGTGCGCGCGAGACGGAAAGAAAAGGGGAAGAGGGAGACGCACGCGACGGAGCTGAAGAGCTCGCCGGAGCGCGACCCGACAACAGCGGAGGACGGCGTTCGTCCGGCGGCGTCTACCTGCGGCCGCGACGGTTGAGACGCGGTCGTGAGCGGACGCGAGCGCGTGCGGGGCGAGGCGCAATCCCGTGCGGGTGCTGGCGGGACGCGGGGCGAGCGGGAGGCGGTGACGGAGCTCGCGGCGGCGCCAATGGCGGCTCCGCGCTCTCGGCCTGGGCGGAAGAGGAGAAGGGAGCGAACGGCGCTGCGCTATGCGGAGTGGGAGAGGGGGGAAAACGAGGCACATGCTTTAAGACCGGTTGGGGCTGTCCAATTTGGCCAGGGGGGTTCACGGGCGAGAGGATGAGGTACCGCGGCCATGGCGCCCGGCGCCAGGCGTCAGTGCTGCTGCGGTTCAGCGGGGAAATGAGGGCGACGACAGGCGGGCGCTGGTACTCGCTTGCGCGTGCCCGATACGCCGTCGTGGAGCGCTTGGCGCATCCGCTTGGCGGGACGCGGCGTGCAGCGATGGCAGTCATGGCGAGCTGAGCGGCATCGATGCAGCAGGGCGGCAGGCGAGCGGCAGGGGGCAGCGCTGGCGAGGGGGACGAGGCGTGCTCGACTCGGCGGCACCGGCGGGGCGGCGAGGAAGCGACGGGGGCGGCCGGACGGCTTGACGGCGCTGCGCGTGTTCCCGCGTGCGGCGTAGAAACGAGGGGGAGGGAGGAGGATGATGATGACAGGTGGGGCCCAGGGTGGGTCCCACTGTTTTTGTCCCCACTTGAAAAGTTTGACCTTGAATAACTCCAAAAATAATGCGAATTTGGAAAAACTCAAAACATGAAAGTTTCTCCATTTGATGAGTAGAATACTTTTGATGTTGGAAGTTTTTGCTAATTCGGCTTAGATTTGAAAATGCGAATTTGGCCCAAATTTGAATTATAAAAATAATATTAAATATTATTTAGACACTTGTTTTTGGCCATTTTGAAGGGCTAAAAAGCATTTTCATGACTTGGTGCCAAAAGACTTTTTGCTCCTTATATTTTTTCTCTTCAAATCATATTAAGGGTCCAACTTGAGATGGGCGACGTAGCTACCACTTTTGAAAACGGCTGGAATCGAAACCTAGAGGCATTTTTGGTCGACTCTCAACCGAGTCAGTTTTGGGCTATATGACCAACACATGAATTGTTCCTAGCAATATTTTAAACACATCTCCAATCAATCCAAGCATCAGTTACTCATCAAACTATAATCTAGCACTCAATTATCCTAATTAAAATACAAACAAGCATGCATCAATTATCATGGCCTAAAGTTCATCATGCAAATGGGATGCTCATGAGATGATCATGCCAGGTAATGCAAGATTAATTATGCCTAAAACCGGAGATGTTACATGTTCCCCCGGCCGCCGTCGTCGCCCTTGGGTGTGCGGCGGCGGCCGAAAAAAGGCAACGCACGGCACCTTTCCCTCCCCACCATTCCCACACGCCCGGCCCCCATCACCACTCCCCTTCTTCCTCCAACTCTCCGGCGTTCACCGTGGTGACCGGCGGCGGCTCCTTCCCTGCGCCTACGGGGCCTGGATCCACCCCTTCCTGGGCTGGATCTGGCCATGGGACGGCCGGCGCGTCTCCCTGGGCGGTGGCGGCCGCCGCACCACCCTCGGCCGGACATGGCCACCGGCGGGTTGGCGTTTCTCCCATCGCTTGGTGGTCGGCGGCGGGTCCGTGGGGCCCGGATCCGGCGGCCCCTGGACTGGATCCGGCCGCTACACGCCTCCCTAGACTGGCCATGACGGCTGAGTCTCCCACAGCGGTGGTGGCCAGAGCGCGTCCCCTGGGCGCGTCCTGGCCGCTCCTGGGCATCCCCCTCGGCCGGATCCGGCCACCGGCGGGCCGGCCCTCCTCCCCTCGCCTGGTGACCGACGGTGGGTCCGTTGGGCCCGGATCCAGCGGCCCCTGGGCTGGATCCGGCCGTTGCGCGCCTCCCTGTGATGGCGGCGGCCGGCGTTTGCCGTCGGGGGCCTGTCGCCGGCCGGGCTCCTAATCTGGTTCCCGGGGCTCTACTCCGGCGGGCATGCCCCGGTTCTGGGGGTGGCGGTGGCGCGGTGTCGACGAAGCTGTGCGGTGTCGGTTGGTGGCCGCGACCTGCCGTCTAGGCCGCCTTTACAGGTGCTTGGACTGGTCTGCCTCGACGGTGTGCACTAGCTGGGTGAAAACCTGCCCGGCTTGCCCGGTCCGGCGGCAGTGGTGCCGCTGGCATCACGTTCCTCGTTGGAGGTGTTGTCGAAGCTCCTGCACGTCTGGGTAGACTTTGGTCGAAAGACCTACTCCTGCTTCGGCTAGCGTTGTTGGCATCCATGGATGTCAAGCTCCTTCATGAAGGCTTCCCTACAACGCCGATGCAGCCTACCTCCTGCCGCTCTCGGTGTCGCCCTTTGTCTCTGCCTGTCTGTGTCTCATGGTCATCTGCGCAATGTTGTGTCAAGTGTTTGGTGTCACCGTCGTCGTTTACCCCGCAGCGGCTTCCTGGTCGTTGGCGGTTGTGGTGTCTTGCCCCGCAGTGACTACCTAGTCACTGGCGCGGCCCTTTGTGCAGCGGCTTCTTGGTCACTGGCGCTCTTCTTCGCAGCGACTTCCTAGTCGTTGGCGGACTCTGTCGATTATACCCCGCAGCGGCTACCTGGTCGGTGGGAAAGAACTATACCATCCTGGCGAACGTTGCGTTGATGTAATTTTCTTTGCAGGTACAGATAGTTGGTTGGGGTTAAGGCGGAGCTGTCCCTTTTCTTCTGTGTATTCTTTTTTGTTGTTTTTGGGTTCTTGTTTGTAGGGCTTTGCAAGTAATCCTTCGATTACTTGTGAGCACTTTGTATACGTGTGTTCTGACCTTTCTTTTGGCCCCTTCTCTTAATGAAATACGGGTAAAGACCCCCTCGCGAAAAAAATACAAACCCTTAAATATTAGGAGACATAAAATAACTAATAGAAAATAAATAACGTTTTTTTGAAAAAAAAATAACTTACCACTTCCTTTTTATTTGGGAGGTGCTGGCGCTCGGACGTTGAATACGGAGGAAATCCATCAGACGCCCAACCCCGCGCATGAACGCCATGCAAAAAAAGGACACCCCCAACGGACGCTCATGGTGTTGCTTCGGTGTGCCCGTCCGCCCCCAAACAACAAAGTCGGCGACCTTGTTCCCATCACCCGCAAGCAACGTCCCGCCTTGGTAACCGAGCCACGGAATCCGCCAGCCCCTAAAGCTCCCCCACCCCCACCCCACCCACCCCACCCCTCCCCGCAAGACTATTGGAAAGTCAAACAAGAGTGATTGCAACAACAAAAACAAAAAACACATTGCAGGAAGCAAACATCCAGAAGAAAAACTAATGGAACAAAGAAAATTTCTTGTTGCAACAACAAATCAAAAGCTACTACAACAACAGAAAACAACACTTCCGCTACAATAAAAACAAAAACACAATTCAAGATGCATCATCTGAAAAAAAAAGTCTAATGCAACAAACAAATGTTGCTCGTTGCAACAATAAAACGACGCTACTACATTAGAGCTCGTCGGAACCCTAGCCATCACCGCGTCCCTCGGATCTAGAGGAGTAGGAAGAGAAGAACGAGAGCTCAGGTCCAAAGGAGAAGGAGGAGGGGGGACGGTTCAGATCCGAAAAGGACCCACCTACCTCGTCGGAAAGCCGCTGCCACCATGCTCCTCACCAGTGGTATGGATGTCGCAGAGCGAGGGAGGGAGACAGGGAAGGAGGGTGCATGCTCGTCGAAAGTCGCCTCTGTCACGACAAGGAGGTCGGAGGGGAGGAGGGGCGGCAGCACGCAACCAAGAGCGAGTGAGCCAATGAGCTACGCGTAAGATAAAGCAAGTAGAGCGAGAGAAAGAAGACAGGGGGTGCTGGGTGTGTATGGGCTGGATGGGGATGAAGAGAAGTCGAGCGGCACGAGCGGTCGAGTCATTTTGCAACACATCCGAAGCCGTCGAACGTCAGAAGAATAGCATTACCGTTTTTATTTGTATGTGTACATGAAATTTGTTTCCTTTTGGTTGCAACCAACAGCGCCGAGATTGGACCGGTGTTGTGCTTACCAAAATATTAGTCCAAGCTTGATCCTATGTGTTGGACTGGACCAAAATTAATATTATAGACATGTGATCGGGCTATGAGTGTTTTTGGCTAGGGCAGTTGAATGGGCCTGACCCATTTTGCCATTTGTAACCATCCTGCTAATTGAATCAAACAAGCATGACACGGCTGATTTTGGAAACAATTGCGTACGGATCGTCCTTATGCAGATCCTGTGCGGATTGTTCTGAAGACGTGTGGGCCTGCTTGCAGCTACGAAGCCATGAAAAAATTTAGAAGGGCTGAACAAAAGTCTACGGTGACTTGACTCTACCATAACTCTACTAATCCATGTTTATGCACAAAAATTTAAGGTACGGCTTAGGAGGGGCTTCACATACCTGCACCGATAGCAGGGCCGGTGCTCGGCTTGCCTGGCCGTTAGCTTCGTCGCTGCCCGCTTGCAAAATCACATGTCACATGAGCCACATGTCATGGCCATGTCCATAAAGTGTTGCGTGTGGATGGTCCGCAGCTAATTTGTTTCCCTCGTCTTCTACTAGGGTGTCAAAAATTCTGACAAAAAGTTTCACGAGCACTTTCCATAAGACAAATTTAAGTACAGACTCTACTCCCAAATTCAAATGATGAGAACAATTCGAATACTATCATTGTTGTCCTTGTCCATTTGTTGAATATGGGGTCTTTGAGTTGACCGGGTTGTCCGGCGACGAGGTGTAGACTCCTTCTCTGGTTTTCTTATGTCGCAATTTGTTTTTTGTAATCACAATCTCGCGTTTTCTTACGGAGTGGAAGGTCTCGGTAACCATGGGGTGGCCGTTCCTTCGGTTGATGTAACAAACTTTTTGCTACTTAATGAAAAATGCATTCACTACTGGGTGTGATCGCGATCATTTTTTTCCAACCGAAGGCCCTCCTCCATTTCTATTATAAAACGGAAATACATCGTTTACCAGACAAAGACAGTTTAGAAGAAAGCAAGAGGGGAAAACTAAGAAAACCAGATCCCATGATATTACTCTCACCGCCACCCGCCACGTCAAGTTCATCACCTGTAGAGAATTCCCAAACCCTTAGTCGGTGATCCCTCTTCATCTACTACACCACGGACAACTGCATCACCACCAGGCACTGATGGTGACTACCAACGCTGGTCTAACACTAATCTTCTCAGTATTTCTGCATTAGTTAAAGAGTGGTCATGTGATAGACTAAGATTAAGATCCTATATACATGTGCTACATGTTTTATGTTTAGTTCAATTTCATCTGTATGGTAAGATCAAATTCAACAGTTGGTATCAAGAGCCAGCTTAGATCTACCATGACCCTGTCAAGTGCTAGATCATGTGTTTATGCCTCTGTCATGTTATATTATTTCCAGCTTAATGTTAAGACTAATTTTATCTGTGATCCATGTCGATGTTACCTAAGTGCCGAGTTAGATTCATTTTGAGTAAAATCAGACCTTTTTCTTGTTTAGCCTAAGTGATTAGGGTTAGAGGGTTTCACTGTTGATCACAAATAGTCTCGGTTTACCCCCAAAATCTCAGAAATTAGTAATCGTTTTCATAATATGATCACTTTTTTTCACAAGCACGTCCGCTCCATTGGACGCGATAATATGATCACTGAGTAAGCATTAAGAAGTTAGAAGTTGTAAACGATTAACACAAAGAGAGTATCTTCTTATGTAGGGTTCTGTTATTTGGGGGGTGAGCTCACAAAATAAAGTGCCGACAAATTTATAGAAGTTAGAAGCTCCAAAAACTCGATTTTAGGGTATTTGTGTTAATCATCTTATACGTTGACATTGGTATTTGTGATGCATGCCGATGTTACCTAAGTGCCGAGTTAGATTCATTTTGAGTAAAATCAGACCTTAATTAGATCTGATTTAAGTTTAATTTCTTGTTTAGCATAAGTGATTAGGGTTAGAGGGTTTCACTGTTGATCGCAAATAGTCTCGGTTTACCCCCAAAATCTCAAAAATGAGTAATCGTTTTCATAATATGATCATTGAGTAAGCATTAAGAAGTTAGAAGTTGTAAACGATTAACACAAAGAGAGTATCTTCTTATGTAGGGTTCTGTTTTTTGGGGGGTGAGCTCACAAAATAAAGCGACCCCAAATTTATAGAAGTTAGAAGCTCCAAAAAATCGATTTTAGGGTATTGCTTGAGTTGCTAGTAATTAACGATCTTCCCATGGTCCATGGAGCTCAAAACGGCATCTTCTCTGCAAGCCAATGATCATTGATCAGACTTCAGGTGCCGCTCCACGTTACGAGTCCAAATGATGGATGGCTATTACCAAACCAGTTCCATATACTCAATGAGAAATAATCCGGGGTCATAGATTTTATATATGTTGATGACACTAGCGTTGTTCTTGCGGTAATGCTTGCTGTGGTCGTCCGACCGATCGGACGATGGCTTCTGGGCCTGAGCGACGGAACGGCCCAACAGGTCTATATATTTAAAAAAGAAAACTACAGCGCACGGCGGGGTGTGCAATTTGCGGACACATCCCGTTAAATTGGCCTAGCAGTCCCTGCCTACAGCATTTGGCCAAGTACAAGTGTTTACACACGAGAACATTGCGTTAATTGCTATTGAAACAAGTCAGTTTTCAGGTGTGTTTAAAACAAATATTTGTTGCATCAGGTTTTTTCGTGGTTTTCAATAGGTGTTTGAACAAATAATTTTTTGGGTTGTTGCAATAAGTATATCTATGTTGTTTCAATAAAAGTTCTTGGGTTGTTTCGACTTTCGACATATATTTTTCGGTTGTTTCAACCTATGTTTTTGGATTTTTGTAGCAAGGTTTTTCTGGGTTGTTTTAATGTATGTTTCTGGGTTATTTCAACATATATTGCTGGGTTATTTCAATAGATATTCTAGGGGTATTTTTTCAATAGATTTTTTTGTTGTTGTAGTAGATGTTTTCTAGTTTGTTTCAACATATGTTTCAGGATTGTTTCAACAAATCTCCCGGTGTGTTTCAACAGATGATTTTAGGGTTGTTGTAATAGGTATGTCTGCATTGTTTCAATACATGTTTCTGGGTTGTTTCAATATATATTTTTGGGTTGTTTTAAAATTAGATCTGTTTTGCATCTAGATGAGATAAATATTTTTTTAAAAGTATCAAAATATATTCATGTGGGGTCTTGTTTTGAAGATTTTATCACGAGAAACACGATGATGCAATCGGATTTTAATTATAATATTTGGTTTATGAGATATGACTTTTTTAACTTCATACACACATGTACTACTACGTACAACAGCTTCCTCCTCTCCATTAAAACCAGCACGGACCCTACAAGTGTTGTTTCTGGTGGGCTTTAGAGTGTTTGTGGACCGATCCTACACCTAGGACGTCCTAGCGCTTGTCACATTCTTGTTCCCTCGTATGTAGACTACTCGCGTAACTTCAACAGGAAGCAGCAGTGATTCATTGGCGTCCTCTATGCAGCAACACACCATCAACGAGGTTCCAAGTCAGAGACAGACCCCTCGTTGACCGACGGCTCCGGAGCAGCCGCCCTCGGCCCTTCGCCTGGGCTCACGAAGGCCGGCTCCGTGGGGATGGGCAGCGTGATGGAGCGGCTGTTGAGCATGATGACGACGGACGCCATGCTCGGCCGGAGGCGTGGGTCCTCCTGCACGCAGAGCAGCCCGACGTGGATGCACCTCAACATCTCCTGCGGGCCCGGCCCATCGGCTGGGCAGTCCTCGAGCAGTTGCGACATGTTCTGACGGCTCCATTGGTCCCATACCTGCTCGTGCCACACGGGTTCTAATATGAATCTACTGCACTCAACATTACAAATTATTCTAAAAAACATTACAAATTATTATTACTTATTTCAAGAAAAACAATATAAATTGTTTATAACACTATTAATGTATAATTTTCAAATCATCTTATACGTTGACATGGTTTATACCAAACTCGCAGTGCTTAATGTGGTCTTCATCTTTTCATAGTTATTAATATGTTTTTTTATTTAAAATGCTTCGAGGTCTCAAATATTTCTTTTTTAAGGTACTTGATTTTAATATTCATATTTTTGAAATTTTGGGAAAACAAATCAGGTAACATGCCATAAAACTATATACTGCTTGCGAGATATTGATGTATAGTTTATTTTTTATTTAAAACCGTCTAATTTGAAGGTTACAACTTACAAAGTTTATGAGATTTTCGGCTGGTCTCCGGCCAGTGATGATCTCTAGGACAAGTACGCCGTAGCTATAAACGTCAGACTTGGTGGAGAAGGTGCCACGCACGACGTACTCCGGCACCATCTACTGGAATCGCAACTATCACTGGCGCCACCTAAAACAATACTGGCGGTTTGGAAATAAGCAGCGCCAGCAAAATTGAAGCTGTGGGCCATGCGCTGTACAACCGCCTGTAAAGAAGCCTTTTACTAGCGTCTTTTTTAGTCAACCGCTTGTTATTTTCACAGGCGGTTGTCATTAGTGCACCGCCAGTGAAAGTAGAGTTGTCACTAGCGGCTAGTATAGTCAGCGGTTGTCATTAGTGCACCGCCAGTGAAAGTAGAGTTGTCACTAGCGGCTAGTATAGTCAGCCGCTTGTAGTTTTCACAGACGGTTGTCATTTTGGTACGCTAGTGTAAGTGACATTTATAGAGTCGGTTGGTTTTAATATCCGGTAGTGTTTTAGTGTTTTTACGCAGGCGGTGTTCAGAGTGAACCGCTGCTACTTGCACGATTAATGGCGCGCGCCTGCCACCTACATTTTTGCCTGATCCAGCAGTTCAGTTATTGCTCGCTTTCTTCTCCATCCAGCCGGCCGGCCAGCAGCAGCTCGATCCAAAAACTGAAAGTTCAACGCGATTCAAGGTCGACGCGGGGAGGTTGGACGTCGATTGATCGATCCAGCTAGAGGTATTACTGTGTACGTACGACGACGATATTGCTCTCTTTTGCATACTGCCGTGATGTTTCTCTCACGAGTTAAATCGATCTTCTCGATCTAGATCATGCATACTTTTGTGTTAGTATTTCACAGAGAGAGAGAGAGAGAGAGAGAGAGAGGGATCTGGAGAGAATGGTCGATTAAGCGCCTAGCTCTAGCTTATTGTGTGAAATTGGATCGATTAAGCGCCTAGCTCTAGCTTATATATTGTTGTAAAAACAACAGCTAGCTATAAGAGACCGGCCGGCCGCCTAGCTTAATTCGAGATGACAGAGAGAGGGGGGAGAGAGAGAGAGAGAGAGCGCGAGAGAGATTCTCATCAATGTTGTACAGATTTTTTATCTAGATTCTCATAATTAAGTAAGTTCTGATGAGGAGTTAGTACAGCTTGGTGTACCCGCTTTTTTGGTTTTATTTTAGTTTAATTAATGTGAGCACCATCGATATCATCTCTGCAGAAAAGAGTTCGACCCATATACATATATATACTAGGTGGATTCTCCGCGCGTTGCTGCGGGTATGGAGAATGAATATAATTTATGAAGAGAAAGAAACATCTAGTGGAAATAAATAAGAGGTGACATGGATTTAGTGGGGTTGATATAGACATCTTGCATGAAGAGAGAGATCATCGATGGGGTTTAGTGTTATTTAAGTTATAGATATTTGATTGATGAATAAAAGTATAATCTGTAAGCTTGAAATACTGGTGGCTTTAGTAGATTAATAAAAGATATGGCTTCCGTATAATCTGTAAGCTTGGAAATACAGGTGACTTTGGTAGCAATGGAATGATATAATGTAACTGCATTCACATTACATGTAGATATCACACAAACCTTCTAAACTTATAAAATACGCAAGCTAAAAACAAAATTACATGATCAGGTAAACAACTCCATATATATAGCGCAGTATATGGCGCATAGTAAAGTCGAAGCATGTAAACAGGCATAAAAGTGATATTCTTGACCCGATGATGATACTCTGTTCTTGCCAAAGCTAAAGCATTCCTGCAGTGGTAATCTTTATCAACTCTCGAGAGTATTGATAGAATTAAGTAGAGAAAAGCATGCCGATGGATCCAGCAGGAGCACAACTATTTCGAGGGGTCTCCTTACCCTGCTATGTTGGCTATCAACACGCACCACCGAGAAGCATGCCTAGAAGGCAGCTCGCTACTCACGAGCGCGCGCGAGAGGAAGGCTGGAAGGGCCATATGGCACGGGTAGGCCGTGGGCACCGGCTCTCGGGCGCTCATCGAGGTATCCGCTGGCACCGAAGGAGCGGGGTGCAATACCGTCGGCTCGGGGTCGAAGAGAACATGCGGACGGCCCTAATCCAGCGCTGCTCTCGGTGTCAGTTTTATACCTGAAGGCAGCGACGATGGTTCTGTTTCTTCATCAGCTAACATAAATGCGAAGGCAACTATGATGGTTCAGTTTCTCCCATATGCGTTTTCATTCAGGTAATAATTGTTTTGGTGGATTAAAAATTGTTGTAGTGGAGCAAACCAAAGGGCACAAGATAAGGAGATGGAAGTTCTGTGGATGGGCCGCTTGATGACTCTGCATATGACATATACTGCTGACAGCTCGGTGGAGATAAGTTTCACACCAGAGCCCGGTGCCTCTTCATTTCACAGTTGAAGGATTCCTATTGGTAACTGAAATTTGCTGATGTGGCGCAAGGAGAAGGCAGAAAAATAGCTTAGTGGGGTTTGTCTATATAGGAGATATAGATTAGTATGCATTTTTATTTGGAATTTTAATCTAATCATTTTGAATACCCATTTACCATGCATTATCAATTTTGTATATACAGCTAGCTGAAGATGGAACGGCAGTTATGGATGTACAACCTGTCAAGATTACATCCATCATACGAGTTGGAGGTTCGAAGTTCATTGATGCAGCAAAGAAGAATGCTTGTAGAGAGAAGACAAAGTACATACCTTGTCCATGCACCGACTGCAAAAATGTTGTTGTAACTGAGCACATAGAACAAATCAGTTCTCATTTGATTTGCCGAGGTTTTATGAAAGATTACTTGGTTTGGGCAAAACATGGAGAGGGTTCCACGCCTTGTGCAGTAGGAATCAGAACAGTGCAGGAGACAAGACAACAACAAGTCCCTCAGACTGATCAACATCCGATGGATGATAGTGATGATGATTTAGCAGGTGCCCAAGATGTGGGTGAAGACGTTGGAGTCACTGATAGTCAACAAGCAGATTTCTTCGAAGCTTTGTTGCATCGTCATTCTGATCCATCAATGTTCTTTCAAAAGGGTATGGAGGCAATGAAGATGGCTGCAACAGAGCATTTGTATGATGAGTCCAAAGGTTGTACCAATGAATGGACCACCCTGAGATCTGTCATTCAGTTTTTGGTGATAAAGTCTCGGTTTGGTTGGTCCGATGCTAGCTTCAACGAGTTTCTGCGTGTTCTTGGAGAGCTGCTTCCAAAGGGGAACAAAGTGCCTGAAAACACATACTATGCAAAGAAGCTAATAAGTCCGCTGACTATGCGTGTCGAAAAGATCGACACGTGTAGGAATCATTGTATCCTATACTGGGGGAAAATTAATGCTGATAAGGAGAGCTGTCCAAATTGTGGAGCTAGTAGGTACAAGACCAAGACAGACTACGAGGAGGAAGAGAATGGAGCTGTTCCAAAAGTGAAGAAGCCAAAACGAAGAGCCATCAGAGTTCCAAAAAAAGGGTGCTAAACAAGAGGAAGACTATTACGCAAAGAGAAAGATTCCTGCTTTAGTGATGTGGTACCTCCCTGTGGTTGATCGGTTGAGGTGTTTGTTCGCAAACCCTGATGATTCCAAACTTATGACTTGGCACGCTAGTGCTAAAACGATGGAAAACTTCGACATCCATCCGATGCCAAGCAATGGAAGAATTTTAACAGCACACACCCTGAATTTGATAAGGATCCAAGGAACATAAGGTTTGCACTAAGTACTGACGGAATGAATCCATTTGCCGAGAGGAGCAGCAAGCACAGCACATGGCCAGTGATCCTGACCATCTACAACATTCCTCCATGGTTGTGCCAGAAGCGGAAATACCTCTTGCTAACCATTCTTATTTCTGGACCAAAGCAACCTGGTGTTGATATGGATGTGTTTTTAGAGCCCTTAATGAAGGAGATGCAAGATCTATGGGTAAAGGGTGTGGCCATGTGGGATGAGTTTCGCAAGGAGAAGTTCACGCTAAAAGCAATGATTTTTGTTACCATCAATGATTACCCAGCTCTCTTTTCATTATCTGGCCAGTTCAGAGGAAAGGTGGGTTGTGTAGTGTGCCTAGACGAAACCTCAACCGCATCTTGCAAGCTAGTGTACATGAGACACAGATGCTTCTTACCACAAGACCACTGCTACCGAGATCAAAAAATGGATCAGTACTTTGACAAAAGGGATGAAACAGAATCTACTAGCTCCATCAGGTACAAGTGCGGGTAAAAGAGTGTTCTTAATAGTCAAAAAAATCAAATTTGCTTTCGGGAAGAAGAACAAAGATGGAATGAGAAAGGTTGTGAAGGCAGCAGAGGGGGATACATTCAAGAAGATGTCCATTTTTTTTAAATATTTGCCATACTGGGAAGATCTAGACATAAGGCATGCAATCGATGGAATGCACGTCCAGAAGAATGTCTTTGAGAGCATAATTGGGACCTTGCTCGGTATACCAAACAAGACAAAGGACGGACACAGTTCACGTTTAGACTTGGTCAACTTAGACATCAGACCAGAACTTCACCCAATACAAGAAATCGGAAAGCCGGACAGCCTTCCGTCAGCAAGCTACAACCTCAACGAGGATGAGAAACGTGCAATTTGTTTGTGGCTTAAGACTTTGAAAGTTCCATCTGGATTCTGCTCAAACATCAGGAGTCTTGTGTCAATGAAAGACCTTAGACTAACCAACTACAACTCCCATGATTGCCATGTCATGCTGACTACTTTCCTCCCTGTTGCCATCAGGGCTATAAAGCCGGTGTTCCTAAAGATGGCAATCACACGACTGTGCTACTTCTTCAACAAGATCACACAGAAGGTATTTGACTCTGCAGAATTGGGGTCTCTAAAAGAATTCGCCGCGGAGACAATGTCACAGTTGGAGTTGTGTTTCCCTCCATTGTTCTTTGATGTCATGGTCCACCTCATTATTCACTTGGTTGATCAAATAGAGGCATTAGGTCCCATGTATCTGCATGAAATGTGGGCTTATGAGCATTTCATGTCGACTCTTAATGGTTACATGTCAAATCGTGCACACCCAGAGGGGTCCATGATAGAGGCCTACACCACCGAAGAGGCAGTTGAGTCCGGAGGTCCATTCTGCAATAAATGCCTGCAAGACCAGATTGCAATTGGTTTGCCTCCATCCCGGCATGAGGGTAGGCTGTATGGAAAAGGACGTATGGGTAAAAGATCATTCATTCCGTCGGATTACAACACAGTCCTAGAGGCACATCATAGTGCCGTACATAATATCTCGATAATGGAGCCATTGATCGAGCAACACAAGAATGAGCTTCACAAACAAAACATGGGATGCAAAGAAAATTGGGTCAGGAAGGAGCACAAGCTTAAGTTCAGCACATGGCTAATGGATCAGGACATTCCATATGGGGAATCAATGAGTGAGAAAACCATCAAGATGCTGGCATCTGGACCATCACGACAGATCACTACATGGCAGGTCTATGACATTAATGGCTTCACGTTTCATGTAAAATCCAAGGACCAAAAGAGTCTGGTCACAAAATAGTGGAGTTCGTTGTGATGCCTTAGATGACAAAGGCAAATATACTACATATTATGGATTTGTTGAGGAAATATGGGAGCTACACTACGGTGTCGATTTAGTCATTCCCATGTTTCGTTGCCAGTGGATAGACCTCCGACAGGGTTTCAGTGTGGACGACTATGGGCTGAGAATTCTTGACCTTGGTAAAGTGGGTTATAAGGATGACCCGTGGATCTTTGCTAACCGTGTTGCACAGGTATTCTATGCAGAGGACACAAGCCCTGAGAGCAAAAAGGCAAGGAGGCCGAAACATGTAGCTTTCCCGGGGAAACAACAAATTATAGGAGTTGACAGTTGTGAGGACTTTGTTAACCAGTTCAGTGAAATGCCTGTAACATCCCAAAAATCCGAACTACAAAATTTTTTCTAAATAAACCTTTGTTTAGTTGTTAAGCATTGCGATGCAACAACATCACATGTGTCTTAATATAGTCCTTAAGCCACATGTGATTAGGACCTTAGGGAAAACCTCCTATGCTTACCGATGAGAGTATGTGACCAATCGTTTAACCACGATATGCCCCTAGTGATAGCCCCTAGGATATGAACCTAAACCTTAATGATCCTATGCTAGAATTAGTAGCAATGTAACCATGGCGTAATGTGTATGTGAGTACACCTACCATAGTACAAACCCTACAACCAACTAGTGCCTAACTAGAGCTAGCTAGTAGTTGCATTATCACACTAACCGTGACTTAGTGACTTAAACCTATGACCATGACTCCACATGGGGGAGTATTCTCCTTGACCTTAAGCCATGATAGTAGAACCTATCTAGTACACCAAGAGCCTAACTACTAGACTCTAGTTGGTTAGAGACTAGTGGCACCATGCCAACCTAGGAGAATACCTTTACCCCTGAGAAGGTAGTTGCCAAACTACATACCCCGACACTAGAAACTACCTACCCTAGCTCGACTAGCTACCTCACCACTCCAATGGATAGACCCCACTAGACCACCATAGTGAGACAATCTACTGACTATGCCAAGTTGGAGGGACGTGCCCTAACCCTATGCTTATGACTTAGTGGGACATCGAATCGCCATAGTGTTATATAGAGTATGTTTAGCAACTAGAATGAGGTATGACTACCTAGTTGACAGCTTATGACCTAATTACCTGGCCAACCTAACTAGTGTATCTAGAGTTAACCCTAGGAAACATACTAGGCTTAGGAACCCGAGCAAAGGAGTTACAGAAACATAGGACATAAGCCCTCTACGAAACTTAGACTCCTAAATACCCCTATGTAGTTTTGTGAGGCACATAGAGAACCATCATATCTTAATCACTAGTAAGACCTACTTGAGCCTTAGTTGTCATCACATGTCCAAATACAAGATAAGTATGCATCATCTTCTTGCACCTTAAACTATTTATGAGTGATTTGGATTTTATTGGGATTTCTCTTGTGTTGATATCAAATCAACCAACACACTTTGCAATAAATATACAAAGTATTAAGGGGAAATAATACCCCAACAAGACTATGACCTAGTATGACCGCCATGGAACTTTGTGCAAGAGATACAAATCACAAAGTAATACAATGTTATATAACAAAACAGAAAAAAGAAAACATAAAAGAAAAAGGAAAACAAACCGAGAGGAGATGGCAATGGCCATTGTGGCCCATGACTTGAACCCGGCCCGCTAATCCCATCTCTCCTCCTTCTTTTCGGCCGAAACGGCCCAAATGGCCCGTCGCTCCCTCCTCCTCTCTCTTTTCCTTCTCTTGAACCGAGTCGGCCCAACCGGCACCGCTAACCAAACCGGCCCGTCTCCTTCTCTCCATCACCGAGCCGGGCCGCCACCCATTCTCCTTTCACTCTCGGCCCACGAACGAATGCGAGGCCCAGCTCAATTGCGAAACGGGAGAAGCCATGTGCTCCTGCCTCTCTCTTCTGTGACGCCGACGAGAGGACCCCACCGGTCATACCTTTCCCCCTCACCTCTGCTTTTCCTCCGCGACAGAACGTGATGCCGCGGGGAGGGTTGGAGGAATCCCGGGCCGACCCGGTCATCCTCGCCATCCGTGCCACGCACCCCCCGGATGGACGCCACGTCAACAACCCGCACCAACCACCCCAGCGGGCGCCTGACAGGAGCACGTTCTACGCACACGGACGCGAACGGCACCATCCGCCATTGCCATGAACCTGTCCCTCTCTGTCCCTCGCCTTTTTGACCACGGGAGCCAAATTGGAATCTGCCAAGCTCGCCTGGAGCGCATCGCGACACCGGATCACACCGCGCTCGCATGCCCGCGCGTACGCACCCACGATCGCACCCTCGGCAGCGTGACCGCGACGCCACCTACCCGTGCTCTGTGATGCCGCCACGTCGCCGGCTATCACATCACACGGCCACGGACGCCGAGGTCCCCTGTGAACCCTAGCGACTCCAGCTATAAGTAGCGGCAGCCGCTCCTGTTCTTGCCCAACTTCCCCGTGCCGCCGCCGCCCTGGCCTCTCGTTCTTCCTGCTCGCCACCAGGACAAACCACACGCTCTAGCCCTTTCATCCACCCCGCCGCTGCGGCCTCGTCACCGGTCAAGACCACGCCGCCGAGCTCGGTTGCATCACCGGCTGCACCGAGCCAAGAAAGAAGGGAAGAAGTGGGAGAGGAAGGAGAAGAGTGGAGGCGGGGAGAAGAAGAAGAAGGGCGCTGCCGGAGTCGCATCGCCGCCGCCGGTCTTGGGGAAGAAGGACCCTCCAGAGGAGGAGGAGGCGCGCCGCGCACCGCAAGCTCGACCACGAACTCCGCCGACGCCAAGACGAACGCCGACTCCCCGCATCGGCCACTTCCTCGCTACGACGACATGGGAGGTGAGCCACTACGGCCCCTTGTCCGGCCCCGACCATGCTTTCGGCCATGGCGCTCCCACGAGCGCGTAGGCCAAGGTCGCGCCCGACCTCACGGCACACGCACACACGAGCACCGACCGGCCAAAGCCCCGGATTTCGGCGCCACCACACGCCGGAGGCCCCGACCGCCATGAACGCCGCCGCGGCCATGCCCGCCGCGGTGCGCCGCCGTTCCCGGCAAAACAGCCCGCTTTGGACACCTTGGGCACCGGACTCCGTCCCGCCGAGGTGAGCGCACCCGTGCGCACACCACCGGCGAGAGACGACCCCGGTGGAGCCCGTTCCCCTATCTCCCACCAGAGGAAGGTCCGCACGGGGCGCTCTGCGCCACCGTGGCGCAAATTCGCGCCGGTCGAATTCCGGCCGCCTCGCCGTCGGGGATGCGCCGTGAAATCGAGCCGCGGGCCGCCGCACGCCGTGGCACCTCGCGTGGTGGAGATGTCGCTCGAAGTTGAAGCCTTGACGACGTGCTGCGCGCCGCCGTGCTCGCCACCAGCAAGCCGAACGGACCCCTTGTCATGCCAATCGATGGATCGTTGCGCCAATTGGGGGAAAAAGCCGGCGTTGTCGCTTGTTGCCACGCGCCACCGCCGCCGGCGAGCCGCCACCGCGGCCAGCCATGTTGGGCGCCCCGTGAGCCTAGATTCCGACCCCTATATGCTCTCCGTGCCACCGCGGAGCCCATGCGCTCGCTGGCATGGAGCGGGAGCTACCACAGCGCCGGGTTGCCCGGCCGTGCCGCCGCCGGCCATGGCCATGGCCGTGCGCTGTGCAAGGGAAGGTGATGAGATGGGGATGAGAAGAGAATGGATGAAACAATGGACGCGGTCCTTGTAGACCAAGAGTATGGCAGTGGGACCGTCTAGCTTCTGTCTACCATGCGCCGACCGTGAACCCGACCACGCCGGACGAAGACCCCGTAGACCCCGTTCGCGGTGGACCGAGAGAGAAGATCGGGATGTGGGCGCGGTGCACCGTGAACCCCTTCGTGGTCCATGGACCGGTGAGCCCCGTCCACGATGGACCGACACCGTAGACCAAGGCCCATTGCGGATCCGAATAGCGACGTGGCGTGACAACGGAGCGCCACGTGTTGGGCCCGGCCCGGCCCAAGCCCGGCCCTCACGGCCCATTTCGGCCCAAGAAAAGCCCATCTCGGCCCATTACCGGCCCATTTAGGGTTGACCTGGTCAACGATGACGTCATGCTGACGTCATCATGACCCCACCTGTCAGTGCCACGTCAGCAGCTCGCCAGCGCGCCACGTGGCGTATCCTGGTGCTGCCACGTGTCGGCCCCACAATAATTCAGCCATTTATTATTTTCAGATTATTGATTAAAGTTCTAAAATTCATAACTTATTCATACGAACTCCGAAAAATATGATCTTTATATGCAAATTCATCTAAAATCGAGCCCGACAGTTTAAGACTATGTTTGAGTGCATTTGATTCTTCTATATTTCATTTGCTTCTTTGTGGATTCTATAGAGTCGTAACGCGACTATTACGTTTCGGTTTTCGAGTTGATTCGGGAAAGGAACGACCTAAGGACGTGAGGTGGAGATCCGTTGTACGACTACGGAGGAGGACTTGTACCACTGCTAGCGGATTTGTACCACTACTTCCTCGACATCGCAGGTGTCATGGCAGCACCTTTATTTTAGAGAATCCTATTAGACATTGCATGTTTAGAACTGCTAGCGCTTTATATTTATTCCTTTGCTAGTATATGATGCATGATATTGCCTCGAGCTATATTTACCTTGTTCGAAGCCCTTTTACCATGTTACCCGGCCTTGCGCTCGCACTTATATATTACCGCCCTTCGCGTGCTTGCATTTATTATCACCATACTTATTATAACTCCACTTCGCATTGTATATGTGGTGCGGGTGGTGAACCCCTGGGAATGGTTTGGCTTGGGATGCCGGACTTGTGGTTATGGTGATGAGCGGTGTGCTGCGTGAGTCTTGGGTGTGTGGTGAGGGTTGAGTCGGCCGGACGGGATTACGACGAGCTTCGAGTGAGTCTTGCCGAGGATACGGCACGGTATCCCCGCTTTGTGAGTACCGTGGCGGGTAACTGGTTTGGATTGAGGTGTCCTTGGTGTGAGCTCCTTGGGGTGGAGCCTTGGAAAGGGGGTGCCGTGGCGGCACGGTAAAGATTAGCCCATACAGGGGAGACATCGGCTGTCCGGCCAATACCTAAGGACTTGAGTGCTAGTGACCGGATCATTGGACGCTTACTTTCCACTCGCTCTCTAATGGGAAGGGAGACGGTCTAACCATCCGGTAGAACGAATGCCATTACCGTGCGGAGAAAGCGGATGTGTCGGGAGGTACGGGCCGAGAGTGCTCACACCCTCCTTAACCAACATAGTGACCCCGAGGCTCCGGTACTATGTCTCACGGTCTCGGCGGCCGGGTCGAGTGGCGGGATGGTATTCGTTCTAGGCTTATGACGATCGAAATCTGCCTAGATGTGGCCGCATCGATGATGGCTATCTTGTGGAATAGTGAAACCTCTGCGAGTGTATGGTTGATCGATCGATACATAGCTGACTCGTTGGCTATGGACCAGTCCCGTGTGATGCTTACTTGACTAGGAGAGGAGTCTTCTGCCTTCCTTGGGATATGGGTATGTTACATCCGACCGTGAGCCTGGGAGGCTGCGGGTCGTTGAGGCCTGACGAGGGGGAGTCGTCTTGCCGGCCACGTGAAGCGTGGTGGGATGTGGTGTGTGGGGTGTGAGGTGTGGTGATGTGTGGATGGGATGGATGGGATGGTGGATGGATGTGTGTGTGGGATTTGGGAATGTGTTAAACTTGATTATTATTATTATATATTATACTTGTTGCTACTTCGCATGCGCTAGGATGCAAACCACGACCAAATATAGGATCGCGAGATCCCTTTATTTTCTCTTTTCCACTAAAGCTCATTCGGTGCTTGACCATGGCCTCGCACACATCCGGCGGTGTGCGGTTTTCCCGTGATGTTAGGATTGAAAGGATTAGAAGGTCTCGTGCTCGCGCTCAAGTTGGAGTTTGAAGCTGCTTCCGCGTTATTCTTCCACCTTCGCAAGTTGTTCGGATGTTAAAAAGCGCCGGTGTGGCGTTGTAATTATTATTGTAAACCCTTCTATTTGTACTCTATATTCTCAAAATTCGATGTATGGAATTGATTATCAACTCGTTGTATATCATTCTATGATTTTTCCCTTCGTGGAAAATTGAGGATGTTTCAGTTGGTATCAGCTCCTGTACTTGACCCTAGGACGAGACCCTTAGGATTGGACGATAGAATAGGATGAGTCAGCCCTTCTTTCGGTTATAATACCGACCTTGCACCATTTCGTGCATGGTTTACCTCTTATAATGGATTTACTAACTATGTTACTGGACTCCAATGCAAATGATGGTGATCTCTTAGAAGCATGCCTTCTACCTCAAGCACCATGATGGATACGCCCAAGTTCTACAAGAAGTGCTTCAAGAGTTAGAACCAACGACAATAGACGTGCCACAAATAGGTAGTGCCTAGAAGAGCCGAAGTCTACTATATGATGACCCTGTAGAATCTCCTAGGAAAAGAAATGTCGTACCAAAGCCTTGCACCATTCCTAAGGTAGAAGACACGACCTTATTGATGTGCAACCTATTGTCCATATGGCTATTCATGCGTACGAACTCTTCGAGCATGGCCTCCCGCCGTCTATTACCCCGTGCCCTTGATGCCTTTAGAAGTGCCATAGGGTAATGGGATGAAGCCGAACATACCTAGGCAAAAAGGACCGATGACAACCTCAATGCTTACTAGAGAAACACCTACTTCTCCGGGATAGACTCATGAACACACCAAGCCGCTAAAGCACTATGAAAAGCAGCCCCGTGAAGAAAGATTTGCTTTAGAGCCTTTAAACCTCACCATCGTTGCTTACTTCCACCCGCACACTGAACCCACCCCCGAAATAGGAGGAAGCTCGCCAACGCATATAGAGAAAATTCCCGACTAATGCCCTACCATGTAGATGGAAGAAATTTCTTCGACCCCACCTATCTAGTTTCTTAGACAAGACTCATCATGATAAGGGGTAGGAAGAGGATGATTAGAATAAGCCATGTATAGCTAGAAGTTGTGCCATGAATAGAGTAGAATGTCTACCATTTTAAGCTACTTACGTGTAGTACGTTTTCTCCGCGGATCTCTTGGCGTAGCTACCAGGGATATCGCTTTGTAATAAACCCAATGTAATGAGTGCTTGGTTTTTATCGGATTTTATGGTTCTTCATGCTTCTTTGTATGAGTGTAGGATAGATTTAAATGTTTTTAAATTGTTTAAATCGTCTAAACTCAAGTTAAAATTGTTAATAAATCATGTCACTTGCACATGATTCCTAATCCTTATGACCCTTACAACAGATGCCCACCCCGAATCGGGTAGCTTGAACCATTGCTCAACCCCTTCGAGAAGACACCATGGACAAGTGATCAAGGTAGTCACAAGCCATCCCCGAGGACTCGGCCCCAAGAAGGAAGAACTCCATGGAACCCCCACCGAGGAACCGTTCAACAAATCCCGGCATGAGCAAGGAATTCATCTCCGATGAAGCTCCCTACTTTCGACGGAACCGACGATGATCCTATCACCGGCAGACGGCTATATGATATGGCGTAAGAGTTAGACTTGACCACCTACACTCGAAGAAGAAAGCGTGAAGGTTGTAGCCCATCAACTCATAGGTTCCGCACATACATGGTGGAACACATTCAGCAATGCCCATTCCAACCCAACCAACATCTCATGGAGAGAGTTCAGCGAAGCCTTTCGCAAGATCCTTTGAAGCGGCTACGCCGACTAAAAGCAAGGATAGCAACTACGCTTATCAGAGTAGCGCAGCGGAAGTGTGGTGAACTCATAACCCACTGGACCCTGGATCGAAATCAGGAGCCTAAACCGCACCTCTGAAATTTAGAAAGACATGATATAGCCTAAACTAAAATGTGTTCCTCCCACATACTAAACCCTGCGATGAAACATCCTACTGTGACAACTCCTCGATCATCGTTGAAGTATCTTTTTGTAAACCCTCAAGATCGACTAAGGATCTAGACAAAGAAATCAAGACTCTACTACTCACTCTTGCAACTCGATGGAGCAACTATTTCAAGCTATGAGGAACTGGAAGTCGATTCATGGATAAGTGTCACCTTACTACTTCGTGGAGTACTACACACCTTAAATCTCGGGACGAGATTCGATAAGGGGGTAGGACCGTAACATCCCAAAAATCCGAACTACAAAATTTTTTCTAAATAAACCTTTGTTTAGTTGTTAAGCATTGCGATGCAACAACATCACATGTGTATTAATATAGTCCTTAAGCCACATGTGATTAGGACCTTAGGGAAAACCTCCTATGCTTACCGATGAGAGTATGTGACCAATCGTTTAACCACGATATGCCCCTAGTGATAGCCCCTAGGATATGAACCTAAACCTTAATGATCCTATGCTAGAATTAGTAGCAATGTAACCATGGCGTAATGTGTATGTGAGTACACCTACCATAGTACAAACCCTACAACCAACTAGTGCCTAACTAGAGCTAGCTAGTAGTTGCATTATCACACTAACCGTGACTTAGTGACTTAAACCTATGACCATGACTCCACATGGGGGAGTATTCTCCTTGACCTTAAGCCATGATAGTAGAACCTATCTAGTACACCAAGAGCCTAACTACTAGACTCTAGTTGGTTAGAGACTAGTGGCACCATGCCAACCTAGGAGAATACCTTTACCCCTGAGAAGGTAGTTGCCAAACTACATACCCCGACACTTGAAACTACCTACCCTAGCTCGACTAGCTACCTCACCACTCCAATGGATAGACCCCACTAGACCACCATAGTGAGACAATCTACGACTATGCCAAGTTGGAGGGACGTGCCCTAACCCTATGCTTATGACTTAGTGGGACATCGAGGTCGCCATAGTGTTATATAGAGTATGTTTAGCAACTAGAATGAGGTATGACTACCTAGTTGACACTTATGACCTAATTACCTCGGCCAACCTAACTAGTGTATCTAGAGTTAACCCTAGGAAACATACTAGGCTTAGGAACCCGAGCAAAGGAGTTACGTAAACATAGGACATAAGCCCTCTACGAAACTTAGACTCCTAAATACCCCTATGTAGTTTTGTGAGGCACATAGAGAACCATCATATCTTAATCACTAGTAAGACCTACTTGAGCCTTAGTTGTCATCACATGTCCAAATACAAGATAAGTATGCATCATCTTCTTGCACCTTAAACTATTTATGAGTGATTTGGATTTTATTGGGATTTCTCTTGTGTTGATATCAAATCAACCAACACACTTTGCAATAAATATACAAAGTATTAAGGGGAAATAATACCCCAACAAGACTATGACCTAGTATGACCGCCATGGAACTTTGTGCAAGAGATACAAATCACAAAGTAATACAATGTTATATAACAAAACGAGAAAAAAAGAAAACATAAAAGAAAAAGGAAAACAAACCCGAGAGGAGATGGCAATGGCCATTGTGGCCCATGACTTGAACCCGGCCTGCTAATCCCATCTCTCCTCCTTCTTTTCAAAAACGGCCCGGCCCGCCGCTGCTCCTCCTCCTCTCTCTTTTCCTTCTCTTGAACCGAGTCGGCCCAACTGGCCTGCTAACCAAACCGGCCTGTCTCCTTCTCTCCATCACCGAGCCAGGCCGCCACCCATTCTCCTTTCACTCTCGGCCCACGAACGAATGCAGGCCCAGCTCAATTGCGAAACGGGAGAAGCCATGTGCTCCTGCCTCTCTCTTCTGTGACGCTGACGAGAGGACCCCACCGGTCATACCTTTCCCCCTCACCTCTGCTTTTCCTCCGCGACAGAACGTGATGCCGCGGGGAGGGTTGGAGGAATCCCAGGCTGACCCCGGTCATCCTCGCCATCCGTGCCACGCACCCCCTTCGGATGGATGCCACGTCAACAACCCGCACCAACCACCCCAGCGGGCGCCTGACAGGAGCACGTTCTACGCGCACGGACGCGAACGGCACCATCCGCCATTGCCATGAACCTGTCCCCTCTCTGTCCCTCGCCTTTTTTACCACGGGAGCCAAATTGGAATCTGCCAAGCTCGCCTGGAGCGCATCGCGACACCGGATCACACCGCGCTCGCATGCCCGCGCGTACGCACCCACGATCGCGCCCTCGGCAGCGTGACCGCGACGCCACCTACCCGTGCTCTGTGATGCCGCCACGTCGCCGGCTATCACATCACACGGCCACGGACGCCGAGGTCCCCTGCGAACCCTAGCGACTCCAGCTATAAGTAGCGGCAGCCGCTCCTGTTCTTGCCCAACTTCCCCGTGCCGCCGCCGCCCTGGCCTCTCGTTCTTCCTGCTCGCCACCAGGACAAACCACACGCTCTAGCCCTTTCATCCACCCCGCCGCTGCGGCCTCGTCACCGGTCAAGACCACGCCGCCGAGCTCGGTTGCATCACCGGCTGCACCGAGCCAAGAAAGAAGGGAAGAAGTGGGAGAGGAAGGAGAAGAGTGGAGGCGGGGAGAAGAAGAAGAAGGGCGCGCCGGAGTCGCATCGCCGCCGCCGGTCTTGGGGAAGAAGGACCCTCCGAGGAGGAGGAGGAGGCGCTCGCCGCGCACCGCAAGCTCGACCACGAACCCGCGACGCCAAGACGAACGCCGACTCCCGCATCGGCCACTTCCTGCTACGACGACATGGGAGGTGAGCCACTACGGCCCCTTGTCCAGCCCCGACCATGCTTTCGGCCATGGCGCTCCCACGAGCGCGTAGGCCAAGGTCGCGCCCGACCTCACGGCACACGCACACATGAGCACTGACCGGCCAAAGCCCCTGGATTTCGGCGCCACCACACGCCGGAGGCCCTGACCGCCATGAACGCCGCCGCGGCCATGCCCGCCGCGGTGCGCCGCCGTTCCCCGGCAAAACAGCCCGCTTTGGACACCTTGGGCACCGGGACTCCGTCCGCCGAGGTGAGGCGCACCCGTGCGCACACCACCGGCGAGAGACGACCCCGGTGGAGCCCGTTCCCTATCTCCCACCGAGAGGAAGGTCCGCACGGGCGCTCGCGCCACCGTGGCGCAAATCCGCGCCGGCCGACCCCGGCCGCCTCGCCGTCGGGGATGCGCCGTGAAATCGAGCCGCGGGCCGCCGCACGCCGTGGCACCTCGCGTGGTGGAGATGTCGCCGAAGTTGAAGCCTTGACGACGTCTTTGCCGCGCCGCCGTGCTCGCCCGTGCCGAAAGCCGCCATGACAACCGGCGCCGCCGCGCAACCCGTCGTGTGCCGCACGCCGCCGTGCGACTTGGTCGCCACCGCAAGCCGAACGGACCCCTTGTCATGCCAATCGATGGATCGTTGCGCCAATTGGGGGAAAAAGCCGGCGTTGTCGCTTGTTGCCACGCGCCACCGCCGCCGGCGAGCCGCCACCGCGGCCAGCCATGTTGGGGCGCCCCGTGAGCCTAGATTCCGACCCCTATATGCTCTCCGTGCCACCGCGGAGCCCATGCGCTCGCTGGCATGGAGCGGGAGCTACCACAGCGCCGGGTTGCCCGGCCGTGCCGCCGCCGGCCATGGCCATGGCCGTGCGCTGTGCAAGGGAAGGTGATGAGATGGGGATGAGAAGAGAATGGATGAAACAATGGACGCGGTCCTTGTAGACCAAGAGTATGGCAGTGGGACCGTCTAGCTCCTGTCTACCATGCGCCAGACCGGTGAACCCGGACCACGCTGGACGAAGACCCCGTAGACCCTGTTCGCGGTGGACCGAGAGAGAAGATCAGGATGTGGGCGCGGTGCACCGTGAACCCCTTCGTGGTCCATGGACCAGGTGAGCCCCGTCCACGATGGACCGACACCGTAGACCAAGGCCCATTGCAGATCCAGAATAGCGACGTGGCGTGACAACGGAGCGCCACGTGTTGGGCCCGGCCCGGCCCAAGCCCGGCCCTCACGGCCCATTTCTGGCCCAGTAAAAGCCCATCTGGCCCATTAGTGGCCCATTTAGGGTTGACCTGGTCAACGATGACGTCATGCTGACGTCATCATGACCCCACCTGTCAGTGCCACATCAGCAGCTCGCCGTGCGCGCCAAGTGGCCTATCCTGGTGCTGCCACGTGTCGGCGCCATATTAATCAGCCATTTATTATTTTCAGAATATTGATTAAACTTCGAAAATTCATAACTTATTCATACGAGCTCCGAAAATTATGATCTTTATATGGAAATTCATCTAAAATCGAGATGTACAGTTTAAGACTATGTTTGAGTGCATTTGATTCTTCTATATTTCATTTGCTTCTTTGTGGATTCTATAGGAGTCGCTAACGCGACTATTACGTTTCGGTTTCAGAGTTGATTCGGGAAAGGAACGACCTAAGGACGTGAGGTGGAGATCCGTTGTACGACTACGGAGGAGGACTTGTACCACTGCTAGCGGATTTGTACCACTACTTCCTCGACATCGCAGGTGTCATGGCAGCACCTTTATTTTAGAGAATCCTATTAGACATTGCATGTTTAGAACTGCTAGCGCTTTATATTTATTCCTTTGCTAGTATATGATGCATGATATTGCCTGAGCTATATTTACCTTGTTCGAAGCCCTTTTACCATGTTACCCAGCCTTGCGCTCGCACTTATATATTACCGCCCTTCGCGTGCTTGCATTTATTATCACCATACTTATTATAACTCCACTTCGCATTGTATATGTGGTGCGGGTGGTGAACCCCGGGAATGGTTTGGCTTGGGATGCCGGACTTGTGGTTATGGTGATGAGCGGTGTCTTTGCGTGAGTCTTGGGTGTGTGGTGAGGGTTGAGTCGGCCGGACAGGGATTACGACGAGCTTCGAGTGAGTCTTGCCGAGGGGATACGGCCTGGGTATCCCCGCTTTGTGAGTACCTGTGGCGGGTAACTGGTTTGGATTGAGGTGTCCTTGGTGTGAGCTCCTTGGGGTGGAGCCTTGGAAAGGGGGTGCCGTGGCAGCACGGTAAAGATTAGCCCATACAGGGGAGACATCGCTGTCTGGCCAATACCTAAGGACTTGAGTGCTAGTGACCGGATCATTGGACGCTTACTTTCCACTCGCTCTCTAATGGGAAGGGAGACGGTCTAACCATCTGGTAGAACGAATGCCATTACTGTCTGGAGAAAGCGGATGTGTCGGGAGGTACGGGCCGAGAGTGCTCACACCCTCCTTAACCAACATAGTGACCCCTGGCCGCATCGATGATGGCTATCTTGTGGAATAGTGAAACCTCTGCAGAGTGTATGGTTGATCGATCGATACATAGCTGACTCGTTGGCTATGGACCAGTCCCGTGTGATGCTTACTTGACTAGGAGAGGAGTCTTCTGCCTTCCTTGGGATATGGGTATGTTACATCCGACCGTGAGCCTGGGAGGCTGCGGGTCGTTGAGGCCTGACGAGGGGGAGTCGTCTTGCCGGCCACGTGAAGCGTGGTGGGATGTGGTGTGTGGGGTGTGAGGTGTGGTGATGTGTGGATGGGATGGATGGGATGGTGGATGGATGTGTGTGTGGGATTTGGGAATGTGTTAAACTTGATTATTATTATTATATATTATACTTGTTGCTACTTCGCATGCGCTAGGATGCAAACCACGGCCAAATATAGGATCGCGGATCCCTTTATTTTCTCTTTTCCACTAAAGCTCATTCGGTGCGACCATGGCCTGCACACATCTCGGTGTGCAGTTTTCCTGTGATGTTAGGATTGAAAGGATTAGAAGGTCTCGTGCCTGCGCTCAAGTTGGAGTTTGAAGTCAGCGCTTCCGCGTTATTCTTCCACCTTCGCAAGTTGTTCTGATGTTAAAAAGCGCCGGTGTGGCGTTGTAATTATTATTGTAAACCCTTCTATTTGTACTCTATATTCTCAAAATTCGATGTATGGAATTGATTATCAACTGTTGTATATCATTCTGTGATTTTTCCCTTCATGGAAAATTGAGGATGTTTCAGTTGGTATCAGCTCCTGTACTTGACCCTAGGACGAGACCCTTAGGATTGGACGATAGAATAGGATGAGTCACCCTTCTTTCGGTTATAATACCGACCTTGCACCATTTCGTGCATGGTTTACCTCTTATAATGGATTTACTAACTATGTTCCCGACTCCAATGCAAATGATGGTGATCTCTTAGAAGCATGCCTTCTACCTCAAGCACCATGATGGATACGCCCAAGTTCTACAAGAAGTGCTTCAAGAGTTAGAACCAACGACAATAGACGTACCACAAATAGGTAGTGCCTAGAAGAGCCGAAGTCTACTATATGATGACCCTGTAGAATCTCCTAGGAAAAGAAATGTCGTACCAAAGCCTTGCACCATTCCTAAGGTAGAAGACACAACCTTATTGATGTGCAACCTATTGTCCATATGGCTATTCATGCGTACGAACTCTTCGAGCATGGCCTCCGCCGTCTATTACCCCGTGCCCTTGATGCCTTTAGAAGTGCCATAGGGTAATGGGATGAAGCCGAACATACCTAGGCAAAAAGGACCGATGACAACCTCAATGCTTACTAGAGAAACACCTACTTCTCCGGATAGACTCATGAACACACCAAGCCGCTAAAGCACTATGAAAAGCAGCCCCGTGAAGAAAGATTTGCTTTAGAGCCTTTAAACCTCACCATCGTTGCTTACTTCCAAATTTTTGCACCCGAACCCACCCCGAAATAGGAGGAAGCTCGCCAACGCATATAGAGAAAATTCCCGACTAATGCCCTACCATGTAGATGGAAGAAATTTCTTCGACCCCACCTATCTAGTTTCTTAGACAAGACTCATCATGATAAGGGGTAGGAAGAGGATGATTAGAATAAGCCATGTATAGCTAGAAGTTGTGCCATGAATAGAGTAGAATGTCTACCATTTTAAGCTACTTACGTGTAGTACGTTTTCTCCGCGGATCTCTTGGCGTAGCTACCAGGGATATCGCTTTGTAATAAACCCAATGTAATGAGTGCTTGGTTTTTATCGGATTTTATGGTTCTTCATGCTTCTTTGTATGAGTGTAGGATAGATTTAAATGTTTTTAAATTGTTTAAATCATCTAAACTCAAGTTAAAATTGTTAATAAATCATGTCACTTGCACATGATTCCTAATCCTTATGACCCTTACAACAGATGCCCAAACCGAAGAATCGGGTAGCTTGAACCATTGCTCAACCCCTTCAGAAGACACCATGGACAGTGATCAAGGTAGTCACAAGCCATCCCCAGGACTCAGCCCCAAGAAGGAAGAACTCCATGGAACCCCCACTGAGGAACCGTTCAACAAATCCCAGCATGAGCAAGGGAATTCATCTCTGATGAAGCTCCCTACTTTCGACGGAACTGACGATGATCCTATCACCGCTGTAGACTGGCTATATGATATGGCAGAAGAGTTAGACTTGACCACCTACACTGAAGAAGAAAGCGTGAAGGTTGTAGCCCATCAACTCATAGGTTCCGCACATACATGGTGGAACACATTCAGCAATGCCCATTCCAACCCAACCAACATCTCATGGAGAGAGTTCAAATGAAGCGAAGCCTTTCGCAAGATCCTTTGAAGCGGCTACGCCGACTAAAAGCAAGGATAGCAACTACGCTTATCGAGTAGCGCAAATGGAAGTGTGGTGAACTCATAACCCACTGGACCCTGGATCGAAATCAGGAGCCTAAACCGCACCTCTGAAATTTAGAAAGACATGATATAGCCTAAACTAAAATGTGTTCCTCCCACATACTAAACCCTGCGATGAAACATCCTACTGTGACAACTCCTCGATCATCGTTGAAGTATCTTTTTGTAAACCCTCAAGATCGACTAAGGATCTAGACAAAGAAATCAAGACTCTACTACTCACTCTTGCAACTCGATGGAGCAACTATTTCAAGCTATGAGGAACTGGAAGTCGATTCATGGATAAGTGTCACCTTACTACTTCGTGGAGTACTACACACCTTAAATCTCGGGGACGAGATTCGATAAGGGGGTAGGACCGTAACATCCCAAAAATCCGAACTACAAAATTTTTTCTAAATAAACCTTTGTTTAGTTGTTAAGCATTGCGATGCAACAACATCACATGTGTCTTAATATAGTCCTTAAGCCACATGTGATTAGGACCTTAGGGAAAACCTCCTATGCTTACCGATGAGAGTATGTGACCAATCGTTTAACCACGATATGCCCCTAGTGATAGCCCCTAGGATATGAACCTAAACCTTAATGATCCTATGCTAGAATTAGTAGCAATGTAACCATGGCGTAATGTGTATGTGAGTACACCTACCATAGTACAAACCCTACAACCAACTAGTGCCTAACTAGAGCTAGCTAGTAGTTGCATTATCACACTAACCGTGACTTAGTGACTTAAACCTATGACCATGACTCCACATGGGGAGTATTCTCCTTGACCTTAAGCCATGATAGTAGAACCTATCTAGTACACCAAGAGCCTAACTACTAGACTCTAGTTGGTTAGAGACTAGTGGCACCATGCCAACCTAGGAGAATACCTTTACCCCTGAGAAGGTAGTTGCCAAACTACATACCCCGACACTTGAAACTACCTACCCTAGCTCGACTAGCTACCTCACCACTCCAATGGATAGACCCCACTAGACCACCATAGTGAGACAATCTACGACTATGCCAAGTTGGAGGGACGTGCCCTAACCCTATGCTTATGACTTAGTGGGACATCGGGGTCGCCATAGTGTTATATAGAGTATGTTTAGCAACTAGAATGAGGTATGACTACCTAGTTGACGGCTTATGACCTAATTACCTGGCCAACCTAACTAGTGTATCTAGAGTTAACCCTAGGAAACATACTAGGCTTAGGAACCCGAGCAAAGGAGTTACGTAAACATAGGACATAAGCCCTCTACGAAACTTAGACTCCTAAATACCCCTATGTAGTTTTGTGAGGCACATAGAGAACCATCATATCTTAATCACTAGTAAGACCTACTTGAGCCTTAGTTGTCATCACATGTCCAAATACAAGATAAGTATGCATCATCTTCTTGCACCTTAAACTATTTATGAGTGATTTGGATTTTATTGGGATTTCTCTTGTGTTGATATCAAATCAACCAACACACTTTGCAATAAATATACAAAGTATTAAGGGGAAATAATACCCCAACAAGACTATGACCTAGTATGACCGCCATGGAACTTTGTGCAAGAGATACAAATCACAAAGTAATACAATGTTATATAACAAAACAGAAAAAGAAAACATAAAAGAAAAAGGAAAACAAACCAGAGGAGATGGCAATGGCCATTGTGGCCCATGACTTGAACCCGGCCTGCTAATCCCATCTCTCCTCCTTCTTTTCAGCCGAAACGGCCCAGCCCGGCCTGCTGCTCCCTCCTCCTCTCTCTTTTCCTTCTCTTGAACCGAGTCGGCCCAACTGGCCTGCTAACCAAACCGGCCTGTCTCCTTCTCTCCATCACCGAGCCAGGCCGCCACCCATTCTCCTTTCACTCTCGGCCCACGAACGAATGCAGGCCCAGCTCAATTGCGAAACGGGAGAAGCCATGTGCTCCTGCCTCTCTCTTCTGTGACGCCGACGAGAGGACCCCACCGGTCATACCTTTCCCCTCACCTCTCGCTTTTCCTCCGCGACGAACGTGATGCCGCGGGGAGGGTTGGAGGAATCCCCGGGCCGACCCCGGTCATCCTCGCCATCCGTGCCACGCACCCCTTCGGATGGACGCCACGTCAACAACCCGCACCAACCACCCCGGGCGCCGCGACAGAGCACGTTCTACGCGCACGGACGCGAACGGCACCATCCGCCATTGCCATGAACCTGTCCCCTCTCTCCGTCCTCGCCTTTTTGACCACGGGAGCCAAATTGGAATCTCGCCAAGCCGCCCTCGGAGCGCATCGCGACACCGGATCACACCGCGCTCGCATGCCCGCGCGTACGCACCCACGATCGCGCCCTCGGCGACGTGACCGCAACGCCACCTACCCGTGCTCTGTGATGCCGCCACGTCGCCGGCTATCACATCACACGGCCACGGACGCCGAGGTCCCCTGCGAACCCTAGCGACTCCAGCTATAAGTAGCGGCAGCTGCTCCTGTTCTTGCCCAACTTCCCCGTGCCGCCGCCGCCCTGGCCTCTCGTTCTTCCTGCTCGCCACCAGGACAAACCACACGCTCTAGCCCTTTCATCCACCCCGCCGCTGCGGCCTCGTCACCGGTCAAGACCACGCCGCCGAGCTCGGTTGCATCACCGGCTGCACCGAGCCAAGAAAGAAGGGAAGAAGTGGGAGAGGAAGGAGAAGAGTGGAGGCGGGGAGAAGAAGAAGAAGGGCGCTGCCGGAGTCGCATCGCCGCCGCCGGTCTTGGGGAAGAAGGACCCTCCAGAGGAGGAGGAGGCGCTGCTGCCAGTACCGCAAGCTCGACCACGAACCTGCCGACGCCAAGACGAACGCCGACTCCCCGCATCGGCCACTTCCTGCTACGACGACATGGGAGGTGAGCCACTACGGCCCCTTGTCCAGCCCCGACCATGCTTTCGGCCATGGCGCTCCCACGAGCGCGTAGGCCAAGGTCGCGCCCGACCTCACGGCACACGCACACACGAGCACTGACCGGCCAAAGCCCCTGGATTTCGGCGCCACCACACGCCGGAGGCCCTGACCGCCATGAACGCCGCCGCGGCCATGCCCGCCGCGGTGCGCCGCCGTTCCCGGCAAAACAGCCCGCTTTGGACACCTTGGGCACCGGGACTCCGTCCGCCGAGGTGAGGCGCACCCGTGCGCACACCACCGGCGAGAGACGACCCGGTGGAGCCCGTTCCCCTATCTCCCACTGTGAGGAAGGTCCGCACGGGCGCTCGCGCCACCGTGGCGCGACCCGCGCGGCCGACTCCGGCCGCCTCGCCGTCGGGGATGCGCCGTGAAATCGAGCCGCGGGCCGCCGCACGCCGTGGCACCTCGCGTGGTGGAGATGTCGCTCGAAGTTGAAGCCTTGACGACGTGCTGCGCGCCGCCGTGCTCACCGTGCCGAAAGCCGCCATGACAACCGGCGCCGCCGCGCGCAACCTGTCGTGTGCCGCACGCCGCCGTGCGACTTGGTCGCCACCAAAGAAGCCGAACGGACCCCTTGTCATGCCAATCGATGGATCGTTGCGCCAATTGGGGGAAAAAGCCGGCGTTGTCGCTTGTTGCCACGCGCCACCGCCGCCGGCGAGCCGCCACCGCGGCCGCCATGTTGGGGCGCCCGTGAGCCTAGATTCCGACCCCTATATGCTCTCCGTGCCACCGCGGAGCCCATGCGCTCGGCGGCATGGAGCGGGAGCTACCACGGCCGGGTTGCCGGCCGTGCCGCCGCCGGCCATGGCCATGGCCGTGCGCTGTGCAAGGGAAGGTGATGAGATGGGGATGAGAAGAGAATGGATGAAACAATGGACGCGGTCCTTGTAGACCAAGAGTATGGCAGTGGGACCGTCTAGCTCCCCGTCTACCATGCGCCGACCGGTGAACCCGACCACGCCGGACGAAGACCCCGTAGACCCCGTTCGCGGTGGACCGAGAGAAAGATCGGGATGTGGGCGCGGTGCACCGTGAACCCCTTCGTGGTCCATGGACCAAGAGCCCCTGTCCACGATGGACCGACACCGTAGACCAAGGCCCATTGCAGATCCAGAATAGCGACGTGGCGTGACAACGGAGCGCCACGTGTTGGGCCCGGCCCTCACGGCCCATTTCTGGCCCAGTAAAAGCCCATCTGGCCCATTAGTGGCCCATTTAGGGTTGACCTGGTCAACGATGACGTCATGCTGACGTCATCATGACCCCACCTGTCAGTGCCACATCAGCAGCTCGCCGTGCGCGCCAAGTGGCCTATCCCGGTGCCGCCACGTGTCGGCGCCATATTAATCAGCCATTTATTATTTTCAGAATATTGATTAAACTTCGGAAATTCATAACTTATTCATACGAGCTCCGAAAATTATGATCTTTATATGGAAATTCATCTAAAATCGAGATGTACAGTTTAAGACTATGTTTGAGTGCATTTGATTCTTCTATATTTCATTTGCTTCTTTGTGGATTCTATAGGAGTCGCTAACGCGACTATTACGTTTCGGTTTCAGAGTTGATTCGGGAAAGGAACGACCTAAGGACGTGAGGTGGAGATCCGTTGTACGACTACGGAGGAGGACTTGTACCACTGCTAGCGGATTTGTACCACTACTTCCTCGACATCGCAGTGTCATGGCAAGACCTTTATTTTAGAGAATCATATTAGACATTGCATGTTTAGAATCGCTAGCGCTTTATATTTATTCCTTTGCTAGTATATGATGCATGATATTGCCCGAGCTATATTTACCTTGTTCGAAGCCCTTTTACCATGTTACCCGGCCTTGCGCGCACTTATATATTACCGCCCTTCGCGTGCTTGCATTTATTATCACCATACTTATTATAACTCCACTTCGCATTGTATATGTGGTGCGGGTGGTGAACCCCTGGGAATGGTTTGGCTTGGGATGCCGGACTTGTGGTTATGGTGCTGAGCGGTGTGTTGCGTGAGTCTTGGGTGTGTGGTGAGGGTTGAGTCGGCCGGACAGGGATTACGACGAGCTTCGAGTGAGTCTTGCCGAGGATACGGCCCGGGTATCCCCGCTTTGTGAGTACCGTGGCGGGTAACTGGTTTGGATTGAGGTGTCCTTGGTGTGAGCTCCTTGGGGTGGAGCCTTGGAAAGGGGGTGCCGTGGGCGGACGGTAAAGATTAGCCCATACAGGGGAGACATCGCTGTCCGGCCAATACCTAAGGACTTGAGTGCTAGTGACCGGATCATTGGACGCTTACTTTCCACTCGCTCTCTAATGGGAAGGGAGACGGTCTAACCATCTCAGAACGAATGCCATTACCGTCCTGGAGAAAGCGGATGTGTCGGGAGGTACGGGCCGAGAGTGCTCACACCCTCCTTAACCAACATAGTGACCCCGAGGCCCGGTACTATGTCTCACGCCTCGCGGCCGGCCGAGGTCGAGTGGCAGGATGGTATTCGTTCTAGGCTTATGACGATCGAAATCTGCTAGATGTGGCCGCATCGATGATGGCTATCTTGTGGAATAGTGAAACCTCTCGAGTGTATGGTTGATCGATCGATACATAGCCGACTCGTTGGCTATGGACCAGATCCCGTGTGATGCTTACTTGACTAGGAGAGGAGTCTTCGCCTTCCTTGGGATATGGGTATGTTACATCCGACCGTGAGCCCGGGAGGTCATGGGGTCGTTGAGGCCTCGACGAGGGGAGTCGTCTTGCCGGCCACGTGAAGCGTGGTGGGATGTGGTGTGTGGGGTGTGAGGTGTGGTGATGTGTGGATGGGATGGATGGGATGGTGGATGGATGTGTGTGTGGGATTTGGGAATGTGTTAAACTTGATTATTATTATTATATATTATACTTGTTGCTACTTCGCATGCGCTAGGATGCAAACCACAACAAATATAGGATCGCGATCCCTTTATTTTCTCTTTTCCACTAAAGCTCATTCGGTGCCGACCATGGCCCGCACACATCCGGCGGTGTGCGCTTTTCCCGTGATGTTAGGATTGAAAGGATTAGAAGGTCTCGTGCTCGCGCTCAAGTTGGAGTTTGAAGCCGCTTCCGCGTTATTCTTCCACCTTCGCAAGTTGTTCCGATGTTAAAAAGCGCCGGTGTGGCGTTGTAATTATTATTGTAAACCCTTCTATTTGTACTCTATATTCTCAAAATTCGATGTATGGAATTGATTATCAACTGTTGTATATCATTCTATGATTTTTCCCTTCGTGGAAAATTGAGGATGTTTCAGTTGGTATCAGCTCCTGTACTTGACCCTAGGACGAGACCCTTAGGATTGGACGATAGAATAGGATGAGTCAGCCCTTCTTTCGGTTATAATACCGACCTTGCACCATTTCGTGCATGGTTTACCTCTTATAATGGATTTACTAACTATGTTCCTGGACTCCAATGCAAATGATGGTGATCTCTTAGAAGCATGCCTTCTACCTCAAGCACCATGATGGATACGCCCAAGTTCTACAAGAAGTGCTTCAAGAGTTAGAACCAACGACAATAGACGTGCCACAAATAGGTAGTGCCTAGAAGAGCCGAAGTCTACTATATGATGACCCTGTAGAATCTCCTAGGAAAAGAAATGTCGTACCAAAGCCTTGCACCATTCCTAAGGTAGAAGACACAGCCTTATTGATGTGCAACCTATTGTCCATATGGCTATTCATGCGTACGAACTCTTCGAGCATGGCCTCCTGCCGTCTATTACCCCGTGCCCTTGATGCCTTTAGAAGTGCCATAGGGTAATGGGATGAAGCCGAACATACCTAGGCAAAAAGGACCGATGACAACCTCAATGCTTACTAGAGAAACACCTACTTCTCCAGGATAGACTCATGAACACACCAAGCTGCTAAAGCACTATGAAAAGCAGCCCTGTGAAGAAAGATTTGCTTTAGAGCCTTTAAACCTCACCATCGTTGCTTACTTCCATAGAACCCACCCCGAAATAGGAGGAAGCTCGCCAACGCATATAGAGAAAATTCCCGACTAATGCCCTACCATGTAGATGGAAGAAATTTCTTCACCCCACCTATCTAGTTTCTTAGACAAGACTCATCATGATAAGGGGGTAGGAAGAGGATGATTAGAATAAGCCATGTATAGCTAGAAGTTGTGCCATGAATAGAGTAGAATGTCTACCATTTTAAGCTACTTACGTGTAGTACGTTTTCTCCACGGATCTCTTGGCGTAGCTACCAGGGATATCGCTTTGTAATAAACCCAATGTAATGAGTGCTTGGTTTTTATCGGATTTTATGGTTCTTCATGCTTCTTTGTATGAGTGTAGGATAGATTTAAATGTTTTTAAATTGTTTAAATCGTCTAAACTCAAGTTAAAATTGTTAATAAATCATGTCACTTGCACATGATTCCTAATCCTTATGACCCTTACAACAGGATGCCCAGCCAGTAATCGGGTAGCTTGAACCATTGCTCAACCCCTTCAGAAGACACCATGGACAGTGATCAAGGTAGTCACAAGCCATCCCCAGGACTCAACCCCAAGAAGGAAGAACTCCATGGAACCCCCACTGAGGAACCGTTCAACAAATCCCAGCATGAGCAAGGGAATTCATCTCTGATGAAGCTCCCTACTTTCGACGGAACTGACGATGATCCTATCACCGCTGTAGACTGGCTATATGATATGGCAGAAGAGTTAGACTTGACCACCTACACTGAAGAAGAAAGCGTGAAGGTTGTAGCCCATCAACTCATAGGTTCCGCACATACATGGTGGAACACATTCAGCAATGCCCATTCCAACCCAACCAACATCTCATGGAGAGAGTTCAAATGAAGCCTTTCGCAAGATCCTTTGAAGGCGGCTACGCCGACTAAAAGCAAGGATAGCAACTACGCTTATCAGAGTAGCGCAGCGGAAGTGTGGTGAACTCATAACCCACTGGACCCTGGATCGAAATCGAGCCTAAACCGCACCTCGAAATTTAGAAAGACATGATATAGCCTAAACTAAAATGTGTTCCTCCCACATACTAAACCCTGCGATGAAACATCCTACTGTGACAACTCCTCGATCATCGTTGAAGTATCTTTTTGTAAACCCTCAAGATCGACTAAGGATCTAGACAAAGAAATCAAGACTCTACTACTCACTCTTGCAACTCGATGGAGCAACTATTTCAAGCTATGAGGAACTGGAAGTCAGATTCATGGATAAGTGTCACCTTACTACTTCGTGGAGTACTACACACCTTAAATCTCGGGGACGAGATTCTGATAAGGGGGTAGGACTGTAACATCCCAAAAATCCGAACTACAAAATTTTTTCTAAATAAACCTTTGTTTAGTTGTTAAGCATTGCGATGCAACAACATCACATGTGTCTTAATATAGTCCTTAAGCCACATGTGATTAGGACCTTAGGGAAAACCTCCTATGCTTACCGATGAGAGTATGTGACCAATCGTTTAACCACGATATGCCCCTAGTGATAGCCCCTAGGATATGAACCTAAACCTTAATGATCCTATGCTAGAATTAGTAGCAATGTAACCATGGCGTAATGTGTATGTGAGTACACCTACCATAGTACAAACCCTACAACCAACTAGTGCCTAACTAGAGCTAGCTAGTAGTTGCATTATCACACTAACCGTGACTTAGTGACTTAAACCTATGACCATGACTCCACATGGGGAGTATTCTCCTTGACCTTAAGCCATGATAGTAGAACCTATCTAGTACACCAAGAGCCTAACTACTAGACTCTAGTTGGTTAGAGACTAGTGGCACCATGCCAACCTAGGAGAATACCTTTACCCCTGAGAAGGTAGTTGCCAAACTACATACCCCGACACTTGAAACTACCTACCCTAGCTCGACTAGCTACCTCACCACTCCAATGGATAGACCCCACTAGACCACCATAGTGAGACAATCTACTGACTATGCCAAGTTGGAGGGACGTGCCCTAACCCTATGCTTATGACTTAGTGGGACATCAGTCGCCATAGTGTTATATAGAGTATGTTTAGCAACTAGAATGAGGTATGACTACCTAGTTGACACCCATGACCTAATTACCTCCGGCCAACCTAACTAGTGTATCTAGAGTTAACCCTAGGAAACATACTAGGCTTAGGAACCCGAGCAAAGGAGTTACGTAAACATAGGACATAAGCCCTCTACGAAACTTAGACTCCTAAATACCCCTATGTAGTTTTGTGAGGCACATAGAGAACCATCATATCTTAATCACTAGTAAGACCTACTTGAGCCTTAGTTGTCATCACATGTCCAAATACAAGATAAGTATGCATCATCTTCTTGCACCTTAAACTATTTATGAGTGATTTGGATTTTATTGGGATTTCTCTTGTGTTGATATCAAATCAACCAACACACTTTGCAATAAATATACAAAGTATTAAGGGAAATAATACCCCAACAAGACTATGACCTAGTATGACCGCCATGGAACTTTGTGCAAGAGATACAAATCACAAAGTAATACAATGTTATATAACAAAACAGAAAAGAAAACATAAAAGAAAAGGAAAACAAACCAGAGGAGATGGCAATGGCCATTGTGGCCCATGACTTGAACCCGGCCCGCTAATCCCATCTCTCCTCCTTCTTTTCAAATCGAAACGGCCCAAATTTCCCCGGCCTCGTCGCTCCCTCCTCCTCTCTCTTTTCCTTCTCTTGAACCGAGTCGGCCCAACCGGCCCGCTAACCAAACCGGCCTCTCTCCTTCTCTCCATCACCGAGCCAGCCGCCACCCATTCTCCTTTCACTCTCGGCCCACGAACGAATGCGAGGCCCGCTCAATTGCGAAACGGAGAAGCCATGTGCTCCTGCGCTCTCTCGTGACGCCGACGAGAGGACCCCACCGGTCATACCTTTCCCCTCACCTCGCTTTTCCTCCGCGACGTAACGTGATGCCGCGGGGAGGGTTGGAGGAATCCCGGGCCGACCCCGGTCATCCTCGCCATCCGTGCCACGCACCCCCGGATGGATGCCACGTCAACAACCCGCACCAACCACCCTGCGGCGCCCGACAGAGCACGTTCTACGCGCACGGACGCGAACGGCACCATCCGCCATTGCCATGAACCTGTCCCCTCTCTCGTCCCTCGCCTTTTTACCACGGAGCCAAATTGGAATCTCGCTAAGCTCGCTGAGCGCATCGCGACACCGGATCACACCGCGCTCGCATGCCCGCGCGTACGCACCCACGATCGCGCCTCGGCAACGTGACCGCGACGCCACCTACCCGTGCTCGTGATGCCGCCACGTCGCCGGCTATCACATCACACGGCCACGGACGCCGAGGTCCCCGCGAACCCTAGCGACTCCGCCTATAAGTAGCGGCGGCCCGCTCCGTTCTTGCCCAACTTCCCCGTGCCGCCGCCGCCCGGCCTCTCGTTCTTCCCGCCGCCACCGACAAACCACACGCTCTAGCCCTTTCATCCACCCCGCCGCCGCGGCCTCGTCACCGGTCAAGACCACGCCGCCGAGCTCGGTTGCACTCACCGGCCGCACCGAGCCAAGAAAGAAGGGAAGAAGTGGGAGAGGAAGGAGAAGAGTGGAGGCGGGGAGAAGAAGAAGAAGGCGCCGCCGGAGTCGCACGCCGCCGCCGGTCTTGGGGAAGAAGGACCCTCCGGAGGAGGAGGAGGCGCTGCGCCGCGCACCGCAAGCTCGACCACGAACCTCGCCGACGCCAAGACGAACGCCGACTCCCCGCATCGGCCACTTCCTGCTACGACGACATGGGAGGTGAGCCACTACGGCCCCTTGTCCAGCCCCGACCATGCTTTCGGCCATGGCGCTCCCACGAGCGCGTAGGCCAAGGTCGCGCCCGACCTCACGGCACACGCACACATGAGCACTGACCGGCCAAAGCCCCTGGATTTCGGCGCCACCACACGCCGGAGGCCCTGACCGCCATGAACGCCGCCGCGGCCATGCCCGCCGCGGTGCGCCGCCGTTCCCCGGCAAAACAGCCCGCTTTGGACACCTTGGGCACCGGGACTCCGTCCGCCGAGGTGAGGCGCACCCCGTGCGCACACCACCGGCGAGAGACGACCCCGGTGGAGCCCGTTCCCCTATCTCCCACCAGAGGAAGGTCCGCACGGGGCGCTCTGCGCCACCGTGGCGCAAATTCGCGCCGGTCGAATTCCGGCCGCCTCGCCGTCGGGGATGCGCCGTGAAATCGAGCCGCGGGCCGCCGCACGCCGTGGCACCTCGCGTGGTGGAGATGTCGCTCGAAGTTGAAGCCTTGACGACGTGCTGCGCGCCGCCGTGCTCGCCGTGCCGAAAGCCGCCATGACAACCGGCGCCGCCGCGCGCAACCTGTCGTGTGCCGCACGCCGCCGTGCGACTTGGTCGCCACCGCCAAGCCGAACGGACCCCTTGTCATGCCAATCGATGGATCGTTGCGCCAATTGGGGGAAAAAGCCGGCGTTGTCGCTTGTTGCCACGCGCCACCGCCGCCGGCGAGCCGCCACCGCGGCCAGCCATGTTGGAGCGCCCCGTGAGCCTAGATTCCGACCCCTATATGCTCTCCGTGCCACCGCGGAGCCCATGCGCGCCGGCATGGAGCGGGAGCTACCACGCCGCCGGTTGCCGGCCGTGCCGCCGCCGGCCATGGCCATGGCCGTGCGCTGTGCAAGGGAAGGTGATGAGATGGGGATGAGAAGAGAATGGATGAAACAATGGACGCGGTCCTTGTAGACCAAGAGTATGGCAGTGGGACCGTCTAGCTCCTGTCTACCATGCGCCAGACCGGTGAACCCGGACCACGCTGGACGAAGACCCCGTAGACCCTGTTCGCGGTGGACCGAGAGAGAAGATCAGGATGTGGGCGCGGTGCACCGTGAACCCCTTCGTGGTCCATGGACCAGTGAGCCCCTGTCCACGATGGACCGACACCGTAGACCAAGGCCCATTGCGAGATCCGAATAGCGACGTGGCGTGACAACGGAGCGCCACGTGTTGGGCCCGGCCCGCCCCAAGCCCGGCCCTCACGGCCCATTTCTCGGCCCAAGAAAGCCCATCTCGGCCCATTAGTGGCCCATTTAGGGTTGACTGGTCAACGATGACGTCATGCCGACGTCATCATGACCCCACCCGTCGCGCCACATCGCGCTCGCCGTGCGCGCCAAGTGGCCTATCCCGGTGCCGCCACGTGTCGGCGCCATATTAATCAGCCATTTATTATTTTCGTAATATTGATTAAACTTCGGAAATTCATAACTTATTCATACGAGCTCCGAAAATTATGATCTTTATATGGAAATTCATCTAAAATCGAGATGTACAGTTTAAGACTATGTTTGAGTGCATTTGATTCTTCTATATTTCATTTGCTTCTTTGTGGATTCTATAGGAGTCGCTAACGCGACTATTACGTTTCGGTTTCAGAGTTGATTCGGGAAAGGAACGACCTAAGGACGTGAGGTGGAGATCCGTTGTACGACTACGGAGGAGGACTTGTACCACCGCTAGCGGATTTGTACCACTACTTCCTCGACATCGCAGTGTCATGGCGCACCTTTATTTTAGAGAATCCTATTAGACATTGCATGTTTAGAATCGCTAGCGCTTTATATTTATTCCTTTGCTAGTATATGATGCATGATATTGCCCGAGCTATATTTACCTTGTTCGAAGCCCTTTTACCATGTTACCCACCTTGCGCGCACTTATATATTACCGCCCTTCGCGTGCTTGCATTTATTATCACCATACTTATTATAACTCCACTTCGCATTGTATATGTGGTGCGGGTGGTGAACCCTCGGGAATGGTTTGGCTTGGGATGCCGGACTTGTGGTTATGGTGATGAGCGGTGTCTTTGCGTGAGTCTTGGGTGTGTGGTGAGGGTTGAGTCGGCCGGACAGGGATTACGACGAGCTTCGAGTGAGTCTTGCCGAGGGATACGGCTGGGTATCCCCGCTTTGTGAGTACCCGTGGCGGGTAACCGGTTTGGATTGAGGTGTCCTTGGTGTGAGCTCCTTGGGGTGGAGCCTTGGAAAGGGGGTGCCGTGGCGGACGGTAAAGATTAGCCCATACATCTGGGGAGACATCGCTGTCCGGCCAATACCTAAGGACTTGAGTGCTAGTGACCGGATCATTGGACGCTTACTTTCCACTCGCTCTCTAATGGGAAGGGAGACGGTCTAACCATCTGGTAGAACGAATGCCATTACTGTCTGGAGAAAGCGGATGTGTCGGGAGGTACGGGCCGAGAGTGCTCACACCCTCCTTAACCAACATAGTGACCCCTGGCCGCATCGATGATGGCTATCTTGTGGAATAGTGAAACCTCTGCAGAGTGTATGGTTGATCGATCGATACATAGCCGACTCGTTGGCTATGGACCGGTCCCCGTGTGATGCTTACTTGACTAGGAGAGGAGTCTTCTCGCCTTCCTTGGGATATGGGTATGTTACATCCGACCGTGAGCCCGGGAGGCTGCGGGTCGTTGAGGCCCGACGAGGGGAGTCGTCTTGCCGGCCACGTGAAGCGTGGTGGGATGTGGTGTGTGGGGTGTGAGGTGTGGTGATGTGTGGATGGGATGGATGGGATGGTGGATGGATGTGTGTGTGGGATTTGGGAATGTGTTAAACTTGATTATTATTATTATATATTATACTTGTTGCTACTTCGCATGCGCTAGGATGCAAACCACAAACCAAATATAGGATCGCGTATCCCTTTATTTTCTCTTTTCCACTAAAGCTCATTCGGTGCCGACCATGGCCTCGCACACATCTCGGTGTGCGCTTTTCCGTGATGTTAGGATTGAAAGGATTAGAAGGTCTCGTGCTCGCGCTCAAGTTGGAGTTTGAAGTCGCCTCCGCGTTATTCTTCCACCTTCGCAAGTTGTTCTCGATGTTAAAAAGCGCCAAAGGTGGCGTTGTAATTATTATTGTAAACCCTTCTATTTGTACTCTATATTCTCAAAATTCGATGTATGGAATTGATTATCAACTGTTTTATATCATTCTGTGATTTTTCCCTTCGTGAAAAATTGAGGATGTTTCAGTTGGTATCAGCTCCTGTACTTGACCCTAGGACGAGACCCTTAGGATTGGACGATAGAATAGGATGAGTCAGCCCTTCTTTCGGTTATAATACCGACCTTGCACCATTTCGTGCATGGTTTACCTCTTATAATGGATTTACTAACTATGTTCCTGGACTCCAATGCAAATGATGGTGATCTCTTAGAAGCATGCCTTCTACCTCAAGCACCATGATGGATACGCCCAAGTTCTACAAGAAGTGCTTCAAGAGTTAGAACCAACGACAATAGACGTACCACAAATAGGTAGTGCCTAGAAGAGCCGAAGTCTACTATATGATGACCCTGTAGAATCTCCTAGGAAAAGAAATGTCGTACCAAAGCCTTGCACCATTCCTAAGGTAGAAGACACAGCCTTATTGATGTGCAACCTATTGTCCATATGGCTATTCATGCGTACGAACTCTTCGAGCATGGCCTCCTGCCGTCTATTACCCCGTGCCCTTGATGCCTTTAGAAGTGCCATAGGGTAATGGGATGAAGCCGAACATACCTAGGCAAAAAGGACCGATGACAACCTCAATGCTTACTAGAGAAACACCTACTTCTCCAGATAGACTCATGAACACACCAAGCTGCTAAAGCACTATGAAAAGCAGCCCTGTGAAGAAAGATTTGCTTTAGAGCCTTTAAACCTCACCATCGTTGCTTACTTCCAGCCTGCACCTGAACCCACCCTGAAATAGGAGGAAGCTCGCCAACGCATATAGAGAAAATTCCTGACTAATGCCCTACCATGTAGATGGAAGAAATTTCTTCGACCCCACCTATCTAGTTTCTTAGACAAGACTCATCATGATAAGGGGGTAGGAAGAGGATGATTAGAATAAGCCATGTATAGCTAGAAGTTGTGCCATGAATAGAGTAGAATGTCTACCATTTTAAGCTACTTACGTGTAGTACGTTTTCTCCGCGGATCTCTTGGCGTAGCTACCAGGGATATCGCTTTGTAATAAACCCAATGTAATGAGTGCTTGGTTTTTATCGGATTTTATGGTTCTTCATGCTTCTTTGTATGAGTGTAGGATAGATTTAAATGTTTTTAAATTGTTTAAATCATCTAAACTCAAGTTAAAATTGTTAATAAATCATGTCACTTGCACATGATTCCTAATCCTTATGACCCTTACAACAAAGATGCCCAACCAAGAATCGGGTAGCTTGAACCATTGCTCAACCCCTTCGTAAGACACCATGGACAAGGATCAAGGTAGTCACAAGCCATCCCCGGACTCAGCCCCAAGAAGGAAGAACTCCATGGAACCCCCACCGAGGAACCGTTCAACAAATCCCAAAGATGAGCAAGGGAATTCATCTCCGATGAAGCTCCCTACTTTCGACGGAACCGACGATGATCCTATCACCGCCGTAGACCGGCTATATGATATGGCGTAAGAGTTAGACTTGACCACCTACACCGAAGAAGAAAGCGTGAAGGTTGTAGCCCATCAACTCATAGGTTCCGCACATACATGGTGGAACACATTCAAGAATGCCCATTCCAACCCAACCAACATCTCATGGAGAGAGTTCAATGGCGAAGCCTTTCGCAAGATCCTTTGAAGCGCTACGCCGACTAAAAGCAAGGATAGCAACTACGCTTATCGAGTAGCGCAGCGGAAGTGTGGTGAACTCATAACCCACTCGGACCCCGGATCGAAATCGGAGCCTAAACCGCACTCGAAATTTAGAAAGACATGATATAGCCTAAACTAAAATGTGTTCCTCCCACATACTAAACCCCGCGATGAAACATCCTACTGTGACAACTCCTCGATCATCGTTGAAGTATCTTTTTGTAAACCCTCAAGATCGACTAAGGATCTAGACAAAGAAATCAAGACTCTACTACTCACTCTTGCAACTCGATGGAGCAACTATTTCAAGCTATGAGGAACTGGAAGTCGATTCATGGATAAGTGTCACCTTACTACTTCGTGGAGTACTACACACCTTAAATCTCGGGACGAGATTCGATAAGGGGGTAGGACCGTAACATCCCAAAAATCCGAACTACAAAATTTTTTCTAAATAAACCTTTGTTTAGTTGTTAAGCATTGCGATGCAACAACATCACATGTGTCTTAATATAGTCCTTAAGCCACATGTGATTAGGACCTTAGGGAAAACCTCCTATGCTTACCGATGAGAGTATGTGACCAATCGTTTAACCACGATATGCCCCTAGTGATAGCCCCTAGGATATGAACCTAAACCTTAATGATCCTATGCTAGAATTAGTAGCAATGTAACCATGGCGTAATGTGTATGTGAGTACACCTACCATAGTACAAACCCTACAACCAACTAGTGCCTAACTAGAGCTAGCTAGTAGTTGCATTATCACACTAACCGTGACTTAGTGACTTAAACCTATGACCATGACTCCACATGGGGGAGTATTCTCCTTGACCTTAAGCCATGATAGTAGAACCTATCTAGTACACCAAGAGCCTAACTACTAGACTCTAGTTGGTTAGAGACTAGTGGCACCATGCCAACCTAGGAGAATACCTTTACCCCTGAGAAGGTAGTTGCCAAACTACATACCCCGACACTTGAAACTACCTACCCTAGCTCGACTAGCTACCTCACCACTCCAATGGATAGACCCCACTAGACCACCATAGTGAGACAATCTACTGACTATGCCAAGTTGGAGGGACGTGCCCTAACCCTATGCTTATGACTTAGTGGGACATCAGGTCGCCATAGTGTTATATAGAGTATGTTTAGCAACTAGAATGAGGTATGACTACCTAGTTGACAGCTTATGACCTAATTACCTGGCCAACCTAACTAGTGTATCTAGAGTTAACCCTAGGAAACATACTAGGCTTAGGAACCCGAGCAAAGGAGTTACATAAACATAGGACATAAGCCCTCTACGAAACTTAGACTCCTAAATACCCCTATGTAGTTTTGTGAGGCACATAGAGAACCATCATATCTTAATCACTAGTAAGACCTACTTGAGCCTTAGTTGTCATCACATGTCCAAATACAAGATAAGTATGCATCATCTTCTTGCACCTTAAACTATTTATGAGTGATTTGGATTTTATTGGGATTTCTCTTGTGTTGATATCAAATCAACCAACACACTTTGCAATAAATATACAAAGTATTAAGGGGAAATAATACCCCAACAAGACTATGACCTAGTATGACCGCCATGGAACTTTGTGCAAGAGATACAAATCACAAAGTAATACAATGTTATATAACAAAACAGAAAAAGAAAACATAAAAGAAAAAGGAAAACAAACCAGAGGAGATGGCAATGGCCATTGTGGCCCATGACTTGAACCCGGCCCGCTAATCCCATCTCTCCTCCTTCTTTTTCACCGAAACGGCCCGGCCGCCCGCTTTGCTCCCTCCTCCTCTCTCTTTCCTTCTCTTGAACCGAGTCGGCCTAACCGGCTCGCTAACCAAACCGGCCTCGTCTCCTTCTCCCATCACCGAGCCGCCGCCACCCATTCTCCTTTCACTCTCGGCCCACGAACGAATGCAGGCCCAGCTCAATTGCGAAACGGGAGAAGCCATGTGCTCCTGCCTCTCTCTTCTGTGACGCCGACGAGAGGACCCCACCGGTCATACCTTTCCCCCTCACCTCTGCTTTTCCTCCGCGACGAACGTGATGCCGCGGGAGGTTGGAGGAATCCCGGCCGACCCCGGTCATCCTCGCCATCCGTGCCACGCACCCCCTTCGGATGGACGCCACGTCAACAACCCGCACCAACCACCCGGGGCGCCCGACAGAGCACGTTCTACGCGCACGGACGCGAACGGCACCATCCGCCATTGCCATGAACCCGTCCCCTCTCGTCCCGCCTTTTTGACCACGGAGCCAAATTGGAATCGCTAAGCTCGCCTCGGAGCGCATCGCGACACCGGATCACACCGCGCTCGCATGCCCGCGCGTACGCACCCACGATCGCGCCCTCGGCGGCGTGACCGCGACGCCACCTACCCGTGCTCGTGATGCCGCCACGTCGCCGGCTATCACATCACACGGCCACGGACGCCGAGGTCCCCGCGAACCCTAGCGACTCCCGGCTATAAGTAGCGGCAGCCGCTCCTGTTCTTGCCCAACTTCCCCGTGCCGCCGCCGCCCTGGCCTCTCGTTCTTCCTGCTCGCCACCAGGACAAACCACACGCTCTAGCCCTTTCATCCACCCCGCCGCTGCGGCCTCGTCACCGGTCAAGACCACGCCGCCGAGCTCGGTTGCATCACGGCCGCCGCACCGAGCCAAGAAAGAAGGGAAGAAGTGGGAGAGGAAGGAGAAGAGTGGAGGCGGGGAGAAGAAGAAGAAGGGCGCTGCCGGAGTCGCATCGCCGCCGCCGGTCTTGGGGAAGAAGGACCCTCCGAGGAGGAGGAGGAGCGGCGCGCCGCGCACCGCAAGCTCGACCACGAACCTGCGCGACGCCAAGACGAACGCCGACTCCCCGCATCGGCCACTTCCTGCTACGACGACACGGGAGGTGAGCCACCACGGCCCCTTGTCCAGCCCCGACCATGCTTTCGGCCATGGCGCTCCCACGAGCGCGTAGGCCAAGGTCGCGCCCGACCTCACGGCACACGCACACACGAGCACTGACCGGCCAAAGCCCCTGGATTTCGGCGCCACCACACGCCGGAGGCCCTGACCGCCATGAACGCCGCCGCGGCCATGCCCGCCGCGGTGCGCCGCCGTTCCCCGGCAAAACAGCCCGCTTTGGACACCTTGGGCACCGGGACTCCGTCCGCCGAGGTGAGGCGCACCCCGTGCGCACACCACCGGCGAGAGACGACCCCGGTGGAGCCCGTTCCCCTATCTCCCACCAGAGGAAGGTCCGCACGGGCGCTCGCGCCACCGTGGCGCGACCCGCGCCGGCCGACTCCGGCCGCCGCCGTCGGGGATGCGCCGTGAAATCGAGCCGCGGGCCGCCGCACGCCGTGGCACCTCGCGTGGTGGAGATGTCGCTCGAAGTTGAAGCCTTGACGACGTGCTGCGCGCCGCCGTGCTCGCCGTGCCGAAAGCCGCCATGACAACCGGCGCCGCCGCGCGCAACCTGTCGTGTGCCGCACGCCGCCGTGCGACTTGGTCGCCACCAGCAAGCCGAACGGACCCCTTGTCATGCCAATCGATGGATCGTTGCGCCAATTGGGGGAAAAAGCCGGCGTTGTCGCTTGTTGCCACGCGCCACCGCCGCCGGCGAGCCGCCACCGCGGCCAGCCATGTTGGGGCGCCCCGTGAGCCTAGATTCCGACCCCTATATGCTCTCCGTGCCACCGCGGAGCCCATGCGCTCGCTGGCATGGAGCGGGAGCTACCACAGCGCCGGGTTGCCCGGCCAGCCGCCGCCGGCCATGGCCATGGCCGTGCGCGTGCAAGGGAAGGTGATGAGATGGGGATGAGAAGAGAATGGATGAAACAATGGACGCGGTCCTTGTAGACCAAGAGTATGGCAGTGGGACCGTCTAGCTCCCGTCTACCATGCGCGGACGGTGAACCCGACCACGCCGGACGAAGACCCCGTAGACCCCGTTCGCGGTGGACCGAGAGAGAAGATCGAGGATGTGGGCGCGGTGCACCGTGAACCCCTTCGTGGTCCATGGACCGGTGAGCCCCGTCCACGATGGACCGACACCGTAGACCAAGGCCCATTGCAGATCCGAGAATAGCGACGTGGCGTGACAACGGAGCGCCACGTGTTGGGCCCGGCCCGCCCAAGCCCGGCCCTCACGGCCCATTTCTCGGCCCGGTAAAAGCCCATCCGGCCCATTAGTGGCCCATTTAGGGTTGACTGGTCAACGATGACGTCATGCCGACGTCATCATGACCCCACCCGTCGCTGCCACATCAGCAGCTCGCCGTGCGCGCCAAGTGGCCTATCCCGTGCTGCCACGTGTCGCGCCATATTAATCAGCCATTTATTATTTTCGAATATTGATTAAACTTCGGAAATTCATAACTTATTCATACGAGCTCCGAAAATTATGATCTTTATATGGAAATTCATCTAAAATCGAGATGTACAGGTTTAAGACTATGTTTGAGTGCATTTGATTCTTCTATATTTCATTTGCTTCTTTGTGGATTCTATAGGAGTCGCTAACGCGACTATTACGTTTCGGTTTCAGAGTTGATTCGGGAAAGGAACGACCTAAGGACGTGAGGTGGAGATCCGTTGTACGACTACGGAGGAGGACTTGTACCACTGCTAGCGGATTTGTACCACTACTTCCTCGACATCGCAGGTGTCATGGCAGCACCTTTATTTTAGAGAATCCTATTAGACATTGCATGTTTAGAACTGCTAGCGCTTTATATTTATTCCTTTGCTAGTATATGATGCATGATATTGCCTGAGCTATATTTACCTTGTTCGAAGCCCTTTTACCATGTTACCCAGCCTTGCGCTCGCACTTATATATTACCGCCCTTCTGCGTGCTTGCATTTATTATCACCATACTTATTATAACTCCACTTCGCATTGTATATGTGGTGCGGGTGGTGAACCCCCGGGAATGGTTTGGCTTGGGATGCCGGACTTGTGGTTATGGTGATGAGCGGTGTCTTTGCGTGAGTCTTGGGTGTGTGGTGAGGGTTGAGTCGGCCGGACGGGGATTACGACGAGCTTCGAGTGAGTCTTGCCGAGGGGATACGGCTGGGTATCCCCGCTTTGTGAGTACCCGTGGCGGGTAACCGGTTTGGATTGAGGTGTCCTTGGTGTGAGCTCCTTGGGGTGGAGCCTTGGAAAGGGGGTGCCGTGGCGGACGGTAAAGATTAGCCCATACGGGGAGACATCGGCTGTCGGCCAATACCTAAGGACTTGAGTGCTAGTGACCGGATCATTGGACGCTTACTTTCCACTCGCTCTCTAATGGGAAGGGAGACGGTCTAACCATCTGGTAGAACGAATGCCATTACTGTCTGGAGAAAGCGGATGTGTCGGGAGGTACGGGCCGAGAGTGCTCACACCCTCCTTAACCAACATAGTGACCCCCGAGGCCTGGTACTATGTCTCACAGTCTCGGCGGCCAGGGTCGAGTGGCAGGATGGTATTCGTTCTAGGCTTATGGCGATCGAAATCTGCCTAGATGTGGCCGCATCGATGATGGCTATCTTGTGGAATAGTGAAACCTCTGCAGAGTGTATGGTTGATCGATCGATACATAGCTGACTCGTTGGCTATGGACCAGTCCCGTGTGATGCTTACTTGACTAGGAGAGGAGTCTTCTGCCTTCCTTGGGATATGGGTATGTTACATCCGACCGTGAGCCTGGGAGGCTGCGGGTCGTTGAGGCCTGACGAGGGGGAGTCGTCTTGCCGGCCACGTGAAGCGTGGTGGGATGTGGTGTGTGGGGTGTGAGGTGTGGTGATGTGTGGATGGGATGGATGGGATTGTGGATGGATGTGTGTGTGGGATTTGGGAATGTGTTAAACTTGATTATTATTATTATATATTATACTTGTTGCTACTTCGCATGCGCTAGGATGCAAACCACCACCAAATATAGGATCGCCGAGATCCCTTTATTTTCTCTTTTCCACTAAAGCTCATTCGGTCTTGACCATGGCCCGCACACATCCGCGGTGTGCGGTTTTCTGTGATGTTAGGATTGAAAGGATTAGAAGGTCTCGTGCTGCGCTCAAGTTGGAGTTTGAAGCCGCTTCCGCGTTATTCTTCCACCTTCGCAAGCCGTTCGATGTTAAAAAGCGCCGGTGTGGCGTTGTAATTATTATTGTAAACCCTTCTATTTGTACTCTATATTCTCAAAATTCGATGTATGGAATTGATTATCAACTGTTGTATATCATTCTGTGATTTTTCCCTTCGTGGAAAATTGAGGATGTTTCAGTAATGTAACACCCCGGCCCAGAGCTTAACAGGATTAATAGGATACTCATATCAACAAGTTGCAACTTCTTTTCCGGAAGCCCATCTAGTAAAAACTCCAAAGTTAAGCGTGCTTGGCCCGGAGCGATGGGTGACCGACCGGAAGTTCTTCCCGGGTGTGCATGAGTGAGGACAAAGTGCGCAGAAAAGACTGGTGTTGGTCTGTGAGGGCAGTCTATATCCTAGTTAAGCGGCCAGATGTAAGCGGGCTCGGCCTCGGAGGGGCGGGACGTTACAGATGGTATCAGAGCCGACCCATGCGGTTTCACGGGCGCGTGTGTCAGTGTGCAGGCGTGCTGCGCATGGCTGGTGTGGATCCGGAGTGGTCGCTCAGCATGGCTCATGCGCTGGCACTGGACACACGGACGTGGCCAAAAGGGGGCGGTCCTGGCCTGGGGTTGACCGACGAGGGCGTCGGTCTTCTAAGGGGGTGAGAATGTAACACCCCGGCCCAGAGCTTAACAGGATTAATAGGATACTCATATCAACAAGTTGCAACTTCTTTTCCGGAAGCCCATCTAGTAAAAACTCCAAAGTTAAGCGTGCTTGGCCTGGAGCGATGGGTGACCGACCGGGAAGTTCTTCCCGGGTGTGCATGAGTGAGGACAAAGTGCGCAGAAAAGACTGGTGTTGGTCTGTGAGGGCAGTCTATATCCTAGTTAAGCGGCCAGATGTAAGCGGGCTCGGCCTCGGAGGGGCGGGACGTTACAATGCCTCTTTTTACAAACCTGCCAGAGAATATAAAACAAGTAGCCCTAAGTATTCCTAATGAAGAATTGCCCTATTTCCGCAAGGACGGAAAACCCATAAAAGTACGGTGTAGCTGAGTAAACTTGTGCATGGATGCTTGACATGCATGATTTATCTTGGCAGCTTTGAGAGTTCTGTAGTTGTGAAGAACTGACCAAATTAAAGAGTATGGCACAAAATAGTGGGATTCGTTTTGAAGAACTTGGAGTTCTATCATATTTTACAACTTGTTTTGTGTTATTTTAAGTGGAATGAATAATTTGCTATGGTATTATTATTGTGGCCAGAATGTTGTGGCCTGAATGAAGAACTTGTAAACATTGTCTTAATTGTATAAATAATTTGTAAACATTGCCTTAACTGTAGGCTGCCTTTAATGGCTTGGTTGTGTGCCAACTTCTTGTGGTATACTATGCTATCAGATCATCCAGACTTTTCTTTTTCGTTCATTGCCCTCGCACACATGCACATTGCCCACCATTTCAGAACCATCCATCTTCTCAGGTCGCAGCAACCCCGTCACCTAACCCAACCTTTATTCAGGACACACCATCGTCACCTAACCCAACCTTTATTCAGGACACACCATCTCATAACTCACCACCTGCACCAAAACCACCACAATCATTTAGCCTCAACCCTGCCGCAGATCCTCTATCTAACCCACCAACCCCATTGCCAAAAGAGAATACACCACTCCTGAGCCAAAAGGATACCTTGTCGGAACCTACAGTTGCTGAGGGTAAACTAACCTCTGTGCCAGGAATGGTTATGGCCTCCGGTGGTAAGGCATCACCACTGTTCATCAAGAAGTGGCTGAATGGAGTTTCGAAGACACCAGTTCTTGAAGAAGCGGACTCATCCACCTCGGCAGAGCTCATCCAGAAGCCAACGAAGGAGGGTTATGATAAGGTACCCCAAAGATATGTTGCTGGCAGGCCTATACTCCACAGCTATGAGCTCATTTGTGTTCCAACTCGGATGAGGAAGTTGCATGATTGGTATATGAGAGCATCTTCGGTTGAGATCAATGCCTTCAACGTATTGGTACCACCACTTACATTTTTGGTTGGGCCATTGAAGATCCCAATTGACTTCAAGGACATTTGGTTGATGTTTCACCTCGACAAACTCGAACTACAGCTCGTGAGGGTGTGGTGCATGTAAGTTCCACTCGTACACAATTTTGTTATATTTCTAATATAATGTTATGGCATCACATCTGACATGGCCATGTACGTGCTTTACAGAATGCAAATAGCCGAGCAGGAGATGCAGTTTACTAAGGACTTGATTCCTCACAAGGGGAAAAAGGTTGGTTATCTCGACCCATTCGTAATAAGTGAGGACGCTCACACACTGGTTATGGGTCGTGATAACAACCTATTTTTGGGCAAGACCGAGGATGAAATAGCCATAATTAAAGTGGAGGAGCAAAAGAAGCATGAATCTGCTGTGGCTACCTACATAGCAAACATGTTTCTTGAATTCCAAGACAGGAGTGTTGTATGTGCACCATACTTTTTCAAGTATGTTGTGCATAAATTCCCTTCAATTTTTATTCATAAACTAATTATTTATTCACGTACTTAGTACTGTCTTAATACACAACTTCGTTAAATTGGTGCAGGCCGGGGCATTGGATTTGTATGTACATTTATCTTTATGAAGCACGGGTTTTGGTCCTTGACTCTGCAGATTTCCAAAAGGGCAGTTATCAAAAATTCATTGATATTTTGAATCAGTAAGTCACGAAGTGCATGTATTCTTTGCAATATTTCCATATTGTCTAAGAGACTAGGAAACAATTTGGTGAAATCATTCAATATCTGCAGGGCATACAGTTTGTATAAGATGCATGGTGGACAGTACAATTTAAGTAAACAAAACAAACCGCTACACGTGCGTACTAAATATGAGGTAATTTGAAATTAGCACTCACATTTGTCGAGCTTATATTTGGATATTCTGTGACCTTAAACACTTGCAACATTCTGCACGGATTCTTATCCGTAGGTGTTATGTCATGGGCATTTTTCTAGAAAGAAATAGCCTTGTTGAAGAGGAGATTATACCTTTGCTTGTGGGTCTGTACCCATGATATATAGCAAAAACAGTGTTTCAAAAAAAATTCACCTGCTGCAGCATAAATTGAAAAGGTTATAGATATAAAATGATGTGATTAGGTGGCTCACACCTCAGGATACGTTCATGTGAGAACTAATTAGAAGCTGCAGCGCTAGGATTAAATACCTTAGGCATATAGGAGGCAGTTCTCAGCTACAAAACGTGCAAATTGCTTCACTGATAGCTGAGTCACACATGATTGAAGCTAATAGAAATGAGATGGGTCAAATCTGACTGTTGCATCATAAGTTAGAACTGAACTACTGACAGCGTACTAGACCTCTTGATTTTAGCAGGGCTAACGCTCAAGCTGAAACCAAAACTCAATGTGTCTTTCCAGTGTCATATACCAGTATAGTATCTGTCAAGAAAATAGCAGACAAGCAGTGTATAAACCATTTATTAGTAATCGTGAGACAATGCCAAAGTTCACACTTTTTTGGTCTACTGACATGGTAGATGAATTTTTCTTTACACAAGTTTCAGAATTTCCAAAGATATTCGATATATATGATGACATTAGCAGTTGAAATTAGTTACACGTACAGAACAATATAGTCTGTACATTGTTTTTTGAACTGGTCATCATCAGCTAAGGATCAATTAGCTTTGGCAGATTCTCGAAATAGATCTTTCATGAGATGGAAAAATTTAATAGGTCGAGTAAGATAGGTGTATTTTCCAGGCTGCAATAATTATCAAATAGTGATTCCAGTAAGCTAAAAGATTAGGCCATGTTATATATACTAGGTAAATTAAAGCTTTGGTAGGGGTTTGCTCTGAACAGTGAATATTGAACTTGAATGACGATGCATCAAAAGCACACAGCAACTATTGTCCAGAGCCAGTTTTATCCATTTCAACTTCTTGATTTGCCTGAAATGGCGATTAATTTGCTGTGTGCTAGCTCCAATTTCAAAATGGGCAATTAAAGTTGCTGCACACAATATGATGGCGGCTGTGCTTCCAGCTAGAGGTACCAGGTTTCTCCTGTAGGTAATCATTATACCATTGAAAAGCTTGAAAGTGGGTACACTTTCCTTAATTAAAAAAAACGAGCGCCCAATTTTTGGCGCTCCCCTGCGTTTGGTTGGGCAGAGTTTAGCCTTAAACGAATTAGGCCGTTTGGTGTTCTTGATTTTGTCTCGTTTTGAAGTTTTTAATCTGCATCCATCTCATAACCTTGAGTAAAATATTCAGAAACATGACTTTAAAGCTGTATAATTTTGGATCTGAAGATGTTGTAAAGCTTTAAAATTAGTAGCAGTACATCCAAGGGATTTGAAGATCTCTTCTACAGCTTGAATATCATATAATACATCTCAGCTGTTAAAGCACTGTAATCTCTATAATATTTCCTCATTAGTAATTTGTATATGTCAATATGCACCATTGGTAAAGAGTAGAATTTGGGTTAGGAGAACACTCTTTCAGGTTGATATAGTTCTTGTCTGTAGTTGAACTATATACTACATGTGCACTTACTACTACTTTTTGATTCTTATATAGTGTCATAAGACGCCCTCAGGATCGGTTCATTGTGGGTACTATGTCTGCGAGTTTCTCAGATACAACGGTCTGTACCTGACCAACCCTAAGAAAGTAAGGCCCCATGTGAATGTCATTACTGACGCCGTCTCCATATTGGTTAGTGTGTTAATGTATCATTGCTTAATATTTTTTTGGCAGGTATACAAGTGTCCTGATGCAAAGGATAACCATCTTTCAGTTGAAGAGCTCTATAGCATTTGCGATGAGATTTGCCAGTTCCTCATGAAAGAAGTAATTAGCAAGGATGGGAAGTATTTTGACTGCGATGATGAGTTAGCGAAACCAAAGTACCAAGATCTCGTCGATGACAGGCTAGAGGACCCCTATGAGGACTTTTATTAAGAATCAAGCAATGGAAAAGGAAAACTTTGTTGTTCATCACTTGGTATGGTGGATTTTTTTGTTGTCTTGAATGTAGTTGACTGATCGAGCTGTTCATTAATTATGCATGCAGAAATAGTTGACTGTGATTTAAATTAATATTTGTTTTGGGATTTATATTGAGTTGAGCTTGTGTATTATATTTATACAATGTCCTGATGGAAAGGATATATATATATCCTGTTGGGGTGCAGGATATGGCGCCAACATTTGATTTTTTAAAATAACCGCGCCTGTGCATCGCGCGGGGTAATTGGGGCGCGAAAAATTGAATTTTGAAATCAATTTATAACAACGGCTTATATAAAGAACCGCTAGTGTTAACAACATTAGCAGAAGCGGCAACCGCTAGTATAAACGGATTTAGACCGGCGGTGGTACCCCAACCGCCAGTGTTGAGCGCTGGTATAGATGCATCATTAAAGGCGGCTTCTTTAAGATGACCGCCAGTACAAATGAATTATAGAAGCGGACCAGAAGTAACTGCTTGTATAAAGTAATACTTCTACTGGCGAACGGCACTAGCGGTTCCGGCCGACGCCAGTAAAAACGCCTTTGGGTCCGCCGCTACTAGTTGCGATTCCAGTAGTTTGTATCCACTGCATCTCGAAGGCATGGCAAGTTAGGAGGTATATAGTGCAAATCGACATCCTTGCCATTGGTAATTACACGTGTGGCAAGTTATAGAGGAAATTTGGAGACCCAACTTACTATGTGCCAGCGATACTATGTGCCAGCGATCCGGCTTGTTTTCGCCGCGCTCAAGTCGATGTCATACAGCTTGGCCAAGCCGAAGTCCGAGATCTTAGGATTCATGTCGGCATCAAGCAAGATGTTACCTGGCTTAAGATCGCGGTGGATGATTGTCAGCCTCGAGTCCTCGTGAAGATAGAGAAGCCCTCGGCCAATTCCCTCGATGATCTTGTACCTCTGGCCCCAGCTTAGCTCCTGCTGCCTTGTAGGACCTGGAAGTTGAGTTGAGTTGGGTTCACTCATTAGTTAGTAAACAAAATGACCGATCAAGTGGCTTGCATGCAAGGATTATGGATTTAGGGTCAGGCAAGCACCGAAAAGGATCTTGTCGAGGCTCTTGTTGATGAGGAACTCGTAGACAAGGAGCTTCTCGTCTTCCTCTATGCAGCAGCCCAGCAGCCGGACCAAGTTCTTGTGCTGGAGCTTTGCAACCAGGACAAGCTCGTTCTTCATCTCCACATGCCCTTGTTGCGAAGTTCTGGAGAGTCTCTTCACTGCAATCATCTGCTCATTTGGTAGGGTACCCTGAAGAACATTGAGATCGGACCATCAGGCATTTTGTGTTATTATTTTTCTGAGGGAAATATTTTGTGTTATTATTATGAGGAAGACTATTATTATTAGGCACTAATTTTCGGGCTCCAGGCCGGATTGAGGTTACTTTGTAGACTGGCCCAAACCCTCCTTCCCCGAGCTTATTTTCTTCTGAAAAGTTGTCAGTTGCAGCTCGCAAAGTACTCAGGTCGTACGTAAGAGGCTCTGAACCTCTCATTTCTTCTTGCTCAGATCCGTATCCTTTTGATAAGAGAAAAATGGAAGAGTCAAGCCTGAAGGTTGCACCACATTAATGTTTTCTCCTGACAGCTAACAACGTTTCAGTAACTTACTGTCTCTTACGATCTGCTTATATGGTTTTCTGTTCTTCTTGCAGATATAGGCAGCAACAAACAACAGCACCAGCATCGTGACAGTAGCAAGAACTGAGACACTAATAAGTGCTGTCCTTACTGTGCTATTACTTCCTGCACCGACGACGACGACAAAATTCAGAAGAGAAACGCTGTTTCATCAACCTTCGCCGAGAATCACTCATCTAAGTGCATGACAAAAACATTGTATTTAAAAAAAATCACAAAACACTTTATAATTTAGAACAAGAGTATTAATGTAATAGATACTAGGTGGATACCCCGCGTGTTGCTGCGGGCATTCCGACAATTTTAAAAAATAGACTGTTTATATTTATAGTTATACGAATGAAACTATCTTGAACTAATTTTGATGAATGATTTGAGACATCTTTTTGGACAATTGAATGAAACTATCTTAAATTAGTTTTGATGAATTATTTGACATATCTTTGTGGGCAACTAAATGTATTTTAGTGGATGAAGAGAAACTATCTTAATTATGTGTTAGTTAGCTATAATTGCAACTTATAGTGGATTGTTGAGTGGATTGATGATGTGGATAGCTTGCATGTTGAGAAAATTCACTAGTGGGGTTTATCTTTATAAGAGGTATAGATGACGCAAGGGTTGCCGTTGGGGCGGTGGCTATGGTGGTGGTGGTGGTGGTCGGCGACAGCATTGGGCGTGGGAGGTGGCGGCGGCGTTGTGGAGAGGGAAGAGAGAGGGGGCGGCGCTGGGAAGAGGAGAAAGGCGCACAAGAGAAGAGAGGAAGAGGATATGGGAATTAGGTTTATTTCTTCCTTGATTGCAGCAAGTACATACTGCTTTTATTTATAGTACCAATAAGACTTAGCCCCTAAGCAACATAGGATATCTTACGGGATTCTCCTTTTCCTAATTTAACCGACTCCGATTTAATTTCCTAACTTGACTCGACTCAATTAATGTAATAATATTGATGTAAAGAGCCCTGCCAGAATGGTGGCGACGGCAGCGGCAGCGCCCCATCCTCCTAGGGCGCACGCCCTCTAGGGTTTGCTGCGGCCCATGGCGGTGGTGTTGACGGTGCTCTGTTCTTGAGCCCCAGTTGGCCTAATTTTCTTGACAAGGTGTATATTCCGCATTGTACTCGTTTCAATTAATTATTAAGACTAGCAAAAATGCCCATGCGTTGCAACGGGAGAAAAAAATAATATCTCTAACCATAATAACGTTATTTGATATTATTTGTAGTGCGTGCTCTCTCTTTCCCTTTTTTTTCCTTGGCATCTATGACATGATATTTTGACCTTAATGGGTTGGTCTAATACCGTAAGATGGACATCAATCCTGGCACCTTCCTTCTGCAAAATATTGACTTTATCAATACTGATATCCATGATATTAATTTTTTTTTGTGTATTATACTCCCTCCGGACCCTTTTACAAGGCGTATTAGCAAAATCTCAGATACCAAGGAGAATACTAATCACGATGCACAGCTCGTGGCTCAATACATACGACACAAAGAAACGTACGGTCATTGAATGCATGCAAACCGCCATGCAACAGGAAAGCTAGATGAATCTACACATCTTCCTCGCTACCCCGCGCAAACAAATAGCACCGCACGTCTCTTGGAGGGGAGTCCCCTGCATGCAAATGCTTCAAATTCTCACCCAGCGCATGCAACCGCATTCCACCTCGTACATGATGCGGATGCCTAATAATGCTGCCTAAATGAAAAACGCGAGCACGTTTTTTAGAAAAGGGCCCGGAGGGAGTAGTTACCATAAAAATTGGAGGAGTGTTTCTCTGGCCATGTAAATGCTTTTTTTTGTTCCGATGTTTTATGTTATGTTCTCTACTCCCTCCGTCCTGAATTAAAGAGCATTCTGACTTTTGGTTGGTGTCCCTAAATATAGTGCATTAGGGAGACATGATGATATTTTTTCCTTAATAAAAATAGTGCATGATTGTGCACGATTGTTGTTTCCATATTTTGTATAAGGAAACGTAGATTGCTCCCAACGATCATGCATAATTGGATCAGATTTAATTATATTAGGAAGTTAAGTGAGGGGTATATGCGTCTATCGCCATTTCTCTTATTTTGTTTTAAAATAGCTAGAATGCTCTTTAATTCAGGACGGAGGGAGTATATAATATTATTTGTTTTCATTATATAGTAGCAGAACTATTGTATGTATTCCTATTTGGACAAGGGCCATAGTCCTATACGCACTCCGTAATTGATGTAGGAGTGTAATTCGAACAACTCTGTAATCTATATTATTTATTATTTGAGGCTAATATATATTTTAGTTAATTCATTAATATTTGTATATGAATGCCGGCAATATTATATTTTATAATTAATTATAATTATATATTATTGCTAGCTAGAGAAGCGGGGATGCCACTGTGTGCGGACGGAGGAAGTACGGGACCGCAACTCTAGTTTTCCATACTCCTTGACCACCTTCGTATATTCCGAGTCTGTCTAGCAACTATGCCCGTGCGTTGCCACGGGAGAAAAAGCTGTTAAACGTTCATGCCAGATGAAAACGTAAATGCTTTTATAATCTGTTTGATCGATGACGACACTTACATCTATAATATAAGTTAATGTTAACAATAAATAACAATTTTAATAAAAACTAATTCATATTTTAATAAAGATGAGTTTTGTTTCTATTTATAATGAAAACAATATCAGATGTTATAATTCTTTCTCCTCAATATTTGATGCACAAACGGATATAATAAGTGCCAAAATGTAGGTGTTATGCATTAAGGCGTGCATTGGGTGGGAACTGAACAACGGAAAGTTAGTGAGGCTTCGTAAACACCGATAACGAGGACATCCTCCCCGTACTCCTTGGCCTCCTCAGGATATATCTTGTTTTCTTCCGGTACGTTCTCGATTATCACTGAGTCTATATGCATATAACATATGCAAGGATGATTTATAACACACCTATAGTGAAAGCATAAACTAACAATATTCATAATATCTATAGATCTATCATATTTTTTGAAGCTAACACAATTGGTTTGATATTTTTTCTATAAAAACGCAGATCTTATAAAATTCTAAATATTTTGCATCAGGAACCCTGATATATTTTAAAAATTATTAATATCCTTTCACCTTTTCTCTCTCTAGCATCTTTACATCTGCTGTATTTATTTTTATTTTTTTCTTTATTTCTAATTTGGGTCGTGCTGCCGCTCGAACGTTCTACGATAGAACGGACGTTCGAGCGAGCGGCCCAGCCCACGACACACATGCCGCCCCGCGCGGGACACACACGCACACACACCGCACGGGGCACACGCGCACACGGGCACACGCGGGCGCCACACCTCCGCCCCCCACCCGCCGCGACACCCATGTCCCACGAGACACACACACGGGGCACACCCACGGCCCTGCTCCGCCGCGGCGCCGCGCACACCAGTCCGCCGACGCCGCCCACCATGGCCGGCATGCCTGCTGAAAAACGAAACAAATATGAATACAAGTTCAAACAATAGATGAAAAACAGTTGAAACAAATCAAAATTGCAATTAGAAACATGAGAAAATAACTGAAAAAAACAAAAGAACAGAAACATTTGAAACAAAATGAAAAGCAATATAGAAACAATGAAGAAAAAACATCTGAAACAAAAGTTGCAATACAAAATCACATCTGAAACAAACGCAAATCAATGCCCAAAACAAAACTGAAATAAAAAAAGAGAGCAAAACATCTGAAACAAACATGAGGAAAAAAAAAAAGAAACAAGATGAACAAAGCATTTGAAACAAAACTGAAAAACAAAAAATGAAACATTAAGCGAGAAACATCTGAAACAATATCGAAAGCGCCCGAAACAACGAGGAGAATGAAAATGAAACACAAAAAATGAGGAAAAAAAAAAACAAGGAAGAAAACCCAGATCAGACCAGAGAGAGTAGGAGGAGGACGAGGCGCGAGGAGGGGCAGGAGGAGGGTGTGTGGAGGAGAAGGAGAAGCAGAGGTTAGGTCCGAGACTCACCTACCACCATCGTCCTCGCTCCGGCACCATGGAGGCCGCAGGAGTGGATGCAGGAAGGGGAGGGAGATAGAAGAGGAAGGCACGCAACTCGCCGGCAGCTGCCACCGTCGTCCTCGACTCCGGCGCAAAAGGGAGGGGAGAGCGCGAGGCTCACCGGAGGAGAAAGGGAGGCCTACCGGCGCGGATCCGCCCGGTTCCCCCATCGCCCCCGATGGATCCCGCTGCCGGCACCACCGGATCCGGCTCCCCGGCAACGCCCTCACCGGATCCGGCGCAGGACCGGGGGCCGTCCTCACCCCGCCGCCATGGAGAGGAGCGGAGGAGGGCCGCCGAGCTCGCCTAATGAGGAGGGGAAGAGGGCGCGGAGGCCGGGAGGGAAGAGGGCGCGCGGCACCCGCCGGAGGAGGGGAAGAGGAGCGGCGGAGGCGGAGAGCTTGGTGTGTGTTCGCGAGAAGAAAGAGGAGACTGGAATACTCTGGAAGAGCGGGGTGGGCGCGGTTGCGGGCGGATGTGTGCGTGTGCGTCCCCGGGACGCGTGGCGACAATAAATGAGCCGGTCGAGTTGGGCCTCGACAATGGGCTCCAGGTGCGTCCGTTCGACGTGTCGAACGTCTGTCCCTGAGCATTACCGTTCTAATTTGCTTCCACCTATAACCGACTTCTATTCTGCTTCAAATCGGACACGGCCAAGTTCCACCGAGAGAAGCGAGCGAAAGATTTCAGGCGGACTGAAATTTTAGCAATTTATTATTAGGTAATAGATAATAGATTAGATTGATTAGGAGTGTGACTTCTATTCCCAGGTCGTGCAACCTCTTTCATGTTACAGCAGAGAAGCAGCGGCAGCAGCCAGTCACTGGCGAGGGTTCAATTCAACAGTAGAAAGGAAAAGTAAACACGTTCACTTACCAGTGTTTCTTGGGCCCGGAATGTCGCTGCCGTTGACTGGTCCACCTCGCGGCGCCGGCGTCGGTGACATGGCCGCCTGGGCGGCCAGGGCGTCGTAGAACGGGTAAATCTCGAACCGGAGCTGGCACATGGACCCCAAGATCCTGGCGCCCTTCTTCCAGTTACAGCGCTCGGGGATCTTATCGACGAGATTGGTGAGGCACAGCCTGCAGTTTTCTGCGCTTACGTCCCGCCTGCACTGGGCCAAGCCATAGAGCGTCACAAAGCTTGTTTGCTGGACCTCGCCCGCAGCGAATCTGCGCGGCGACCCGTAGGCCTTCATGGTGAGGTTGCTCATCAGCGTGCCGAGCAGCCACATGAACTGCTCCGGCTGCTCTGTCACGTTGTAGCTGTTGATCAAATAGAAGGTCGGGTCGGACATGTAGCCTGTGTAGGGCTCGCCGAAGAAGCTCGCGTTGGAGTAGCGCAGCTGGCAGCCGTCGTAGATGAGCGTGGCGCTCTTCTGGCCCGGGCACGCGTTGGCAATCTCATGCGCCGTGTCGTTGAGGCAGGAGCGGCATTTCGACGCGCCGACGTCGCCACGGCACTGCGCGAGGCCGTACACCTTGTCCGGCGCGGTGGCGCCGGTGGTGTTCTCGGCGAACCCAGAGGACGCGGCCGCAGCGTCTGGGAGGGAGGAGAGGATCGCGTGGAGGTTGTCCTGGAACGCGCTGCCGCGCGTGTAGTTCGCGTTGTCCGAGCACTCCTTGGTGATGTACTTAATGAGGTTGTCGAAGTCGTTAGTTGTTGCGGTGAGGCGGAGACACCACCAGCCGAGGAGAAGGAGCGGAAGAAGGCTGTGCTTGGGCATGTCTAGCTGAGGAAGGTTGCTGGTGACACCGACAAAATTGCTAATGCTTAGGCACTTCAGTGCTCATGTTACGTGCCTCTATATACCCTCTTACAAATGATGAAGGCGGTCCTGCAATGGTTGACCTGGGTTTGGGTCTTCTCTTTAGATGCAGCCGAGCAATCACTCGCTGTCGCGCTCGCGCCCAAGCATGTGCAGGTTGGCGTCTCTCTTTTAGGAGGCGGCTTCATTGAAGAGCTCCAAACCTAGCTAAGAAGGCTACAAGATATCTGCTAAGCCTAGTCTCAGTGCAGTTTTCACCAGGGTGTCATGCACATTTATTAAGTTGACACATCAGTAGAAATACCTTTTTTGCATGAAACGAGGAGAGCACCATGGTAAAACGCTGCGTGCGTTGTTTCCTAGGCCGTGAAACCGGATAAAATCTCTGCTGAGGCGTTTTATCCCATGAAATAGCCAATTGCGAGTCGAGGCCACCGCGCGCCATCGCCTAGGCATTGATTTTTTTTTTTTTGAAACCGTGCCATGAAACTATACATTGTGAGAGAGCTCTATTTCATTTTAAAGTTTCACGTCTTGGTAACTATGAGGTGAAACCTTCCATTGAGACTGACCTAAGAAGGCTACTCTCTCCGTTACTCTTACTCAAAAAAATTACGTTTAGGACAGCATTTAGCATACCAAGGAGTGATTAATTAGGGTATAGTTTTCCCTGTTTGCCTTTATTAAATATGGCTTCGTGTGCATCCCATATGACAAAGTTTTCTAGATCAACTGGTTACCGCATCGAGGTCAGAGGCCGGCCAGCTGAGTTCGATTCCTGCCGTGCGCGTACTATTAGCTGTTTTTGGCTGGCAGGAGGAGGATGCATGGCACCTTTGTGCACCGCTTGTTTTCCGATTCCTGCCGTGCGCGTACTATTGGCTGTTTTTGGCTGGCAGCAAGGGGAAATAACTTGGGTGGGCGATGGGCTCATTCAGTCCAGGATGCGCCCCCAGCCCATATGCACGACGCGTGGCCGCGACCCGCATCAGACGGCCGCGGGAACCGATGCTGTCGGCTCAGCTTCACGATCGCTTCGTAGCTTCGTCTCCAAGACTGCCGGCACCAAACGAACGACGGCTCGGCTTCACTTTAGATCGGCTCAGAAGTCAGAACATCGAGATCGTATTTTGTTTCGTCTCGAGTCTGCCGCCGCCGCCATTAACCCTAGGCCGAGTTGCATGCCCCCGCTGCCGTATCCATGGATGATCCAGCGGCCTCCGACGACGATAGAGGCCAAGAAGACGGAGTGACAACTGTGGACCGGATGGCTGCTTCTTCTCTTGTGCAGGATTCACGAACACTACAATTTGGTGTTGCTGATTCTCGTCGAGGAGATGAACAGTACAGGTCAGTATCTCTTTAGATCGTTCTGCAATGTTTTTAGCAAATGCTCCTCCTTCTATGTTGCTTGGTTTCTGACACATATTGCGCATATTTGATAGAACACCATGGTTAGTACGGAAGTAGAGACCATCGGCACCATTTCACAGATATCTAGATCAGGGAGAATGAAGTCCTTGATGAGGTACAATATTTTTAAAAAACTTATAAACAATGTTTTATTTTTAGCACACCTTTAGTTGAAAATCTATATATACAGGAGGTGCTTTGTGAAGCTGGACAAAATTCGATTGCTCCTAAAGTTGGAATGACATTTGAGTCTGAGCAAAAAGCTTATGAGATGTACAACACCTATGCCGGCAAGGTTGGGTTCAGTATTAGAAAGAGCAAGACAAAGCACCGCCGAGATGGGAGTCTATGTCAGAAACATATAGTTTGCAGTAATCAAGGACATCGAGAAAATGAGTCATCACAAAAGGACATTACAAGGACGGGTTGTGATGCTCGTGTCCAGTTTAGTATCAGCAAAGAGGGGATTTGGAGGGTGCAAAAGGTTGTGAAAGAGCACAATCATTATCTTGCTAGTCCAAATAAAGCTCACAAGTTGAGGTCTCAACGACAAATTATAGAGGCAGACAGGAAATTAATTGGGCAGATACGAGAAGCTGGAATGAAGCCGTCCCAAGTTTATGAGTTCATGAAGGAGTATTATGGAGGGGAAGAGAAGATACCATTTGCTAAGAAGGATTGCGATAATGAGATTAGTCGTGAGCGCAAGCAGTACTTAGAAGCCAATGATGCACAAACACTGTCTGAATATCGAGAAATAAACAGTTATTGGATCCTACATTTTTTTATGCATGTCAGGTAGACAAGGAAGATGGCCGTATTGCAAATTTCTTCTGGGCAGATGGTCAGTCTATCATGGACTAGAAATGCTTTGGTGATGTTGTGTCATTTGACACCACATTTAAAACTAATAAGTTTGAAATGCCTTTTGCTCCGATTCTTGGCTGCAACCATCACAAGCAGACGATAATTTTTGGGTGTGCACTTCTATTCAATGAAACTATTGAATCATTTGTTTGGCTTTTTGAAACCTTTCTAACAGCAATGTCAGGAAAGCACCCCAACACAATTTTTACAGATCAAGATGCGGCTATGGCAGTAGCAATTGCTTATGTATTCCGAAATAAAAGCCATCGTCTTTGTTTGTGGCATATTTGCTTAAATGCTGCTAAACATCTCAGTCATGTAATTCATGAGTCGGATAAGAAAGGTGACAAATTTCTAACAGATTTCAAGAATTGTGTGTACGAAGACCGGTCAGAGACTTACTTCATTGAGAAATGGCAAAAATTGTTGGCTAAATACAACCTTCAGGATAACTCATGGATGGCAAACTTGTATGCTTTGAGGGCGAAGTGGGCTGCGGTGTACCGTGACTCTTTTACAGCAGACATGAACTCAACCCAAAGGAGTGAAGGTATGAATAATGTCTTCAAGAAAAGATTTCGTAGGAAACTTGGTCTTTCGGAACTCCTTGTAGAATGTGAGAAAGTTGCAGTTAGTCTCCGTGCAAATGAATTGGATGCTGATTTTCAGTCACGACGAAAGAACCCGGTTCCATACATTCGGAATCTACCAATGTTGAATACTGCAGCTGAATCATATACAAGGCGAATATATTCAGAGTTTGAGGAAGAATTTAAGAGACAATTTACATTGACTTGTGATTTGTTGGAAGCTGCGGGGACAAACTTAACATTCTTTGTTAAGTATATGGAGTCTGAACGTGGAGCAACAGCAGTATTGAACACTGAAGATTCCACCATTACATGCTCTTGTCGGATGTTTGAATCTATAGGTATGTGTACCATTTACATTTCAGTTTCTACATTGTAAGATGCACTGTAATATAGATAGTAATTGGCAGCTATATCTTACAGGTCTATTGTGCAAGCATGCTCTAAGAGTTTTCAATACAAATAGAGTATACAATTTGCCATCGCAATATATACTGCCAAGATGGACAAAATACGCGAAAACTGGATTTTATATTGAAAAAGAAGGAAATGAGAAGGGGGATTTGAAGACACAGGCAGCACTTATATCTCGACAGGCCACATCTCTTGCATTGAAGTGTTCGACATCACAAGAACTTCTTGATAAATTGCAGCAAGCCATACATAACTTGAACTTGGAAGCTGATACTTATCTATGTGAGATGCATGAAAAATCGAGTGATGTTCCTATAGTTCCAATTGAAAGTGTTCGAGATGCATTAAATGGTGTAATATCATTTAAAACTCCTGAGGTAATAAAAGGTCCAAAGAATGCACGTTTTAAAAATGTTGTTGAAAAGAAGTCATTAGGGAAGAAGCAAAAGGGTGCTCATAAGAAAGGTACTGGCCTGCCTAATACCTTTTGCTTATGTCTATACTTATATAAAAAAAATCATGAACTATCATGTATACTTAATTGTAGGTGAAGATCTGGAAAACAATGATGTAGAAACAAGAGATAGATGTGCTGATCCAAGTCAAATAACTGTAAGACATTATCAAATACTTGAACACTTATTGAATTATCATATATATATTATTCCCTTACAATCATGGTTTTTGAAAACTTATTGCATAAATGACAGAATTTCAATGGTGGGCCATCTTCATCCATGGATGCTCCTTTTCTGCAAGGTGGACTTGCTAATTCCACAATGACACACTTCAACTTAGTTCCAGAACCTTCAACAATGGCTGCTCTAGGAGGATACATACGAGCGCCCATCGCCCACCTAAGTTATTTCCCAGCAAGGAGGAGGATGCATGGCCTCTTTGTGCACCGCTCGTTTTCTTTTTTTCAGCCTGGAGCGCGTTTGTGACCGGGCGGCGTTTGTGACCCCGCGGCGAGCGCGAGCGACGCCGAGCTGCATCCATGGCGAGGTTAGACTACCCGCACTCATGGAACTCCATTTTCTTCCCCTAAAAGGAATATTCCGTCCTAGTCAGCTAGATTCCTTACTCTATACAACTTTCTCCCGCACTCATCGTTCCTTTACAGTTTACTCAATACCAACAAGTAGGACCCACATATTATTTTTTTTCTTTTTTTCTCCACCGTCGCCCACCTTGGTCTCTCCGTCTCCCTTCTCTCTCTATCGCAACTAGTACTACTCGGGGCCGCACGGCGCATGGCGAAGCGAGCCACGGCGCCCTCTCCCCCACGGCGGTGGAGCACGAGCACCCCACCGCGGCACTGCGCCATGCCGGCCTCCTGCCTCCACCGCCCCCGTGCCTCAGCCGGCCCCCGCCACCCCGTCCCCCGCGGTGGGCGAGCAGCTGCGACGGCCAAGGAGTGCGCGCCGCCGGTGGGGGAGCAGCAGCCGGAGCGGCGCCCGCGAGCATCTGCGGCGGAGGGCGAGGTCATGATTCACGCGCGTGGGGTCCGGCGAGCCATGGCCAGGTGGAGGTGGCCGGCGCTCCTGTCGCCGCCCAGGTCGAGCTCCGTTCGCGGCCGAGCACCTCTCCGGCGAGCGGCTCCACTCCGCGGATCGCGCGGCGCGCCTGGGGCGCGGCTCTTCGACCAACGGCGGCTCGGTGTCTCGGCGGCAGCCCTGGATGCGCCGCCCCCTTCCCTTCCACCTTCCCACATCCTGGCCTAAGCGGACGGCCGCGCGTCCCTCCTCCTCCTCCCCGGCAGGGCAGCGCGGATGAGAAGGGCTCCCGCGGTGGCGCGGCCAATCGGGAGGCGGCCCGGCCGGTGGAACTCGGCCCGGGCGGCCATGGCGGCGCGCGGTCGAGGCCGCCCCGGTCCCGATCCCGGCGTCGCTGCAGCTCGGGGGACAAGGATTTGGGCGCCTGCCTCCACCGCCTCCTCCGATGACGGGCGCGCCGGCCTCGCAGGCACAGCTGCGGACGGGTGCGGGCGGAGGACCTCGCTCCGGCGGCGGATCCTATGGTGGAGCTCCGTCGCGAGCTCCTCCGCTCCTCCGTCCCCAAACTCTCTCTCGCCGGCGGCCCGCCCGTCCAGCTCCCCCCGGCGGCCCGACGAGATAGCCCCTGCTCCAACAGCGGTGCGCGGAGCGGAGCGGAGGTCGGCCTCCCTGCGAGCGCGCGGCGAGCGGCCGGCATGGCATCTCTCTCCCACCTGCCTTCTCTCTCCTCGAATGGGTCCCGCCTCGTCCTTTGTGTAAGCTCCGTACGCCCCGCAAAGAAGGCGGATCCGAGGCGAGACGCAACCCTTGCGTTGGCTTTAGCGTCCTCCGCTACAGCTGTTGAGTAATGCAAAAGGCTTTACCGTAGCCTTTTGCGTCTCCCAGTGCGACTCGTCTTAGTTACCAACGAGTGGCGAGCGAGGCGAGCGGCGAGGGCAAGCAGTTTAGGAAAGCGTACCCAAAAAAGCAAACTGATAGGGCGAGCGGTGCGGCGCAGATGAGAAATCGAGGTGACCCGGCTATGCGCAGCGCACAGTAATTGTGATGCGGAGATCGAACCAGCTGTAATTGCGATGCGGAGATCGAACCAGCTGTAATTGCGATGCGGAGATCGAACAGGCAGGGGCAAATAAGTCCAGGTTAGCAGCTAAGACTCAGAACGACGTTTTTTTTTTTTTGTATCTTTGCATATAGGAGTCAGAACGTTATTTTTTTGAGTAACGGAGGGAGTACAAGATATCTTATATCGCCACAACATTGATGACCGGGCTAACCGGGTCAAAGTTATCATCGAAGAGAACTTGCAGAGGTGGCTCTGAACAACTCCTAGCAAAGGTGACCGTCCTGAGCCACCAACAACGTTCTGGCGGCCGCCTTCGTACAAGTATCGTGGTCGTCTGGTCGATCACATCCGGGTTGGTCCTCACGCCAAACGCAGGAACAGTAGGCGCGGTTCAGCAGCAGGTGTGGCCAACGGTGGAGGGTGGCCAGTACCGCAGCGTCTGGACCATCTACCCCCGACACCGCTTCATGCACGAAGTTGAGGTGGACCAGACGTTGCAGCGAACAAGATGCCAGCATTGTTTGGGCCTCCAAAGAGGCAGCTACGTAGAAGACGGGCGCAGAACAGAAGCCCTATTAACCAACCCGCAACCCCTTTCACGGCAACTCCGTAAGTGGCAATTCCTGTCGCTGTCGCGCTGCTGTGCTGTCTTGCTCTTACCCGCTAAGAATGCTACAGGATATCTTGTGTCGCCAGTACATTTAATGACGCATGTGAGCGAGATTTCTTCTTATTTGGCCGGCGAGCCTTGGGAGGCAACCGGCGTCGCTACGTCGACAAAAAAATTTGCGCCGCTGATGTCCCGATCTACGGTTTACTTTTACTCCACCGTCACTTTACTGTACCTCTCCACGTGTCCACGTAGTATTGGTTCGAAGAAAAATATCTCTCCGTCACGGCCTCACCTGCCTCCCCTCGTTTCTCTCCACTTCTCTCTCTCCCTCTCCTTTCCTCCCGAGATGGCGACGGGCGCGGGCTGCGCGCTGGCGCGGGCGGCGCCCTCTGTTCCCTCGCCCCCACGGACGGGCGGGGACCTGCGGCACGGTGTGGGCTGTGCCGGGGTCAGGCGCTGGCGGGGCCGTGCGCCGGTGAGGAGCGGGCGGGCACCGCCGCTGGCCGCCGCGGCGGCGGCCGCTTCACGCCCCTGAGCGAGTTCGCAGACGGTCGGCGCGGCTCTGCCCTCCCTCGATCCGTCTGCTCTGCCCTCTCCCTCTGCTCCTCGTGTGCTCGTGTGCTACAGGAAACCCTACCTACCTGGGCTACGTGGTCGCGACAACCCAGCTCCGACCCCACCCCCGGCGGTGGTGCTGTGCTCCTGTGTGAGGCGCTCGCCGGCGATACTAGCGGCAGCCACCGGCTGCTGTCCCTCCGGCGACTGCGTCGACGGCAAGGTAGCGTCCCATCTCCTTGTTGTCTCTCTTGCCTTCGCTTTCTCTATCTGGATGAAGCTCAAAATAATAAATTAGAGTGGGGGATTGTGTAGCAAATTTGGTTGATTGGTTTTCGTCTCGTCGTATAGGGAAACCCACTAGAATCTGAATCTCGTCAATGAGTAAGCATACAACCTCAATAATGCCCACAATGATTTGGGGTGCTGGCGAAAAGAAGAGATCAGATTATGATCGATAGTTCTTTCGAAAGGGTTACCAGCGACAGTAGTACCCTGTAATGTACTAATATAGTTGCTTTGGTTATCCATCCAAAATTAAACTTTTGGCTGACCATACAGTTAAATATTCTTGATGGACTAATTAGCGCTCTTTCAGGATCCTATTTTCGCTTACTGAAATGGCACCTCTATACTGTTTGTGTTTTTAGTTTTCTTTCCTTTACAACACTATTGCCTTCGTTGCTAGGTGTGATGTTATTCTCCCTAAATATAGAGGCTACACATGCATAGGTGTTCCCATTTAAAAAAGATTCATCAATAAATATGTAGTTTATTTTGTGACATCAATTTTCTATGCTGTAGCATGAGATATGTTTGGGTAGATCGTCATTACGAAGTTAGTCTGATGGATGGATGATTGTTAGAAAATAATATAGAAATATAGCACCGAAATCTATGTTAATATTTCACCAGTTCGTTAGTGCCTTTAAATTAAATTAGATGAAAAGTTGCTTTGTGTTATCAAATCGTGCAGATATTTTTTACTGATCAAATACCTTTGGGATTTCAGCAGGTACATTGAAGCGGCAGGTTCAATAGGACGCCAGGTATAGAGACCGATAATGTCAGGTTTAATAGGAGGCCAGTTCAGATAGTCTGTATAGATTCACAAAGTTCCATGGGATTATTAACATTGCCCCTGCGATTGCTGCTCAATGCTTAAAAATAGATGTGCTCCTCGGTTTGCACTCCTAAATTATTAGTGCTAATTGTCTAAATCTGGCTTAGGTGATCTAATTCAGTTCGGATTTACTGAATTTAGATTTAGTTTTGCAGTGCATCCTACGTCCTTTCAAAATTCAGTTTCTTATGCATATAGTTAGATTGTGAATTATATAATTTTTTGGTTAGTACATTTGCACAAGGGGCACTCAAAATTGAACTTTTGGCTGACTAACTACAGATCTAAATATTCTTGATGGACTAATTAGCGCTCCTTCAGGATCCTATTTTAACTTACTGAAATGGCACCTCTATATACTGCTTGTGTTTTTAGTTTTCTTTCCTTTACAACACTCTTGCCTTAGTTCCTCTTTTGATGTTATTCTCCATGAATATAGAGGCTACACATGCATATGCAGGTGTTTCCATTAAAAAAAGATTCATCAATAAATATGTAGTTTATTTTGTGACATCAATTTTGTATGTTGTAGCATGAGATTTGTTTGGGTAGGTCCTGTTATGAATTATGATTAAGAAGTTAGTCTGATGGATGGATGATTGTTAGAAAATATAGAAATACAGTACCCAGATCTCTGTTAATATTTTACCAGGACCTTAGTGCCTATTAAATTAGATTAGATGAAAAACTGCTTTGTGTTATCAAATCATGCGGATATTTTTTACTGATCAAATACCTTTGGGATTTCAGTAGGTCCATTGGAGCGGCGGAGTTCAATAGGAGGCTAGGTAGAGACCGATAATGGCAGGTTCAATAGGAGGTCAAGTTGCAACCAATAATAATATTTGACAAAAGGTATCCATCCTTTGCATAATTTGTTCTAAGGAACCAAAACCACTCAAAAACAATTTGTTGCTCCTTTCCTTCACTGCCAACTGAAATTGATTTATTTCTCTTTATTGATGTTGAACGTAATAATGGTTTCCTCTACGTTGTGCAAGGTAATTGCCTCTCAAAGATTGTCATTGCGAGCGCACGACTTCCGGATATAGTGACTAACTCGCTATAGCAACCAACTCATTCTTTCTGGTTTTGAAACAGTGGAAGATGGCTTCATGTAGTTTATTTTCTACCGGAGTATTAATCCAAGTAGCTATCAACTTTAGTCTAACTGATATATACCATTTGCTAGATTTTCCAAATCACTCAGGCCACTAATTTGGCACAGGCAGATTATGAGATTTTAACGTTATGTGGTACCTGTACTATTTATGGCATTATCCGATCAGTATTAATAACGCAGAGGCTCAACTACACCTTCCAGTTATGGGGGCATGTCCACTCATATTTTAATTTACAGATGAACATAGAGGGGAGAGGCGAACAACATAGAAGTGCTTATTGTACTTGATTAAATCTTTTTCTTTTTTATATAATGAGGCAATGCTCATGAGTTTGACCTACCATTTTTAGATGCATTTCCGAGATTCTTTCTCTTACATTTTTTGTTATGTTGACAACTTAGGCAAAGCGTCTGGGTTTGGCCAATACTAGGAGTATCCTCGGTAACGAAATTAATTTCTTGATTGCGTATTTAGTCACATACTTATGAGATCTGAGGTTATCATGCCATTGTCTGTGATGATTTCTCCCTTTGCCTGTTCATTATTTTTTCATGACTAAAGACCATTTGGCCCCACTTCATATAAAGCACAGAAGATTTTCTAGGGAAACCAAATTTTACAGAGTTCAAGATAAAGTGCCCATGGCACAACCCTCCTTTGCCTGTTCATTATCTATGATCATGGCCTGTGATGCTAAATTATACACTTTGGTTGTGTGCAGTCACTTTTGCCTCTCCTGTTTCTTTGAGTTTTTGGGCATGAATCGTTCATCCTTTTCCATCCACTCTTGCGGTTGCACTAATAATCACAATGTTTTCTTTAGACCAGTAGGCTGTATATTTATTTGGTATGTAATTTGGAGCAACCCATTGCTATTTCTTCCTTCGGTATGCATAAGATTAATTTTGGGTGCTATGAGGAAGTTGAAAGTCACTGATCTCTTGTACATTGGTTTGTGCAGCAATCACGAAAAAATGGTATGTTCATAATTGCAGTACCAGGGACAGCTTTCAGTTTCTGTCTTCATCCAACTGATGCCTACAATTTCATTTCTGCATATTGCAAGTTCTCCCTATGTAAGGTAAATAGCGGCACGGAGCAATCTATACTTATACCGTTGTCACTTCAACCACTCCACCTGCTTTGGATATCGATTTTTCCTTGCTAATGTTGTGGGGTCATGGAAGGGTTAGGTTTTCCATGTTAGCAGCTTGCCAATAATTTCAATTGGGGATTATCTTTAGTTTTCCATTACTGCAAGTGTTACAGTCTAACTTTCTCAACTATTATGCTTCCTATTATCTAGCAAAGGTCTTACTTTTATTTGTGAAATGTTTGCAGTGATCTATGCTCCAAACTGAACTATATCGGTGCATCCTTATTCTTTTCCAAATGTGGTTTGGTGATTTCCAGTTCCTCTTGTGTAACCACTACTGGACCATGGTAATCTGGGTTTCTTTTAATTCTTTACTCCCTTCTAAAGCTGTGTATGCAAAAATTAGTGCTCTTCATGTACGTGAGGAACTTGTCCTATGAAACAAAATATAAAGCAACACACAATACAGGATATTCTTTAGGATCTGTCGAACACTCGAACTTTGATCGCTTCATCTTCAATTTATGTTGCCAATTCCTTGGTTGGAAACAAACTAATGTCGTTGGACCTTCCCTTCAATTATGCAGTACACACTTGAGGAGAATATACCATAGGAAGAGATACACATTGAGTTCTTCTGAGGTTTGTTCTTGCTGCTCCTTCGCCCCATTCTTGTCGCAGTCAAGGAGATAATCAGCATCCTCAATGTTTGTTCAATCTGATTTACCCAGGTAGCACAAAACTCAGATGTTTGAAACTCCAGGGTTTCTCTTTTGTGACCACTACTGGACGAAGGTAATATTGGTTCTCTTTAGTTCTTTATTTCTCTTTCAGTAGCTGTGTATGCAAATTCTAGTCTCGCTCATGTGTATGAGCAAGGTCTGTTTCCTTGTGTATCAGACCAAATCATGCTATTTAAATTCCTGTTACTACGTTTAGATTCTATGGTCAGGACACTATATTCGTTTAGATGTTGTGGTCAGGACACTCCCTTATGATCACAACATCTATGTAAACTCCTTGTGTTATGGACCTCACAATAACTTATTGTAAGCTAAAAGAGAAACTGAAGCAGAAGATATGTTACAAGGAATTTGCTTTAACAATTCTACCTGGATCTTAAAGATAATAAAAAAATTTAGCAGGTGCATGGGTCAACCACTAAAATTGCCTACATTTGCTTACATTATTTACCATTTAGGTGCACACACATTGTATATAATTCTACATACTTTAGTGAAATGTTCCAGTTGCTACAATTAGTTTAACAATATGTTTAATTTATTCTGCAGCATCTTCTGATGGGGATAGTGGTGTTGACACTGTATATAGATATACCTCCAGAGGCCAAGAGAACTTTAGGATAAAAGGTAGGTCTCGATGTTGCAAGCTGCGTATTTTGGTTGTCCTTATTCCTTCCTATCATTCCTTTCTGTTATTTACAACATACGTTTTTGCTTTCCCTGGTATTACACAATATCTTGGTGATCTATTTTTGCATCTTCCTGGTCTCTTTAAGTTCCCACACAAATGTCAATGCAAGAGTATTGACAATTGTTTTTCCTCCCCTTTTATCTCTTACACTGTTTGACCCTTACTTCATAATGAGGTTATTTGTCAAGTTGCATGATCCGCCATCCTTTGTTCAGCTCTAGATGTATCCTGTCATCTGTTCATCCCCATCTATTGTTGCCTCATAGATGATGTTATGCCTCTTTTACATTTACATAATTGAAAATAGCAATGTATTGGGCCACCATCATCAATCAAATAAACAATTAAGCACAAGGTTTAGTAATAAAAAAGTGTTGGTATCTCAGTTATACATAGGTTCAATTTTCATGGGATATAATAACAGTGCCTAGGTCATCTTACCCATTACTCGAATAGAATGTCCTTGATCTGGCCCTTCAGTGTTTTATATGGCAGTGTTCTTTTCTTACTCTCATCCCCTTTTTTACATAAAGTTCAATTAGCACTTTGGGTCAGATCGTGGTCAGTTAGTTGTGATCCTTGTTGTTTCATATAATAGAATGTCCTCCCCTGGCCTTTCTTTTAATTTGCACATGGAGTCAAAACCATCCGTGCTATGTGCACTGTATTTTAGGGCTGGCCTCAAGGAGAACCTAATGATAGTTTCCTGTTTCATATGGATCCACTGGAGTTTTTTTCTTTTTTATTTTTTGAATAGACAGTAATTTTGAACAGTGTCATGGGCATAAAGAGGGGCGCCGTAGGGCGCAAGTGTCCTAGTTGGGCCTTAAGCCCATTAGTGTTAATTAGTGTCTCTCTTAGTTATTTGTCTATAGGATTAGTACCATATTGTCTAGGCACAAGAGGTGTTAGTTCTATGTACCCTTTATATTCAGCCCATGGGGCACAATGGAAATCAAGCAATGAATTATGAAGAAACAATCTAGTCTCCCTCTACCTCTCAAGCTCTTGGCATAGCATAAGGCCAATCTCTCAAGCTCTTGGCAAAGCATAAGGCCTAATTATCCTAAGCTCTTGGCAAAGCATAAGGCCTAGTTATCCCCAATTATCCCCTAAATATCCTGGTTCATAACAGTGGTATCGAGATAGCCTTCGATCCTCCATCCACGGCCGTTGTCGATCCTCTTTCAAAAAAAAAAAAAAAAAAAAAAAGACACCAAACCCTAACACCGCCGCCGCAATCCCGATCCGGCGGCCGCCGCCAATTCCCTCCGTTTCCAAAAAAAAAAAAAAAAAAAAAAAATCAATCCGGATCGCCGCCCGATCCACCACGCCCCCAGCCGCTGCGCCTCCATCTCCATCGGCCGCCGCCAACAGCAGCGATCCCGATAGGATTAGTACCATATTGTCTAGGCACAAGAGGTGTTAGTTCTATGTACCCTTTATATTCAGCCCATGCGGCACAATGGAAATCAAGCAATGAATTATGAAGAAACAATCTAGTCTCCCTCTACCTCTCAAGCTCTTGGCATAGCATAAGGCCAATCTCTCAAGCTCTTGGCAAAGCATAAGGCCTAATTATCCTAAGCTCTTGGCAAAGCATAAGGCCTAGTTATCCCCAATTATCCCCTAAATATCCTGGTTCATAACAAACAGGCTGTGTGCTGTTCAGATGGAACATATAGGACCTTGCTGGTTTAGTTTTCCGTTTAGATGAAATATATAGGACCTATATGAATGAAGCACAACACTCATTCAGAAACAAGTAGGATATTGAGCTACCAACCTATTCTATGCATTACGGATTCAGATCACCGGTAACACAGCAATTCCATCTATGTTGATTGACCTAACAATCTGTTACATGCAGGTTCAAAACCACAATACTGCATCAGTAAGGTTATCAACATTTAGGAGCAGAACAGGACCTTAGTACTTCCTATATATCTCAGCGTTGTGGGGCTCCAAAATTTCAGAACAAATTCCATCTTCGTACGAACTAAACTTTACTTTATGCTGTGTGTACGATATGAAAATGTCATGTCTATGATTATCATCAACATCAATGCTCCTGTATCACAATATTTATGCTTCAACACCTTCTATAATTAATATCTTATATTATGTATATTCTTCCATTGTTCTTATTTGTCGCTTACCATACAAAAAATTCAAGATAAAACATCCACATGCCTTTATATGAAAATTTAACTGCCAATACGTACACGCGCGCAATGGCGCGCGCAACATACTAGTGGATATGAGACTGGAAAAAATCTTGGAACTTCTATGTCAAGTCTACTTTACAAGCAGCTGTGTAGATATGAGAGCAAGGATAATAAGCACGTCAACAGCAGGCTGTTAGCGGGCTGCATATCCATGCTATGTCACCTAAAGCCTTCACCAACATAGACTTATAGTGAGCAGGTTGTTAGCGGGCGGTAGTATTTAATGCTAATTACAGACCATGTCCTTTGTTCAGAGATGCATGTGCATGCTACCGCCTAAGAGAACTTTGTTCTGGTGGCTTGTGCTTCAACCGACGAGAAGGGAAACGCCCGCTCTAGCTCTCTCTCCTACCGTGGCACTTTTTTTTTTCTGACCTGGCTGCCCTTCGCCGGCTAAACGCCCGTTACTATACTTGCTCTGAGTATGGACTTAACGGGTCGCTCTTCCTCGTCTCAACAGTCGCCAGCGTTATCCTCACCCTCACCTGTCGTCGCACCTTGTCCTCGCCCATCCGCCGCTCGCCCCGTCCTCGCCCGGGCCTCGACGCACGCCGCCCCGTCCCTTGCTCGCCTCCAGGCTCCAGCCACTGCTCTCCCCGCCGCCCGATGCCCGGATCTCTGCCTCCGCCGGCGCCGCCCCTCCATCAGCCTTGCCGCTATTTTGGTTTGCTGAACGCCCAGCACTGCATGCAAGCAAAGAAAAAGTCCATCTTTGGTTTGACAAAAATTTGGCATGCAACTAAACAACCCTTGAAAAATTTGGCATTCTGTGTTTTCACATTCATAAAAATTCTGCATTTTGGATTTTACTTTCCAAAATAGAACTAAACATACCCTAAAAGCTCCTACTAAACTTTAGGCTGTGTTTGGTCGGGCTTTTGGCTGTGGCTTTTGCACAGAAAAGTCAAAAGCCCAATCAAAGGGCTAAAAAGTTTGAAGCTGCTTTTGGTAAAAGCCGACTTTTGCCATAGTACAAACTCAAAAGCACCTCTACCTCTGCTTTCACCTGCTTTTTGCGGTAGGGTACAGCTGAAGCAATAGTAGCGGTAAGATTTATTATTTAGCTAATTGAAGGAAAAAATTAAGCACCTAACTACGATGTCAAACAAGTAATACAGTGAAAACAATCAAAATTTTAAGAAGAACAATGAATTCGGGCATGTAACCTCTTGCTTAAGTCCATAGGTTCGGAAGGGTCACCGTATAATTTAAAAGTGTCAATCAGAAACAAAATTTCTATATAAACATGTATTTCTTAGACAATCCACGGTTTGACAAACCTCTAACCAAACGGCGCCTGCTTTTCCCACAGCCGCTTTCTCTCGCCTGCTTTTCCACACTCGCGGCCTTTTCCAAAAGCCACAGCTCAACCAAACACACCCTTAGTACTAGTAGCTTGGGAAGTCTAAAGCTACTATAGAGTAAGAGCATCTCCAACAGTTTGGTAAATAACTTGTCATCCTTCAAAATTTGGCAAAACAAGTAAAAATCAATCTCTAATAGTTTGTCAAAGTGACTTGCCAAATTTCGCAGCTTGCCAAATCTTCCATCTGCGCGCCTATCTATACGCGCGCGTATACGACTGCGAACTCGCGATTCTCCGCTCCGCCTCCTTCGTTCCCGCGCGCGTGAACATTCACGGACAACTTCCGGCGCGCGTGGACCATCCTTGATCGTATATATCACGATCTTCACGCTCAACGCAGACCGGTTTCCTCCCTCACGATCTGCTCGACCACGCCGTCATCCTCCCTCGCAATCAGATCGGCCGGACAGGAACTCGACCGCCGCCGCGCCAAGTGGAAGAAGCAGATCGATCGGGCGTGAAGTGGAGATCGCCCGTCGATCGGGGTATGGCCTGTCTCTTCCCGTCGACCTCCATTCTTTCCTGATCATGCGTTTCCTAGGGTTCAGCTGCTAGATCAATTGAGTCTGCACGTCCTTATCCTGGCTGGCAGGTGCTATCCTCGGTGGCCGGCAAACGTCGACGCTGAATGGAGGACAGGTGCTGCTGTTGACCGACAGAACGTCATGTGCTCATGCGATGGCAAAGATTGCCTCGACAGGGAATAGCACTGATTGAAGGACAGGGTGCTGAGTGCTGATTGGACGTAGATGATTACAGTCGAGTTTGCTCTTGTGCAATGAACGTGTGTGCATGCTCCTGTAGAGATTCCTTATGTCAGATTTTGTGCGCCTGAATTTGCCTGACGCTGATGAACAGAGAAGATCGAGCTGTGGTGGTCGGCAAATATTGCCATGGGACAAACCTGACCAGCTTCTGCTGCCGTGCTCCTGCTGATGCAATATGGATAATTGGACAGGAAATATGGCCGGCAAATCGTGCAATGAAAGACCTGCAGCTGTCCACCGGATTGGTTCATATTTGTGAATGAACAGGATAGATACTCTGATCTGAATGCAAATGTGTACTGAACGACAACGGGAAGATGACCGCAGCGCGACGAAGAGAAGATAGAATCGCGAGAGGAGGATGGGGTACCTGTCAACGACTTATGTGGTGGGTCCTTCTATTTTTATGTTTTGGCAAGCTAAAAATAAGGAACTGTTGGAGATGGTCTATTTTTAACCTGGCGTATTATTTTAGCAAGTTGCCAAAACTCAATATTTGGCAAGTCAATTTTACCAAAACCGTTGGAGATGCTCTGGGACAAAATTTATGGTACTTGTACTTGTACAACATTTTCTTTTATGTTGGCAAATTTAGTACTTAAAATATGGTAGTCGTACAATGTTTTTTTTTGTATGTTGGCATATTTATGTGTTATAAAATATATTAAAATAAGGGTTTTGTTATTTATCTATCAACAGATTTCTTTGTTTCTTATCTGTTGAATTTTTAATCGTTTGATTCAATGCGCAGTGAGCATAGGACAGTGAGTGGTGGCAGCAAAAGTAGTGAGCAGCAGGCGTGCATCCGCTTTTGCTATGCTCTTTTTTAGGCTTAGTTGATAACTTAACGGGTTTCAGATTTTTCTTTTAGCATCTGTCAGTTTTCTAGAGCTGATGCGTCATCTTTTCAACTAGCAGGTAACCCCGCGCTTCGCGGGACAATCTTTTTAAAAATGCTACGTTTGAATTTCTCGAATCCGAAATTCAAATTTCGTAAACAACGTCAGATGGAGGAACTCCCAATACGGAAAATGTAGTTCTCTAAAAGTCACGAAACTTTGTAGTTGACAACTTTTTCATTTGAGTTGAATTCGTCGGTGGAAGCTATCGCGCACGTTTGAATTTCTCGAATTTGAAATTTAAATTTAATAAACGGCCTCGGATGGAGGGACTTCCAACACGAAAAATGTAGCACCTGAAAAGTTACGGAATTTTGTAGTTGACAACTTTTTTATTTGAGTTGAATTCGTTGGTGGAAGCTAGCAGAATCAGTGCCGAGCGCCGAGAAGCCGGCGAAGCGGATTCTAGTTAGAAGCTGCTACTCTACGAAGCGGCTCCAAACAATAAGGACCGTACGATCGAGGATCGACGGACGGAGGAAATTGGGGTGACGTGGACGCGGTTCTGTTGAGAATTTTCACCAGCTATAATGTTAATATATATATAGTATGATTTCAAACCGAGTTTGGAAGGCTAAAGATCCCTCTGAAAGTTAAAATTTTCATGTGGTTATTAGCCAAAGTAGTTCTCACAAAGGACAATCTGTTAAAGTGGAAATGGAAAGGTGTGATGAATCATGTGCCTTTTCGACCGTGAACGAAACCATAAATCACATCTTCTTTGGGTGTTCAACTGCAAAATATGTTTGGAGTCTGATTGCGTATGCTTTGGGAGCAATTTTGGACTTGGATTCATTGGGTTCTTCCAAATGGTAAACCTGTCCACGTAATGGGTTTGTCAGCCGTCTGCTGGGCGCTGTGGCCATCTCGAAATGCCACATGTTTTTGAAAAGAAGAGAATTAGATCTCCTACTGAGATCGAAATACCAGTGAGTAGGTATGCCGTATGCAGACAACAGAGCTCGAGCAGCAGGTGATTCAAGGAACGGAAACGGTGCTGTATTTCCACGCCGGTCTGCTGTGCGTCCAGGAGGACCCCCACATCCGCCCGGCGCCCCCTAGCATGTCGTCGGTCGTCGTCATGCTCAACGGCAGCTCCATCCCGCTACGCTACCGGCGCCCGCCGCGCCAGCGGACGCGGTGCCCGGCCGCGGAATTAGTCAGGAACGCAGCTCGCCATCAGGGTTGATGGATGTCGCAGCATCTCTGGGGGGCCGTCCATTAACGATGCCTCCATTTCTGACTTGGAGCCGCGTTGATGAATCTGCAATCTGGACGACGTGGATCAGTCAATCAATTATGATGTTTTAGGTTCAATTTTTTTGAAGTATGATATTTGTAATTACCACAGTAGTATTTATGTTTAAAAGTAGCTAGGTTGTTTGTGACTTTGTGGTGTCGTGTTATCACGATAACGAAAAAATCGATCCAATAAGACTAGCATGAAAAAACATGATGTTAACATGGTGGTTTTGGAGTACTAGACACTACTATCTATACCACCCATTCTAAATTATAAGTCGTTTTTTAAAGTAGAATAGTTAAAATGTTTTCACCTCCATTGAGAGGCCGCGTAGTGTATTATTGTGAGTCAAGAATAGCCCTCGACTCTGAAGATATGGAAAGGAAATGGAGTTTTGTTTTTTTGATAAAGGATAATGAAATATCTGGCCTCTACACCGAGGGAGTTTTGTTTTCTTAGTTAGCTAGGGTAGTTTCATGGAGATTATTGTTTCGATCTACAACGTTGGCCAAACTGTTTGTAGTTCTTCAGAAGAAGTTAGCGACATATTCTGAAAATTACTCAGGTGTGTCCCGTGTCCGGTACTATTTCTTCTCGTGCTACCAGATTAGCTCCAGCAGGTGATGCTGACGAAAGAAAATGACAGAGCCCAAATAATGTTGACCTTGGTAAACTACTTTTCTTTGTTAAGAAATCGTTTTTCTCAAGTGCACAAACACTCACAAGCACTTAGATAGACAAGAGAGACACGGAGATGGAGGAGGAACTTCTGTTATTTCTTATTTACTGTTGGTGTATTACAATGAAAGGGACACCCCTATTTATAGGTGAGGTGAATCCATGGATAAGGATTACTACAGTAGATTAGGAACTCTCCAGAATTACTGTAGCCCCGCTTTAAGATTCACACGCTTTGAGATTCGTGCTTCCAGAATCCTCCTCATCCTTCCTTTATAATTTGGCACAATTAATTTATTTCACAACACTCCCCTTGGCCAAATTATTGCGGTGTGCATGCCTCGTTAAAAACTCCCCCCAAAAACCCAAATGGGAGAAAAGGGGTAGGAGAAAAGAGTGCATCACGACATCACTTGTGCATCACCTCGCTGCCTCGTTAAAAACCTTGCATGAGAAAACCCGGTGGGAAAAACTCATCAAGGGAAAAAGAGTACAACAATTGGTTTGTCTTCGGGACCAACCAATGCAACTTAGGTCTTCGGGACCTATGGTCTTCAGGACCAATTTGTACCTTCATTAATTACCTCAAATTATGCTTTAGGCTTTGATTCTCAATACTCCCTTCTTTGGTAATTTGTGCCTGTGTGCATGCCTCATCAAAAACTCCCCCAAAAAACCCAGTGGGAAAAAAGGGTAGGAGAAAAGAGTACATCACACGCACGGCCTGTGTTGCACCTGTTGCCTCGTTAAAAACCTTGCGTGAGAAAACCTAGTGGGAAAAACTCACCAAGAGAAAAAGAGTACAACAGTTTGACCTTCAGGGTCAAGCCTTCAGGGCTTACGTGCTATGCTTAGGTCTTCAGGACCTACTGGTCTTCAGGACCAGATTGTGATCTTCTAGACCACAATCATGGACTATTACTCAGGGAGTATTCTCCCCCTGAACTCAGCAACCTTGTAAACTGTCTCATGCCCTTTCAATAGATATATTCTTGGAAGCAAGAGGCTGGTAGAGACCATTATAAACAAATCTGCTGGATTTGTTCTTGACTAGGTTTGCAGAGCATCTCTTCCCTCGCTCTTCTGGAGCTTATAGGGTAAAGATATTGGAGCAATGTGCTTCATGAGATTGCTTATAACATAGCCCATATGTGTTTGTGTAACACAGGTGATATTACCTTCATAGATAACGGTGGGGAGCTTATTAAAGCTTAAGCCACATAACTTCAGGATGTGGCCAACCATCCATTTGAGCCAAACACATTCTTGTGTGGCAATCAACTCTCAGTGGTTGGATGATGTGACAACCAATGTCTTCTTCAAGACTACTATTAAATGGTTGTGCCACCATAGAGAGTTTATGAAATCGATGCGGATCTAGCATGATGCGGGTCAAACATATAGCTAGTATCCACATATCCTGCCATGGTTGGTTCTTCAGTAACCATAGACCAAGGTTTGTATGTACCAAAGGCAAACAAATATCAGGCCTTCGAGTAGTTTACCAAATACTACATTGGTACTTAAGTAGGGAACTTCAGGTCCCAGCATTGTATCAATATTATCCTTGGTCTATATGGGACCCGTCCACTTCAGGGGACTGATTCACCATGGGAAAGAGGGTGGCATTTGCCTTACTCTTAAGTACCCTTTGTAACAGAACCGACCAATTAATATAAACATAATGTACTAATGAGTCACCGAAGCAACTTAAGTAGCACACGGTGGCTATATCAACCCGGTAGTCCGTGAAATCTCGAAGGATTTCAAACTTTCAACGATACAGCCCAGACCGAATTGAGTTCAACATAAAACCATTCATAATAATGCATAATTTCACAAGTAATTGATTACATCGGAGTTTATGAAATAATTATTACAAAGCCAAGTTGAAAAACTAAATTGCGGAAGCAAAATAAAGTGTTGTTTTACAAACGCACACTTAGTTAAAAATAGTGCCTGGTCCATCATCAAATCCGGCAAAAGCATAGAGGTATGAGATATAAGAGATGACCTTGCCCAAGGTCTAATCCTCCCGTAGTGGATACGATGGTCCATCTTGTTGCCACAAAGCAAGGGTCTTATGATCTCAACAAGTGGGAATAAAACCCCGAGTACAAGAAGGTACTCGGCTAGACTTACCCGTCATAAACCAAAAATAAAGTGACACCAAGGAGTATGCAAGGCTTTATAAGTGGGATAGCCGACTCATTTAATTGCAATAAAAGGTGAGCTTATTAAATAATCATTTAGTGATAAAGGACTCTCTAGCTTATCATCTTTTAAGTAGGATCCGACATCACTAAATTAGCACCCGTACTACTCCAACTCCGGGTGTGAGCAAACAATGCTATCCTATCCTTCAGTTGAGCATACCAAGATCAACAACATAGAACCATAACCATCCTATTTTTCACAATGATTTGCGACAGTGCAAAGGCCGCTCGGTCAAGTGTTCACCGTCCGGGAACGATGGCGATTATAATCGATTGCAAACCAGCTGGCGAGTATTCCTCACACAAACCACACGTCTCCCGTCGGAGTCGATTAGGTCACCTTGGTCTATTCGGGTGGAGTCGCGGATTTCAGCAAATACGATTGCACCAGGGCATGCCCGGCTACCAGTCTCTCCGGCGCGACCGCCACCGGCTTTAATACCGCGCCCGTGGGCAATACACTCAACTCGCTGAAATTCCGGCCCAAACATCCTCAAGGCTTCGCGGTCGGATGATCGCATCCTTCCAGCTATCTGTGAGGCATTGTTCAACATGATCCGAGGACGTACAAAGTCATAGTCCCTTAAGTGACATCGCCGGAGTTTCCATGGTCTAACACACCACAAACTCCGACTAGTCGTGATTTAACAAGGCCACATGGTTATGTTCTCTAACCAACCTCCATAGTATCAACCATAGGGTAGTAACCACCTACCTCGCGGATGAGGGTCAATCACCCGTCTTCTACCGATCTAATTAAGCAGTGCTAAGCATAAGCGAGATCCTGAACTTAATTAGGGTAAAGTATTCAGGTGGATCAAGGTAATCATAATGCAGTAACGGTTCCAAGTCAACGCCTATTAACTTAATGCATCATAAACAATAAAGGACGCAAAGTAAATCATTTTGCAAACCGTAGGAGAAATGCTCCGGGGCTTGCCTTCCTAATACGATCAATGTTGAAGCTCCCAAAGACTTGATCACTCCACGTCGGATTCCTGGTTCTTGATCACTTCACGTGCCGAGGTTCCCCTTGGTGACTCCTCTTTTGGATCCTTGTCCCACGTCACGTTCGTTCTCCTATCGATCCCGTATGATGCGGGTGCATGTATGAATACTAGAATGCATAGCGTATAGTAATGTGGATGCATGCTTGCTTATTCTTTCTACAAGGTAGTCAACATCATCCAAGAACGTGTACCATAAGCACATGTCATCTACTGCGTTTTCTACTACAACAATGTAATCCTAGTACGACATCCCTTTCTACTATCACCAGCAAACAAGTCAGTAAAGCCAAAGAGACTATAATCAAGCGTAATCATCTTAACCAATTCATCCTGATTTACTCATCCTAGTATACTACTTAACCACCCATCATACCACTAATCATCTTGAACACTTGACAATAAGCCTAGCACACAACATCACTTATTCAAGCATCAATACTAGTCCTAACAATATAACTAACAGATCAGTAAATAAATCATAAATAAATAACCATAGACCCTATGGATATGAATGAAGACATTCTGGAAAGCTTATGAAATTCTCCATCAAACATATGAAGACATCACAAACTGGTTCCCAGGTTAACTACACCTAAAACACAGAACATCAGGACTGATTCTGGCAAAACAGCCACCAAAACAGCCCTGGTGACCATCTTGTCACACCCATAACTCCTAATCAATTCATGCAATGACCATGAAACTTTAACAGTAGATGGTCAAGCTAACACACTAACTATCATCTTTAGACAAGTTAATCAGAAACCCAACTTATAATTAGATTAGCCTAGCATCAATGGACTTAACCCCTAATTTGAACATCCAAGAGTTGAACAGGAGCACCATGATTGGCTACTCCTAAGATCCTACAAAAATTACAGTAGACATAGCATGGCAATACTAGTCTACCAACCAAATTTTCATCCCATTTGGATAAACCTACTGACCTATGCATAAATCACAAGACAGTACAATTAATTGGACCTATAAATACTTTGTATTATGAAGTATGGCAAACTCATGTGTTAATCGCATCAATGACTTCCTACCAAAATATAAACAGCCCACAAAAAGAATTAAATCTTAACTTGAAGTAAAGACCCTATTTATGAATTTACTCAAGAGCAAGGCAATAGTAAGCACTTGAACTACAACTATATAAAATTACACTAGACATGTAAGTGATATCTTTTTCATAGACAGAGCACATCAAAACAAGACCAACAAGACCAAAATCACATTTTTCTGAGCTTCCTATAATTATCTATGCATTTTCAAAGATAAACAACAATTAATCCAATTGATACAATTTAAATAAAACTATACAGGAAAGTTGATCAAACAGGGAATATTATATTTTTCCTAGATACTACACTTCACAAGCATTACAACAAGACCAAGATCACCTAATTTGGACACTCCTAGCCCCCTCTAGGAATTTTACAAGATTAAAATAGGAATCTGGAATTTCCTTTTTCTTTTAAAAACCGAGCACTAAAATGCTAAACGCACCCCGCTGTGCACCCAGAGGTGTATCTTAGCTAGGTACACCCGAAAACTGAACCCAGATCTGTACCAGATGACGTCAGCGATGACGTCAGCCTGGGTCCCGCTTGTCATACACCCGTACCTAGCTCTGCTGACGTCAGCAATGACGTCAGCGATGACGTCATCGTGGCCTACACGTCATGGGCACAGGTGGCAGCCTTTTGCAGAAAGGCCCCTGTATTTTCCCAAAATTAACCGGGGGCTGAGCTAAGAACTGCTGTGTCTGCGCGTTTTGCATAGAGGACCCTTACTTTCTTCAAATTCTGGACGCGAGGTCCTTGGCTCGGGAAGAACAGGGGAGGCGACGGCTCTCGCCGTCTCGGCGGGTGTGGGCCTCGCCGGCGGCCACTAGGAGGCGGCGGAGCATCGCGGGGTCCCTGCGCACCCGCTGGTACCCGCAGCTCGGCCTAGGGCGGCCCATGGCGGCCCGACCTCGCGAGCCGGCGGCGCGGTGGCGGGGCGACGCGGCGGCAGCGGCCACCGGCGGCGCTCGTCGAAGGCTAGCAGGTGGAGGAGGTGCGGGGCGGCGTTGCGAAGCCGATGGCGTGCTCAGCTCGCGACGAAGAGATGCGGAGTGAGAAGTGTGGGGTGGCGCCTATGGTGGGGAACCGGCGGCGAGTTCGGCCCAATTGGCCGCATTGGCCGGCCAAACATGCCGAGAGGAGGGCGGCGAGGGTAGAGGAGATGGTGGCGGAGGTTTTAAAGCCACTTGTGGCTCTCAATTATTGCCAAAGGGAGTCACGGGCGTGGAAAGGCGGAGGCGGACGCGATGGCGATGGTGACCGGGCGCTCGGCGTCGCAGCGTTTCAGGCGGTGCAGCGGCTGCGCAGCGGGGGAAGCGAGGGCGACGGCAGGCGAGGCGTTGGCGCTTGCGTGCGCGTGCCCGTGCGGTGTCGCGGTGCCTTTGGCGCGTCTGCTTGGCGGCGAACGGCGTGCGGCGGCGAACGCGGCGAGCGGCGTGCGGCGCGCGGCGGCGAACGCGGCGAAAGGGGGCAGCGGCGCGGGGCGACGGCTGGCGACGAAGCGAAACGGCGACGGCGAGCGGGGACAGGACGGGCTCTCGAGTGCGCACGCGGGGCTCGGCGCAGGTGGGGGCGGCAGTGGCAGCGGGCAGCGCTGCGGCGCGCCGATGCGGCGCCCTGCCGTTCAGCGTGCGGAACAGAGGGAAAAGGGGAGGGGGTGGATGATGACAGGTGGGGCCCGGGGTGGGTCCCACTGTTTTGTCCCGACTTGAAATTTTTGACCGTGAATAACTCCAAAAATAATGCGAATTTGAAAAACTCAAAACATGAAAGTTTCTCCATTTGATGAGTAGAACACTTTTCATGTAGAAAGTTTTTGCTAATTCGGCCTAGATTTGAAAATACAAATTTGGCTCAAATTTGATTTATAAAAATATTATTAATTATTATTTAGACACTGTTTTTGGCCATTTTGAAGGGCTAAAAAGCATTTTCAAGACTTGAGGTCAAAACAAAGTTTTCTCCAAATAATTTTCTGCATAAACTTTGTTAAAGCTCCATTTTGAGAAAAGCAACCCAAATATAACTTCTAGCAACAACTTTGAAAACCCCATTTGCATTTTTAATACAAGCACTCAACCAATTGCTACCACAAAATGCACATAAGATGCTTATGAGATGATTATGCTCATGAGATGCAAGATTTGCTAAGCCTAAAAACTGGAGTTGTTACACCCTTTTTATAGACTGGTGTATAAACACTCCTTCAGGGAGGTGCTCGAGCTACTGGCTCAAGCAGGATTTGGTTTTATCCAAGTCCTTTATTCGAATTTGTGTAATCCCTCTTCAGGAGGAAATTACTCAAATGGTTGAACCATATCTGTTCAGATTCAACCCATGCAACGACCACTGTAGGCGGATGCTATGTTGCGATTCTGATTCGGTCCAGGGATCTCTAGTCCTTCAGGGACTCTTATGTGGATCTCCGAATCAGGTGGCCCATGCGACCACGAAGTTTTCCAACTGCTTTTATAGATTCAAGTTAGCTGCCATAAATATTAAGTATTGGAACTTTTGTGCCACACATATCCGGAGAGAAGTCTTCATCGTAACCGATGACGGGTCTCTGCGTGAACCCTTATGCCACTAGCCTCGCTTTGTGCCACTAGTTGTTCCTCTTCTGGAGGAAGACCCATTTGCATCCTTCAGGGATGACTTCAGGAGGTGTTAGGGCTGCAGGCCTAAACAACCTCTCTTTCATAAAGCGAGCGCTACTTTGCCTTAATTGCTGCTTTCCATTTGTCCCATTATGAGTGCTTCTGGCACTCTGCCATGGACTTAGGTTCTGGATCCGGATCCATCAAGTCAGCAATTTTCGAGGCAAAATATCTTGTCGACAATAGTGGTCTTTCAATTATATGGCTCTCCGGGATTCATATAATAGTGGCGATCTCCTTATGATCGTCCTCCCGCTCATCGTGATTTCCCATAACGATTGAGCTGGGGCGTTCCAACCTTCCAATGCGATGGTGTGCGCGCGACGCATTGGGATTTCCATCTTCGGGATGGTGTCCTTCGGGGACTTACTCGACTTCGGGTTGAGTTGCCACTTCGGGGCATTCTCGACTTCAGTCGAGCTTCTTCAACCGATTCCTTAAGTGATGCAAGTGGCTCAAGACCATGTCTATGCGGACATCTCCGCGATTACACTTGTCCGAACACCCGAGGTCTCCCCTCAACCTAGGATCGGATGGAGACAATAGAGTTGGTAACCTTCTCGGGCTACCTATACTCTCTCCGGCGCACTTACTGCAGGTAAGTACGACCTTGTCACTTTTCTGACCAGTGAAGGTATTTGGCAGCAATTTTTGCATAATCCTCTGAACTTCTGGTTCAGATTGACTAGTGCGTGAGTCTAATAGTGCATTCCACTCTTTTGTGATTCATGCAATTTCCCGGCATTCTTCTGGATGCCTATCTCCCCCTAATGCTGGGAAATGCAATCAGCGTACCGAGCCATATGAAGATCCCTAGTCATAGGCTCTTATATCCCAACTTCTGGTGGGTTCTCCTTGGTGTACGCTGGTTTGGCGGTATTGGCACATATACCGCATAAATATACACAGATGGGAAATACTTGATTCATTCTCACGCACTTAGTTGTAAGGGGGTGCAGTTGGCTTGAGACTTTTTGGGGATTTAGCAAATAGTGTATAAACCAACATTCATAACTAGTGGAAAGCATTGCTCTTCAGGAGCATCCATGACCATTCAACATATTACAAATGCTCTTCAGGAGCATGAATGGTCAAGCTCTACTAGTACATTTGGACATTGCATTATGACTATCATGATATCTTAGGGATTATTACAGGTCCCTAAATACATCATAGTCATCATCAAGAAGGTCATCCTCACTTCCGTCCATTTGGACATCATCACCATTTTCTTTTGCGTCAACAAGCATGTCATCGCAATCCTGAGCTTCAGGCTCATTGGTGTAGTGAGGTCGGTGTTGGCTCTCCTTGTCCTTGCTTCTGGAAGAACTTTGGTAGAGGTCAACTAGGTGTCTTGGGGCACGACAAATACGGGACCAGTGTTCCATGCCTCCACATCTAGGGCAATGACCCTGCTGCTCAGATGTCTTACTTATGACCTTCTCGGATTCGGTTTTACCCTTGGGCTTGTCCTTTCCTTTGACTTTGAACATGACGTCTTTATTTCCCTTCCATTTTCCCCTTTCACGGCCTCTTTTGCGGTTGCGAGAATTCTTAGCAACCCTAGCATGTGCTTCAGGAACAGCTGTGAGGTGATTAAGCCGTGCAGAATGATCATTCGTGAGAACATCATTTTGTTGTTCTGCAATCAATAGTACTATTATCAGCTTGGAGTACTTTGAGTTCATGCATTGCTGATGTAGTACTATGTTGCTGGGTTGGAGGGTAGAAAGAGTTTTCTCGATCATGTCTGCGTCAGTGATCTTCTGGCCACATAGACGCAGTCTGGACACAATCTTATGTAAAGCAGAGTCGTACACTGTCACAGACTTATAGTTTTGGAAGCGTAAGGCAATCCAGTCCTGTTGCGCTTTGGCGAGCATAATTGACTTTTGCTCCCTGAAATGGTCCTTCAAGGACTGCCATAAGACCAGTGGGTCGTCCACCTTTATATACTCAGACTTCAGGTCTGGGTGTAGGTGGATCTGCAAAATGCGCAATGCCTCTGCTTTATCAGGTTCTGTGTGCCCGTCCTTGCCAGCTTCAGGCTGGACAATGGTATGATCGAGGCTCACACTATCGAGTTTAATCTCGACGTCGATGGCCCAAGTAAGGTAGTTGCTGCCGTCCAGGGCTAGCTTAGCGAACTCCTTTTTCGCAATGTCCGACATGATGCTTGCATGATTAGTGTGCAGGATTAGTGAATGTCGGTTATGCGTAATCTTCAGGATTACGATCATATGTAATCTTCGGGATTACATTCACATATAGTCTTCGGGACTATATGTCCCCAAATCTCTCATGCATATAATCTTCAGGATTATATGCTACTCATAAACTTGCAATACAATAAATCTATGGTAAATGCAATAAAGTGAATTGCAACAAATAAATAAAGTAATGCATAGTAATATAAAGTTGCAATAAAATGATCATGCCATGCCATATAAGGTCTTCAGGCCTTAATGATTTTACGGGCTTCAAGCCACGTAGTGGCATGATGTGGTGAACTTCAGGTCACCGCCATATGCTAACGGCTTCTGGCCGGGCATACATGATCCTAGTTGTGCTTAAATAAGAGTTTTAGGATACGACCAAGCGAGGCTTCGGGCCTCATTTATTTGATGGTTTCAGACCATCCTGACAAGTGGTCTAGCGCACATGGATCAAACCAAAATGCTTTTAATTGTAATCTTCAGGATTACAACTAGGTGTAGTTTTCAGGACTACATCCTTATTTCTTATAAGTAGTCTTCTGGACTACTTTATTGTCTTTTGCCACAAAATATAAAATTATATATATATATACTACAAAAATTAAATCTACAGATTTAAATATGATAAAATAAATTGCAGTAAATAACAAACAATAATAAATATGGTGGACTTCGGGCCACATATATTTCACGGACTTTGGGTCGTGTATTATAGTGGACTTCAGACCACTAATTTTGCGCAAGATAGAAATAATTTGCGCAGCCCAAACTTGTGGCGGGCTAACTTTGCACAGTCTTCAGGACTGGGCATAAGTGTAACCTTCAAGGTTACTTTGCAATTAAACAATACCAATTGCAATGTAAAATAAACGCAGTAAATAAATTACAGCAAGTGAAAGTAACAAATAGATATAAGTAATATACGTAGTGGGCTTCAGGCCACTTATTTCTGCACAAGCCAACAGGGCCTATGCAGCCACAAAACCCGAATTGGGCCGGGAGGCCCGTTCGGCTTCATGGGCCGGCCAGCTGGGCCTGCCTGGGCGCTAGTCATTTTTGGTCGTCCATCCTGATGGATGGCTCAGATTTGCCCTGGGCCATATATAAGGGATGGGGCTCGAAACCCTAACCCTAAAATCCCCTTTCCTTCTCACTTTCTCTCTTTCTTTCTCTCTGCCTTAATTCTTCTCAGATTCAGACACAGCACAGAGAAGAGAGGAGTGGAGGGGCGCCGGCCAAGGTGGGGCCCATGCCCGCACCGCCCGCGGTCTGGCCGGAGGGGTCGTGTAACGGAACCGACCAACTAATATAATTACTGTTCATTAATCAAGCCACCGTGGCAGCTCAAGTAGTAAACCGCAATTATACCAGCCCGGTAGTCCGCGAAATCCCGAAAGATCTCGAACTTTCCCAGAGTCACACCCGGATCGCAAAGTTCAGCAGTTCCCATTCACTTAAGTTACTTTTACAAGCTTTATAAATACACCAATGGTTACAATATAATAATATTTTACAATTCAAGTTTTTCAAATAAACAGCGGAAGAGAATTTTCTTTCCAAACACACTCACACCTAAATATTTAACTATAGTGCCAGCTCAGGGTCGACTCCTTCAAAAGCATGAGGATAAGATATAAGAGTTGACTTGCCCGAAGTCTATACCACCCGTAGAGGGATATAAGTCCACCGTGTCACCACCGTGGTAATCTTCAACCTACAACAAACAACATTGGGAATTGCACCCTGAGTACTTTGTACTCAGCAAGACTTACCCGACTAAAAGAAAATAAAGACTCTTTGGTGGATGCCAGGCTTTTATGTGGGGTAGCTGACTCCTTTGTTTGCCAAAAAAATGAGCTTATTAATAATCATTTAGTGACAAAAGGACTCTCTAGCTTATCCAATTAAGGTTGGATCCTGCCATTACTACATTAGCACCTGCACTACTCATATTATTAAGGTAGAAGCAATCAACATTAAATAACCGCATTGATTGAGTAATCATTAAATCAACATGAGTGAACATAACCAACTCGCACAAGAGATATTATTTGCGACCGTGCCGCTGTCTCGATCAAGTATTCACTGTCCAGGAATGATGGCGATTATAATCGATTACTACTCAGCTGAGGGGGTATTCCTCACACAAACCACACTCGCTGGCCAGAGCGAGTGACGGTCACCATGATCTACTCGGGAAAGGACGCGGGATCAACGGCTCATCACCATGACCAAGGAAACTACGCGCCAACGGGTAAGCGTGCCCATTAAATGACAACGCCCCATCTTAAGGACTCACTCTCCGGCACCTTGTTTACCCCACCCCCATTGCCGGCATGGATACCTGGCCGTTGAAACCCGGCCCAAGTAGATTCTTGGCTTCGCGGTTGGGCACCCCGGCCCTTCCAGCTATCTGTGAGGCGGCATTCAACATGATCGAGGACGTACAAAGCCATATTTCTTTAAGAGGTGATTGAGAAGGCCATATGGTTATGTTCATATCCAACATCTCACTATCCTCAATCCAAAAGGGGTAGTAACCACCTATTCTCTCGCGAACGAGGGTCGATCATCCCTTCTACCGATTAATAAAGCGAGCCTAAGCATGTAGTCGATCCCGTACTTAAAGTAGGATATTTACGGTGGCAAGGCGGTCGATGCAACTAGGGTTCCAAGCAACGCCTATAACTTAATGCATCATAAAGAATAAAAGGACGCAAGGTAAAACATTTGCAAACCATAGGAGGGATGCTCCGGGGCTTGTCTTTCTCGAAGAGTTAGTTCGACGATTTGGATCGATCTTCGAGCTGGATCACATCTGGTTCCCGATCACTTCGCGTGCGGTTCTCTGTTCGCGACTTGTCCTTCTGGATCCTTGACTTCATGACGAATGTTCTACACGTGATCCTAGAATGATGCGTATGCATATGCATGAGTGCGTATTCATCGGTATATGCATGATCATGAATGATCAAGGATGATAGATGTTCATAGGCGAATAACCTATTTAATCTGCTACACTTATCACTAGCAAACAAGCCAGTAAAGCCAAGGACGTAAACCTAGGCATAACCATCCCAACTCAATCATCAAGACACACTAAATACAATAAATCATACAATCCTAATCACTATGAGTCATCATCGTCAAGTCCTATACACAACCTCATACAATCGAGCTTCACTACCAATTGTAGACATATAATGGGCAGTCCAGGAATAAAATCATAACTGGAGTTCTATAAACCCAATGAGCATGAAAGAGGACAATCTGGAAAGCTTAACAAATTGCCCATCAATCATCTCAAGACACCAAGACATGATTCCTAACTTTGCTGGTCCTAAAACAGATAACATCAGGACTGGTTCTGATATAATCAGCAACTAAACAGCCCTTTTAACCAAGTTGCAAGAGCCATAGCTCCTAAACTAACCATCCAATGACTACCAAATTTCACCAGTAGACTCATATACTAATTACAAAACAATCATATAAAGGTAAGTTTCCCAGAATACCAACCTATCATTAGGTTAGGCATGGCCTCTTGGGAATCGACTCCAAATTAACCACCTATGGGTTGAACAGCAACCCATAACTAGACATATCCTAAAATCCTATGAAAATTACAGTGGATAACACATGGCAATGCCAGTGCATCATCCAAGTTTCATCCCAATTGGATGATCCTACTGGCCTACACAAAAACGACATGGCAGCACATAAACTTGGACCCTAAAATACTTTGTACTACCAACTTGATTATACCATGAATTCAACTATGCACAGAGCTACGTTAGGGCATATAATTAGCCCACAAAAAGTATGAACCTCAGATCCAACCTACACAATTGATTTATGAATTATCTTTGACATAGGCAACAAATGGCACATGAACTACAACTCCCTATTTTTACACAGCAAGCATATATGATATATTTATCATGGGCAGAGCATAGCAATACAAGACTATCAAAACAAGAACCACATTTTTCAGAGCATCCTATGAATTACTATGCATTTCTAAAGATTAATAGCATTTCAAGAATTAAATCTAAACTCCATATAAAAGTATCACAAATAGAGCATTTCATATTTTCTATGCATAGGGCATCTCATAAGATAAATCTAGGAACTTGAATCGTCGGATTTGGACCATTAATCATCGAGATATGAATTAAACTAGCATTTACCCAATTTCTGGAAATCTATTTCGAATAATCAGATAAGACAAGCACTTTGCAGTAAATCCACTAGTGCTATAAACATCCAATTATGCGTAAAAGACTTCATCTTATCAACAGGGCACATGGCTTCTTGTAGAGGAACAGTTGACGGTTGAGTACCACAAATGGATGTCCAAGGATGTGGCATCTCGTCAGGTTATCTCGATAACGACCTTTTTACGATGAATTTTCTCCTTTAATTCCCATAAGGCAAGAGTACCGTATAGGACATTAAAAGATCTAACCCCCTTAAAAAGAATTCCAACTTCACGATAAGGGGTTGCATGGAGTAGAGATTCATTCCGCTGATCGACAACTCTTATGTCCATTTAAATTCACACCGATGGCTCCAACTACTCTGACACTTGTATCGGCAAGAGAGATTCCACTATGAGCAAAGGAACAACTAGACACAATCAAAACTCAATCAATATTACTCGTACTACGCTCTCAAGGTTCTCAACATTGAACACGCGATTGATCATCTTACGAAAAATCGCCAAAGATTTACTATGCCATTTTGAACAACAAACCTACTACGATACTTGGCATCTACCTGATGGTTAACTTCGACTCAGGGGTCGAAAAAGCTGGTTTCGAATCATAGTCTACTCGATAGACAGATCTACTACGGCCACTCTTAAGAATACACAAATCGATCGCATATCTTTGGTTAGTTAGCTGTTTATGCTCGGGCTGGAGAATAACCTCTCATAACTTCACCAATAGGTTGCCTTTCAGCATAAAAGCTTCGAGCTTGCCGCTTTCACGACAACCCGTAGCGATATGCCGATATAGGCAATATTGATGAAGTACAAGAAGGTATTTACTAAGCAATATCGAAACAAAAAACCTTACTTAATCTACGTTCATTTCTAAACACTCCTCGAACATACGTCAAAACACATTGTATCTCCTACCCGATCTATAGAGGAGCACCCATTTTATAAGAGATAAGGTGATTTCGAGGGAAACTGGGTAGTCCATTGGCCTACCCTCCCGTATAGTCAGAAAAAGGTTAATTATAGTGACCTATGCTTCACAAAATCATCTTACGACATACCTCAAAAAGAAACTTCATAGCTTAAAATAATCCATAAATATCAAAGATATTCATGGCAGGGTCATGCAGGAGTACACATCGAGGTATCCTGTGTATTGGATCGAGGTTAACAACCATGAGGTTCGCGAGTACCGAGTAGCTCAACCATGCAGCCACTGGGAGCTCCTCGGTTGCGTCGCGACACCGTTGGTTATTCCTCAAGACCCATCACAGATATTACGCATCGAGATGCAGCTTTGCACGACCGAGAGTATTCTTGCATGAATAGGCATCACGTGCAAGACAAAAAGTGAACGACCGACAAGGATGGTCGCCAGGTTAGAGGATAACAAGGAAATTCAAGGAATGATACTTGGCCCATCATCTTCATGGCATACTTCTATTCGTCGAATCGGTTTCCCAATACTAGGTTTATTAAGGAAGCTAGCTTAGTTAGACTATCATCACTAAACTGAGGTTAGCTGCCAATCCAAGGATTAGTAAACCAATGGGTCTAATGCCCAAGGATCAGCGAAAAGCAACTAAACACTTTGGGCATGAAGTTAAGCTATCGAGTACCACTTTCTATTCGCACGATCAAATCGGTAAGACTATTTTATCAACAATCTACTATCGCGATCTAAGCACGTGCACAAGCATCTAAACAATCATTCGAGGAGAACGTGCGAGGCCACATTCTAACTTGGGAGAAGATGGGAGAAGGATCACCCCATTGATTATGACATTATCAGGCTTCTGACAATGCGAGTATGTGTTGGTGGATTGTTTTGAAAAGATACACCATACAACGAAAACATGGCAGAAATATTACACTGGTGTAGCTAAGGTAACATGCTACGATTGGAAATCACAATGCTGTCGCGTCCCCCTAGCAATCCAACTATGCACCGGCCGGTCACATGGTGGTGCTAGGTTTCATTCACAGCACTGCGAACTTCAATCGAGATTACATCACCGAATCCACGACCAATGGTATGATTCGCCAGAGGATAGAACACATATACTACAGGACATCTTGTACCAACGACTTTGGGCACAAGACAAGGTAAAAGAATCATCATCGATTTAAAATTTGAGGATACCAAGGAGTATGTGTGGAACAAACATGGCGTAAACTACACACTAAGGTCATGTTGTTCCCATAGGTATGATGGATAGCAATATTCGCTTAAAACTGGTCTAGATATGTGACAACAAGGAAACAACATCGACATACCATCATGGACGGATAACAAGGGAAGCGAATTCATAAGGACGAGAGTTGAACATTTTCTTAACCACAACAACGTTCTAGTCCAAACCTATAAGCTCCACATGATACTCATTCATAGTGGCTAGTCTTAGAACAAATCCGTCAACCAACACATCACATCATACAATTCTACTGACCAACATATCATGGCACCCACAACGCATGGATACGCCATAATATAAAGGTCCACGAAAGGAAACAAGTAACTCTACTAGCAAGCATCACTCAGACTACTCCTCAGGTTGCTGGTCCATGTTCTCCACATAACATGCATTTTCAACTTCTTCACCCTCCATGTCAGGCACTGCTGAGGTATTGCCACCAATTCCTCCCTTTATCACCGACTGCTGCATTAGTGGTGACATAAACAGACTCATGTTTAAGAGGTTCCAATACACTCTCAAAACAAGAGTAGCTCTTTATCATGGCAAACATTACACGGCTAGCAATACCGTTGCTATTCTCAACCTCACCCGTATCACCAATAAGTGTAGTTTCACCAATCTGGTGCCACACGACATGGTATGTATCACCCGTGGGAAACACACTCACCGTGGTACGAGCAACCTCATCTGTACATCTCTTAAGCAAATCCCTCAGGGCTCCATAAACAACCATTTTTGCATCTTCCTGAGGGTTCCTGCCTTGAGCGATAAAGCGACGGCCACACCAAAGTGACTCACCCTCGCTCTTGGCGGGAATCACAACCGTAACAAGAAGTAAACTCAGGCGTTGACCTTCCATCTCTTGACTCCACTGGTAGCGAGGCTCTTTATCCATGGTATAGCCCACAGAGTGTAGAACTCATCATAAAAGAGACGGCATTCCAAATTCCGTCAGAAACTCCTTGTTTCCATATGGCTCACAAGTGGCAAGCTGATGTTGTAGAGCTTCTGCTTTGGTTGACTTGAATTTGATGTGCTTTAATCGTGCCTTTTGTACAACCAAACTACAACTCTCATGAGACGAAGGTTATATTGGTCAATTTTTATCGAAAGAGAAGCATTCATTTATAAGGAAAGAAATAGTGTGGATCCCATGAAATGATCATATGACATGATGCATGCACGTTCCGTACGTCCTCACAAACCTAGAAAACAATAGATTCTAGCGTTTTAGGCGGTGGCATACATACGACTCTCATATAGCGAAAACTAGTCGAACTATACGAACTTGCATGGTTAGTGTACCTGCAGAAGATTTCATTTCAGCCCATTCCCCATGAATGCAATTGACGTAAAAAAACTCGGCACCTTAGGAATAAGGTCAAAGCTCCGAATACAAACAACTCCTATTCAACACCCTTCTCCACACAGGAATATCCCGATATCCCCGTATGTAGGTGCACGCTAACCAGTCATCGTCAGAAGACGACATCCCACACATGGGACACTTTCATATAAACATGTGTGGAACATGTAAATAATCTGGTGTCATATAAGCACTCCCCTAGATCGGCAGTGTATCCGATCATGCTCTCACAACTCACACTTACTTTGGCGTTGAACCGACTTACCAGAGCGTAGAGGAGTATGAAACCAAACATAACCATTCAAGTGAATGGCCCCCATACATATCCGTCGTGTATGAGTGCAATAAAAGAAAATATGATGCAATACCCAAAGTTAGCCTGTTAGATTGCCACCTAGTAGTCCTTAATTGGGCATATAGGACACGACCACTGGCACACTTTAGTTTGAACACATAGTTTTTCAGAACACAAGTTGGCAAATAGTTTTGTAAAACGAAATCCTTTTGTTTTTAAACACTCAAGTGAATAGTAAGTGCTGAACCATGGAGCCGATGCCATCTCGTAACGGAACCGACCAACTAATATAATTACTGTTCACTAATCGAGCCACCGTGGCGGCTTAAGTAGTAAACCGCAATTATACCCGGCCGGTAGTCCGCGAAATCCCGAAAGATCTCGAACTTTCCCGAGTCACACCGGATCGCAAAGTTCGGTTCCCATTCACTTAAGTTACTTTTACAAGCTTTATAAATACACCAATGGTTACAATATGATAATATTTTACAACTCAAGTTTTTCAAGTAAACGACGGAAGAGAATTTTCTTTGCAAACACACTCACACCTAAATATTTAACTATAGTGCCGGCTTTCCGGGTCGACTCCTTCAAAAGCATGAGGATAAGATATAAGAGTTGACTTGCCCGAAGTCTATACCTCCCGTAGAGGGATATAAGTCCACCGTGTCACCACCGTGGTAATCTTCAACCTACAACAAACAACATTGGGAATTGCACCCTGAGTACTTTTACTCAGCAAGACTTACCCGACTAAAAGAAAATAAAGACTCTTTGGTGGATGCCAGGCTTTTATATGGGGTAGTTGACTCCTTTGTTTGCCAAAAAGATGAGCTTATTAATAATCATTTAGTGACAAAAAGACTCTCTAGCTTATCCAATTAAGGTTGGATCCTGCCATTACTACATTAGCACCTGCACTACTCATATTATTAAGGTAGAAGCAATCAACATTAAGTAACCGCATTGATTGAGTAATCATTAAACCAACATGAGTGAACATAACCAACTCGCACAAGAGATATTATTTGCGACCGTGCCGCTGTCTCGATCAAGTATTCACTGTCCAGGAATGGTGGCGATTATAATCGATTACTACTCGGAGGGTATTCCTCACACAAACCACACTCGCTGGCCAGAGCGAGTGACGGTCACCATGATCTACTCGGGAAAGGACGCGGGACCAACAGCTCATCACCATGACCAAGGAAACTCCGGCAGCCAACAGGTAAGCGTGCCCATCAAATGACAACGCCCCATATTAAGGACTCACTCTCCGGCACCTTGTTTACCCCACCCCCATCGCCGGCATGGATACCTGGCCGTTGAAACCCGGCCCAAGTAGATTCTTGGCTTCGCGGTTGGGTACCCCGGCCCTTCCAGCTATCTGTGAGGCAGCATTCAACATGATCGAGGACGTACAAAGCCATATTTCTTTAAGAGGTGATTGAGAAGGCCACATGGTTATGTTCATATCCAACATCTCACTATCCTCAATCCAAAAGGGGTAGTAACCACCTATTCTCTGCGAACGAGGGTCGATCATCCGGCTTCTACCGATTAATAAAGCAGGCCTAAGCATGTAGTCGATCCTGTACTTAAAGTAGGATATTTCTGGTGGCAAGGCAGTCCTGATGCAACTAGGGTTCCAAGCAACGCCTATAACTTAATGCATCATAAAGAATAAAAGGACGCAAGGTAAAATATTTGCAAACCATAGGAGGGATGCTCCGGGGCTTGTCTTTCTCGAAGAGTTAGTTCGACGATTTGGATCGATCTTCGAGCTGGATCACATCTGGTTCCCGATCACTTCGCGTGCGGTTCTCCGTTCGCGACTTGTCCTTCTGGATCCTTGACTTCATGATGAATGTTCTACACGTGATCCTGAAATGATGCGTATGCATATGCATGAGTGTGTATTCATCGGTATATGCATGATCATGAATGATCAAGGATGATAGATGTTCATAGGCGAATAACCTATTTAATCTGCTACACTTATCACTAGCAAACAAGCCAGTAAAGCCAAGGACGTAAACCTAGGCATAACCATCCCAACTCAATCATCAAGACACACTAAATACAATCAATCATACAATCCTAATCACTACGAGTCATCATCGTCAAGTCCTATACACAACCTCACACAATCGAGCTTCACTACCAATTGTAGACATATAATGGGCAGTCCAGGAATAAAATCATAACTGGAGTTCTATAAACCCAATGAGCATGAAAGAGGACAATCTGGAAAGCTTAACAAATTGCCCATCAATCATCTCAAGACACCAAGACATGATTCCTAACTTAGCTGGTCCTAAAACAGATAACATCAGGACTGGTTCTGACAAATCAGCAACTAAACAGCCCTTTTAACCAAGTTGCAAGAGCCATAGCTCCTAAACTAACCATCCAATGACTACCAAATTTCACCAGTAGACTCATATACTAATTACAAATCAATCATATAAAGGCAAGTTTCCCAGAATACCAACCTATCATTAGGTTAGGCATGGCCTCTTGGGAATCGACTCCAAATTAACCACCTATGGGTTGAACAGCAACCCATAGCTAGACATATCCTAAAATCCTATAAAAATTACAGTGGATAACACATGGCAATGCCAGTGCATCATCCAAGTTTCATCCCAATTGGATGGTCCCCTCGGCCTACACAAAAACGACATGGCAGCACATAAACTTGGACCCTAAAATACTTTGTACTACCAACTTGATTATACCATGAATTCAACTATGCACAGAGCTACGTTAGGGCATATAATTAGCCCACAAAAAGTATGAACCTCAGATCCAACCTACACAATTGATTTATGAATTATCTTTGACATAGGCAACAAATGGCACTTGAACTACAACTCCCTATTTTTACACAGCAAGCATATATGATATATTTATCATGGGTAGAGCATAGCAATATAAGACTATCAAGACAAGAACCACATTTTTCAGAGCATCCTATGAATTACTATGCATTTCTAAAGATTAATAGCATTTCAAGAATTAAATCTAAACTCCATATAAAAGTATCACAAACAGAGCATTTCATATTTTCTATGCATAGGGCATCTCATACGATAAATCTAGGAACTTGAATCGTCGGATTTGGACCATTAATCATCGAGATATGAATTAAACTAGCATTTACCCAATTTCTGGAAATCTATTTCGAATAATCGAGATAAGACAAGCACTTTGCAGTTTAGCCCTCCGACTTTCTAGAAATTCGCTAGGCCCGAGATCGAAAGTCTGTGTGCACAGCGTATTTGCATGAAGGCCCCCGACCTTCATCAAATTCTGGGACCAAGCCCCTAGCGGATTGGAGGAGCAGGGGAAGTTGGGGCCGGCTCGTCGGCGGCCCTCCGGCGTCGATGGGGCGGCGGAGGAGCTGCAGGGCGGCGCTGCGCAGTCGCCGGTGCCCTCTAATTGGGCCGCGACGGCCCGCGGCCACCTGCCACCACGAGGTGACGCAGCCGGCGGCGACCTTGCCGCGGGGCGGCACTGCGGGCGGTGACGCCGGCCATGGCGGCTCAAGGTGAGGTAAGCATGACTAGGCGACGTCAAGGCAACGGCGCTCGGCTTGGGCGCGAGGGACGCGGCGGACAGCAGCCCCGCGCGACTACGTCGTCGGTCCCTGCGACGTCCGCCTCGCGACGAGAAGGACGCGCGGCGGCGGCGCGACGGCGAAGAAGGTGGCGGAGGTAGGGGTTGATGTTGGGGCTGTGTGCGCGCGCGAGCGGCTTGCGGCGCTGGCTGTGCTTCACCAGAGCGGTGATGGCGGCGGCGGCGCCGTGACGAGCTCTCGCCGCGGCGGCGTTTTTCCCCGGCGCCGAGAGCGACGCAGCGAGGAAGAGAGGAAGAGGAAGAAGGAAGCGAGGGAGGAGGAGTGAGAGGAATGGAGGACCGGGTGGGCGTCCCCTTCGGACAGGAGGTCAGCAGGCGGGCAGGGGCGCCAGGGCCTCGGCGCCACGCGGCCCCCAAGCTCCGGCAGGGAGCGCCACGCGCACGGGCACGCGTCGCCCGGTGAGGCAATACGCCGAACAGGTGGCGGGCAACGGGGTTGCCCCCTTTAGTGGCGTTTTTGGGCCATTTATGGGCCGAATTTCGCCCTGGGCCAAAAAGGAAAATCGAAGCCCACACGTCACTCATCATTTTTCGTTAAGACACTTTCCCCATTTGAGTAGCGGATTAGGAGATAATTAAGTGCCAACATGGCAATGTCAACACTCTAACGACGGTCGGTCTAGGCTCGGGTTTTCTTGCAATTGGATGGCCAAACTCGATCAAATCGATCCCAACTTTTGGCATGTTGTGCCCCAATGGGTTAGCTACGTTTTTCCTATTGGGACCAACTAAAGTTGTTTCACGGAATTCGGAGACGCGGCATGCCAATCGGCCGACGTCGTTAAACCTAGCGACTTCGTCACTCGTTTTGAGCACCTTCTAGGCATTTTCATGAAAAAGTCAAAACATAAAGTTTTCTCGAAATACTCTCCTCTTCGATCTTTGTTAAAGGTCCGACTCGAGATAAGCGACGTAGCTACTACTTCTAGTTCAAGCCAACAATCACACTTATAGACTAAGCCAAACAGAGTGCAAACAAACATCAAGCAATCATGTCAAGATGATGATTAGATGCTAATGATATGATTATGCTCATGATTTGCAGAGTTAATACGTGATTAACATCCAGAATGTTACAGGTCGCGCGTGCCTGCGTGGGGCTGAAGCCGCGCGCCCGTGTGCCGTGGCGGCGCCGCGCCTAGCTGTCGTGCACCCGCGCCAGGCGGTTCGGCCGGCCGGGTCGCGTGCCTGCGTGCCGAGGCGGCACAGCTCCTGGTGGCTGCGCGCCCGCGCTGGGCTGTCCGCGTGCCTGCGCCTGGGACGAGCCCGGGCTGGGTGGCTCGCACGCCGGCGTCGCGTCGGGGCTGGGGGCCGCGCGCCGGGTCGCTCCCGCGTCGGGATGCCACGCCTGCGGTCGCGCCGGCGCCTGCGCGTCCATGCGCGAAGGGGCCGCGCCGAGGAGCATGCGCCCGCGCTGGGGCCGGGCGAGTCCGCGCCCGCACCTGGTCTGCGCCGGTGGCCGGGCCGGGCTACTAGCCGCGCCGGGTCGCGCCTGAGCGGCGACGCCGGTGGCCGGGGCAGCGTTCGATCCTGGGCCGCGCCCGCTCGGCTGCCGGGGGCCGGGATCCGCGCGCCCGTGGCTAGAGGACGAGGCAGAAGCTCCCGCGCGCGTCTGTGCCTGCGGGTTGTGCGCGTCGGGCCATGCCGGGGCTGCTGGCCGCGCCGGGAAATGGGCGGCTGCTGGCCGCGCCGCTCTCGCCCATGGGGAGGTCTGATCCACATGCCTTCAGGGCAGCGTTCGGCCGATCTGCTCGCCTTCGGGGCGGCAAGGTCGATTTGCTCGTCTTCAGGACGGCAACGGCAGGTATGTTCTTGTGAAGTTTTTCAGGTGTGCTATGCATCACCTTCGGCGGTACTTCACGACCGGAACTCGACGAGCGGAGCGAGCCACCCTTGCATCGTCGTCGACAACGAGGCCGGAACTCGGTGAGCGGAGCGAGCCGTCCTAGCATCACCGTTGGCGAGTGGAGGCGAGCCGTCCTAGCATCGCCATGGGTTGTTTCCGGTGGACAGCGACGGCGGCAAGGCCGACCTTCGTGTCGCTGGGCGTTGCCGATGCGCCAACGAACCCTCATGTTCATGTGCTCGTGCTGTGCTTTCTGTGTGTATGAAATGAAAACGATTCCTGTAACTTGTTCATACCTTCTTAGCTCCGTAGAACTCGTGCTGATAACGTGTTAAGAAATCGTTTTTGCTCAAGTGCACAAACACTCACAAGCACTTAGATAGACCAGAGAGACAGGGAGATGGAGGAGGAACTTCTGTTATTTCTTATTCACTGTTGGTGTATTACAATGAAAGGGACACCCCTATTTATAGAGGAGGTGAATCCATGGATAAGAATTACTACAGTAGATTAGGAACTCTCCAGAATTACTGTAGCCCTGCTTTAAGATTCACACTGCTTTGAGATTCGTGCTTCCAGAATCCTCCTCATCCTTCCTTTATAATTTGGCCACAATTAATTTATTTCACAACATTCTTTACCCCCTCGCAGCATCCTAGTACTTTTCTGCAGTTACTTAAGATGGATTTTGAGCTGAAACCGGGAACAATTGTTCAACAATGGGGCTATGCCGCTAGGGTATTTCTCTCGGCACTGAGAGGAGTGATGCTCATTCTGATGGTTTCTGAAAAATGCCGTTGGAAATCATCACAGACCCAACTTCATATTTCAATGGTGGCAGCGTTGAAGCTCACAATTTCACGCAGTTAGTAACTGACAAACTGAGTTAAAAAAAAGTAACTGACAAACTATTACTGCTGTCCTGCCTGTTAACAAAACTATGTGTTCCCAACATGCATGCACTTGGTTTTGTAATGTAACTAAATTGGGATAAAGTTTGTACTACGGTTTTGTTTATAAAAGGTATAAACCAGTAATATATTCTATCATTTTTATTCACATTGATATCTATTGTTTATCTAAAATTTCTTCAGTCTGTCCTCTGCCATTTTATTTTCCATTTGTTTATCTGAAATGTATACTCAATTTCTCCATAACTCAATATGGTATCATCATGAATGGTAAATATTCGCTCTATTCAAAATTATAAGATGTTTTGGCTTTTGTAAACACATTATAGCTATGCATCTAAACATAGTATACATTCAAAAGGTCTTATAAATTGGAATGGAAGGAGTATGCACTATACCTCCATGAATCTTCTTCTCCCTGTGCTCCCAGTGGGGTGTTACAAATTTCAACACCAACGCGCAGAATATCATCTAGTAAATGGGGAATGACAAACCCAGTTTACAGTAACAACGCACAATACTTATCAACCACATTGGCAAAGCGAATTTCGTAGTACATATTTCCTTCCATATTTCAGGCTAGAGGACTACTTGTACTGACCATACCAAAGGTACATTTGATCGTCCTATCTGATTCTGACGCAATCCAAGTCATAGTAAGCCATACCAAGAACAGGGTGAATTCTGCAGAAGAAGATGGCTTGATCTGCCATCGTCAGAAGAGAGGGGTCACCTCACCAGACATCGTCAGCAGCCGCTCTGGCGTTGGTGCGCACGCGCTCGAACGCCTCGACGGGGACCGTGAGCGTCCCGGCGCGGGCATGCCACCGTGCGCCGTGCCGCGCCACCTTGCCGGACACGTCCTCGACGGCCCTGAGGAACTCCTTGGCCTGCGCCTGCGCGAGCACCTCCCTGGCGGCGGCCTCGACGGCGCGCCACCGCAGCTTGTCGGCCCTGCGCGCGGCGCGCGCCATCTTGCACATCTCCTCGGCGGCCGTCTCGGCGACGCGGTCCTTGGTCTTCTCGCACGCCAGCTTCATGGCGTAGGTGGACTGGTACTCGGCCACCTCGCCGTCCAGCGCGGCCTCGCGGGCGCTCAGGCGGCGGGCCGCGGCGGAGAGCGCGTGGCGGGCGTGCGCGGGGAGGGACGGGAACAGCGCCGGCAGCAGCGCCAGGAGCACGCAGGACGGGCGGAGGTCCCCGCCCAGCCAGGAGAGCGCGGACACGGCGAGCGGCGGGTCGTCGGGGCGCGCCACCAGGCCCGGGACGTCGCGGGGGCGGACGGGCGGGCCGGCCGCCAGGCGGGAGTAGCGCTCGCGGAGGCGGGCGAGGTCGGCGGCGATGTCCATGGCGGCCGCGTTGTCGCTGTCGCTTGAGTCCGACGACAGGAGGCGGCGGTGCGCCATGGGGTCGGAGGCGCCGGGGGCTGACAGCCATGGGAAAACAAGAATCAAACAGCGAGACCACGGGGGTTGGTTTGAGGCCAAGAACAAGAATCGGTGGAAAATCAAGAACACCAAGAACGCAGTGAATTGGAGCCAAGAAATAAGAAGAAGGATTGCGTACAGCAGGGGATGAAGCAGGGGAGGCAGGAGAGGAAGCCCTTCTCCTTCTTCTCCTCCTTCTTGGCGCTCTTGCCCGCGCCGCCGCCGCTGCGGTGGTACCCGGCGTCGTAGCCGAAGTAGAAGTCGTCCGCGTCTTCGCCATCCAGGGGGCTCAAGAACGGCATGGCGGCGGTGGATGCGCCCAGAGCTGCTCTTCTCGCGCGCAGGAGGAGAGAGCGATGTGCTGGATCGGTGGATGCAAGATGTTTAACGGCGCCCAGGGTGACGGGAAAGACACATGAGAGGAAGTGCCGATCGGGCAGGAGGGGTTCGGGAGGGACAGCTCTTGTGGGTTCTTAGCAGGCTTCTTGTGTTGTCCACTGGACTCCGCTGGGCCGCAAACGTTGATTTTGCGGGGCAGATTGGTAGGCTGGGCTACTTTAACAATCCGATCCGCCTCAGCCTCACATGCACTGCTGTTCCATGATTTTGCTAGAAGGCATTTGTCTAGTCGTTTCTAAAAAAAAAAAAGGCATTTGTCTAGTCAAATTAGATTTTTCAAAATTTTGTACAATATATAAAATCAGCCCCGCGTGCACTGGTACATTCGCAATCAGCCTTGTCGAAATAGCGAAGCAGCAGCAGGCCAGCAGCACCATCGCCGGGAGCCATGCACGAGCACGGCCATCTCCCCATCCTCCTCCTCCTCTGCTCGTCTCTCCTCGCAACCACAGCCACCGCCGACCCAACAGGGGAATCCTGCCCAAGCGACACGAACTACACGCGCGGCAGCGCGTTCCAGGCCAACCTCGACGCCCTCCTCTCGTCACTCCCCGCGACAGCCGCCGCCGCGCCCACAGGCTATGCCACGAACACCACCACCGGAGCCTCGGCCGGCCAGGCGGCGTACGGCCTCGCGCAGTGCCGCGCCGACGTCGTCGGCACGCCGGGCTGCCGCACGTGCCTCAATGGCACGGCGCAGGACGTGGCCGCCGGCAGGTGCGCGGGCCAGAAGCTAGCAGGCCGTGCTCGTCTACGACGACTGCATGCTGCGGCTCTCCAACGAGAGCTTCGTCGGCGCCGTCGACACGTCAGCGGTGATCTGGTTGGTGAACACGCAGAACGCGACGGAGCCGGAGCAGTTCACGCCGCGGCTCGGCGCGCTGATGGGCAACCTCACGAGGAAGGCGGCGCTCGAGTCGCCGCGGATGTTCGCGGTCGGCTCGGCCGCGGTGACGCCCTTCGTGAATGTCTACGGGATGGCGCAGTGCACCCGGGACCTCACCGCCGACGACTGCAACCGCTGCCTCGTCAACGCCGTGTCGTCGATCCCGAGCTGCTGCAGCGGGAGGAAGGGTGGTCAGCTCATCTACGCTAGCTGCTCCATCCGGTTCGAGGTGGAGCCGTTCTACAACATCCAGGACGCCGAGGCGGCCATGTCGCCGGCGCCGGCCCCAGGAGGCGGGCCCGTCAACGGAAGCGACCACTCCGGCACAGGAAGCAACGGTGAGCCCACAATTCAAGTCCGCACAATCTCCCGTAGCCGTAGTGACGTAGTCCCGTCACTTTCCTGACGCGTTTGATAGTTGACACTTTTAGGAAGTTAGTAGGATCTTGTGTCGTCCCATCACTTTCCAATTTTCCATACGCGTTTCATAGTTGACGCTTGCTGTGGCTCTGAGATCTGAACTATGCTGTTGTCGCCGTAATGGTTGACACTTGCTCTCATCTTGACTCGGCAAAATTGACTATGCGATTTCTCCATCTTCTCCAAACATGACCACATGAGATGCTATACCTTTTTTGAGAGAGTCGTGGCTTGTTCATGAAGGATGTTAAAAACGTTTTGCCTTTTAGTAGCGAGAGTTGAATTTCAGAGTCAGGACGGTGAGTCGGTGACTAGTCTCTGCAAAGTTTGAAATGGCTTCTATCTGAATTACCGGCGTGTGAATTCTGTGCAGGGAGTAATCACACCGTCAGGACAGCTCTTCTCGTGTCAATCCCTGTCGCTGTTGCGCTGCTGGTGCTACTGCTAGTTGTTGCCTGTCTCTGCAACAGGAACAGAAAACCACACAAGCATGTGCAGATTGCAAGCATCAGTAAGTGGTGAAATAATGTCAAGTACGTTATATTTGACGAGTAGTGTGTTACTATGATTAGGCCTGAGGTTTTAATATTCTGTTACGAACAGGACGTGAAGATGACGAAGAAATGAGAAGCTCAGAGTCTCTCCTATATGATTTGAGAACCCTACGAGCTGCCACCGACAACTTCTCAGAAGAAAACAAGCTCGGCGAAGGCGGGTTTGGGCCAGTATACAAAGTACGAAACTACTTAAAGCCTGCAACCTAAAAACTAATCTCGTAGGTGATATGATTTCGCGTAACAATTTAACTGTTGGTTCACCCATTGTTCCACAGGGCACGCTGCAAAACGGGCTAGAGATCGCAGTGAAGAGGTTGTCTGCAACATCGCAGCAAGGACAGGTAGAGATGAAGAACGAGGTATTCCTGCTGGCGAAGCTCCAGCACAGGAACTTGGTGCGACTGCTCGGCTGCTGCATCGAGGAACACGAGAGGATCCTCATCTACGAGTTCCTCACCAACAACAGCCTCGACAAGATCCTGTTTGGTGCTGCATTTTGAGACAATTATGATTCCAATAACATTGTCATAATTTCACTCCAGGATCACTAGGACACTCTGTTAGCTAATAATTTTCAGTAAATTCAACTTGCAGATCCTGCACGGCAGCAAGAGCTGGGCTGGGGACCGAGGCACAGGATCATCGAGGGGATCAGCCGAGGCCTCCTCTACCTCCACGAGGACTCAAGGCTTACCATCATCCACCGCGACCTCAAGGCGAGCAACATCCTGCTGGACGCAGACATGAACCCCAAGATCTCCGACTTCGGCTTGGCAAAGCTGCTCAGCATCGACTCCAGCGTGGGAAACTAGCCGTATCGCCGGAACTTAGTAAGTGAACAGTTTTTTCGCGAGCAGGCAATTAGCCCCTGCGTTTTTTTGAGAGAAAATTAGCCCCTGCGTAATTGAACAGTGTTTTAGTGAACAGTGTTTTGGTGCCCCTGCGTAATGCATGGCGTCGAATCCATGCTCAACGCCTAACATTTCTGATACGCCGTGTGTTTCCGAAATGCAGCGGGTACATGGCGCCGGAGTACGCTCTGCACGGCATCTTCTCGGCCAAATCGGACGTCTTCAGCTACGGTGTCCTTGTCCTCGAGATCGTCACCGGACGACGAAACACATACACGCATGCTTCAGGACCCACTGAAGATCTTCTTACCTATGTATGGATCGTAGCTTCTTGTTACTGTCATGATGAAGCATGGAGGGGTCTAGACCGCTAATATCCTTGTTATGATGCATGGCATGGGCAGATTTGGAGGCACTGGAGCCGCGGGAGCGTGCAGCCGCTGCTGGAGGGGTGCCCGAACGAGGGGTACCGGCCGCAGGAGATGCTGAGGTGCATCCACGTCGGTCTGCTCTGCGTCCAGGAGGACCCTCACCTCCGCCCCAGCATGGCGTCGGTCGTCGTCATGCTCAACAGCCGCTCCATCACACTGCCGGCGCCCGCCGCGCCAGCCTTCGCGATGCCGGGCCGTGGTCTTACGGTGACCGCGGACGGGGTGACCGTGACTGGGACGGATCGCCAGGGTCCGACGGCGGTGGCAGCAGCTCGGGGATGGTCCATGTCCATCAATGAAGCCTCCCTTACTGACTTGGAGCCGCGTTGATGGGACGACATCGATCAACCAATGGATTTCTATGTTTCTGGTTCATTTTTTTTTTCTGGGTTTCAGTAATCTGACGGTTATCTTGTTTTTTTTTTTTTTGAGAGGAGGTTTAGTTCTTAATTACAGCAATCTTTACCTTTCAACATGTATTGTTCAAAGACTTTGATTGTCTACTGGAAATTCCATATCAAAATTCAAAAATAAGAGGAAGATGGGCAACAAAATCTGGGTGGATTCAGTTACTGTGATAAACTATTAAACTAATATTTTCAACAACAACGAAACAAGAGGTGATTTTTGTCATATTCTCGCACAATCGATCATATCCACTTGAGTTAGAAATGCGACTTTTCCTTTTTTTTTTTAGAGGCCAGCAGTACAATACTTTCAAAATTTGACAAACTTTAAGGGTTTTCTATGGTACTCCAATTACAGAGGTAAAGTTCAAATAAATCCAAACCTTTAAATATTAGGAGACATAAAATAATTAATGAAAGAAAAAACGAATAACCAATTGCTTCCTTATATATCTACTAGCAAAATTGCCCGTACGTTGCAACTGATATTGGTGTCGGCAGAAACACGATAACAATCAATTTCACTATTTTAATGAGAGAACAATTCTTGAGCCAATAATCTATCCTAGTTCATTTATTCTGTCTTGATTTTGTAGACAATGTTGTTAGTTGTACTTCTAATTATTTTGCACAACAAAAAAATTATAGTCCTTATGAACCAATTAGTAAATCTTGTTTTTTCAGTGCTTTTAAATTGGCTTTGTGTTAGAGCATCTCCAAGAGTTATGCGTTTGGGGTTTGCATTTGAGTAATTTGCCAAAAAGCTCCAAAAGAGGGCTCCAACGGTTTTGCATTTGGAGTTTCCATTTTGTATAACTTGGCATTTAGAGGTCTAGACTTGGCATATATGCCAAGGCTCCCAAGCTTTGCAAATACCGGCTCCCCCCGACCCATGCCCGCGCGCCTCCACCCGCGCGCGTAGGATTTGGACGGCGCGGCGCTACGACCCGGAAGACTTGACGGCTCGGCGCCGGACCTCACCACGGCGATGCAACTAGCTACGAAGCGAAATATTTCGGCGCGATTGAGACTACGCTCGTGATTTTGGCGTGACTACGCCGGCGGCGCGCGACGAAGAAACAACGCGAGACGTAGAAACGCTCGCCAAAAGTTCCGGAAAATAAAATTATGGGACCACAAAATCAATTTTTGCCAAGTCAAAATGCAAAACCGTTGGAGATCATGCCTTTTTATCCTTGCCATTTTCATTTGGGACTTTGCAAATGCCCTCAAATACAAAACTAAAAATGCATAACCCTTAGCAATCAAAACTCTTGAGAGTTGGGACTCGTTGGACAATGGTGAATCTTAAATTAATTAAAAAGCGGATTCTATTAAAGCATTATGTATAACCAATTACTTATGCCTGTAGCTCACCTCTTGCTTGCAGCTATCTAATTGCCACAGCTTAGCTAGCCACAAAGGCTGCAATATTGGTGCAAGTGCCATCAGTGTGAGGTGCATCGACACCATAAAAAGCTTGCGTAGATTGTTCGTCCCTTGATAATTGAGATATCATCTGTATCCAAGCTGATCTTCACTGTGCTCACTTTGGTGCTGCCTAAAAAGAACCTATGCATTAGGTCTGAGACGTTCCATGAAGGTATCAATCAGAAGCATGTACTCATGGCCACGCGCCTACATACTGCCTCATCTATTTTTTTTCCTCATTGGTTGTATCCAAGCCGAACAACAAGCTTCAGTTATGTCATTATTTTTATAATTTTTCCAATTAAACAATTACTTGTTTGCCCAATGAAATATGTGCTCTAGAATTCCAGTTCATCTAGGACTCTATCAGCACTTAGAATCTCTCTCTATCATCTCTCGTATGTGTAGAAAATCTATATGTATACCTAGTATTTATTTATTTATATTCTCTTACTTATGGGTTTGCAAGTAAAGGTAATTTATACGCAAAAAGTCTGAACGCTCTTTTTTTTTTACATCTTTACGTCTTCGAACATGTATGTAACATATGCAAAGATGATTTAACACGCTATGAACAAAGCACAACCTAACAAAAGTGGTTTGGTATTTTTTGAATTTTTCTATGGTTTTTGATGAATTTTATAAAATCTTTAAAATTTTGCAACGGGAACCTAATCTATTTCAAAAACACCATGTATTGTACGAAGCCAATGGTTTTTTTTTTTTTTTTTTTTTTTGCCATATATACGGAGCTGATGGTGGCGCTGGCTGACAGAAAAAAAATTGGAAATTTTGTCAATTTATAGATAGGTATAGATATGTGTACATGGGGCAAGAGATAATTTTATAGTCGAAAATCAACTTTTTCATGACATGCTATTTGTTTCTTAATTACAATAGGCAGCTCTCCTGCCGGTTCTATTTCAAAAAATTGTTTCTTAATTGGGCATGGTCACGTTACAACAAAAAAAATGTTACAATATAATAACACTATGAATTGAATCAACTTTATTTTTCACATTAAAAATTAAACCAATTTATATTTCCGTTTCATTCATCGCGTTTCAACAAATAGAATAAATGTTACAAAATCTAGTTACAAAACAATGTTACACCAGTGCCATTTTATATTGGGAGTCGATGCGAAAGTTAAATTACATATAGTAGTTAGATCATAAAAAAAAAAGTTCCATAGAAACAAAAGATCATAGAAAATTTTGTCACATGTAAAATGATACATATATAAATGTTTTTTTGTCCAAAGTTGTCAACATTAATGGTTAACAGTAATTTGGCTAATAGAGGACTAACTACAAGATATTTTGCTCCCTTTCCAAACTAAAATAATATATAAATTATTTCACCAATTACCTTCTATGCAATAAACGTACTATTTACTCGTCCCGTTTCAAATTATAAGTTGTTTTGACTTTTTGGGTACATTTATTTTGCTAGATTTTGTGTATGTATATACCATTGCCATGTGCTGGACCAACATTAGTATTATAGCCATCGGACTGGGCTGTGTTAGTGTTTTGTCTAGTGCCGTTGAATAGGCCTGACCCAGTGTATATCCATCGTGCCACTTGAATCAAACAAGCATGTCACAAGCGTCGGACGAAAATTCTGACCAAAAGTTTCACAAGCGCTTCCCATAGCACAAATTCGAATACAAACTCTACTCCCAAATTCAAACGAGGAGAAAAATTTGAACACTAAGTGTCACTGTTGTCCTTATCGATTGAATGATCCGCGTGCCATCCATGTTGATTCTTGCTAACTCTTATAGTATCAACGCGGCTGTAACTCAGACATAGAAGCATCGTTGATAGACGGCTGCTGAGCTGTAGCCATGGGACCCTTGCGACCAATGCTAATCCCCCGTGGCGGGTTCACTCCACTGATCGTGCGGCCATGAAGCTCGTAGGCCGGCACGGTGGGCGTCGGCAGCGTGATGGAGCGGCTGTTGAGCATGACAACGACAGACGCCATGGTGGGACGGAGGTACGGATCCTCCTGGACGCAGAGCAGACCAACATGGATGCACCGCAGGATCTCCTGCGGCCGCCGCCCCTCTGCCGGGCAGCCGTCGAGCAGCTGCTGCACGCTCCCGCGGCTCCAATGCCTCCAAACCTGTGCACGCCCACCAGCAATTATACACGAGTGTGTTGCTAGTCAGCGCCTCAAAGTGACTTGCTGATCAGAAGGTTATGTCTTACATAGGTAAGCAGATCTTCAGAAGGCCCTGAGCCTTGGGTGTACGTGTTGCGCCGACCGGTGACGATCTCGAGGACAAGGACGCCGTAGCTGAAGACGTCCGATTTGGCCGAGAAGATGCCGTGCATGGCGTACTCTGGTGCCATGTACCCGCTGCATTTCAGAAACACACGGCATATCAGGATCGTTCCAACGGGTTTGATCGACGCCATGCATTTCGGAGACTGGAGGCCCCAAAGCACTATTCACTTACTAAGTTCCCGCAATGCGGCTAGTGTTTCCCACACTAGAGTCAATGCTGAAGAGCTTGGCTAAGCCGAAGTCAGAGATCTTGGGGTTCATGTTGGCATCAAGCAAGATGTTGCTTGCCTTGAGATCACGGTGGATGATGGTCAGCCTCGAGTCCTCGTGGAGGTAGAGGAGCCCTCGGCCAATCCCCTCGATGATCCTCTGCCTCAGTCCCCAGTCTAGCTCATGCTGCCGTGCAGGATCTGCGAGTTGAGTTTATCAGTGAATATCTTGCTGAGTGAAGTGTAATGCCAGTGGGATTATATGGTTGTCTGAATGAAGCAATCACCGAAGAGGATTTTGTCGAGGCTGTTGTTGCTGAGGAACTCATAGACTAGGAGCCTCTCGTGTTCCTCAATGCAGCAGCCACGCAGGCGCACCAAGTTCTTGTGCTGGAGCTTCGCCAACAGGACCACCTCGTTCTTCATCTGAAGGACCGGAAACGGCGACCAGAGGGGGGGTGAATGGGAGCCTCAAATTTCTCACGAAATATTTGGCCACTGTCCCAAATTCAAACCCCAAGAAACAATTCAAACAAGGTGGTGTCCACGACCCAAATGAGTGGGTGGATGTTCCAAGGAACAGCGGGGGACACCACGAAACCAACGCAACAGACGGAATGTAAATCGGAGTCCAAACGACCAAATTGCACACAAAACAGAAAATCAGGGCCAGAGAAAATTCATTAGAAAATCACCAAGAAAAACGGACAGAGTAACAGCTTAAAAATGGAGCACTCTATTTTACCAGCGAGAACTGGATCCCTGCAAAACAAATCACTGAACTGGATTTTGCACGGCACTCGAAGGTGCACGGCCTACCAGTGATGGCGCACGGCACACCTGCAGAAAAAGAGAGCACACACGTCTCTGGAACTCAAGATCGATAATCTCACTGATCTGTGCTATACTGCTCTGCACAGCGAACAGACTGCTGCACTTGCTTGTTCAGGAATTGCACTGGACCGAGCTGCAAGCACAACATACAGAAACAAGGAACTTGAGGTGGACTGACGTGTTGCTGCTCTCTACTGAACCTGCACTCACTGAAGATGCAACTGAAAGCCAGGATACGAACCCAAGAACCACACAGATGAAAAGTTCAGCTTTCAGATAGAAGCATGACAAAAGGAACTCAATTGTTTCTCCCAACCGAGAATACTACTCAAATCAAAGAAGTAATTTTAACACTTTAATTAATAGCCAAAGATTGCTTTGTTTTTCACGGTTGCAAGAAGACAAGCTTTTGGCCAATCAGGAATTCAAAGCTTGAGGCAAACACGTACTGAACTGAAAGAACTACTTCCCTGTTGCTTTGCTTCGAGCAGAAACTCGATGAAGAAGCCCTCGGTGCTGAAGACACAGGAAACTGACGAACTCGAACGGAACAGAGAGAACTGACTGCAGGTCTCCACACCACCGAGAACCAAGAGGAAGGAAAACAGCTGAATACACCGGCAGGGAAGCTATTTCCAGGATGAAGGGCAAACACCAGAAGGTGCTGGGCACTCGACGTCCACAGAGAGAAAATACGAGCAGCTTCACCCGCACCACGGCTTGTCGAACGACGAACTCCCAGATCCAAAAATTCACGGAACTCTCAGGAAACGAAAACACAGCCTCTCAAAATTTGTACAGCGGTTCACAGAGGAGATGAAAGACTGCTCCTAGAAAATCATCGCTCAGAACAACCTGTAACTCCGTAAATCGAAGAAATCTCAGCAAGAATGAAAAGAGAGCAGAACACAGCACAGGAGAAAACGAGTTTCACAGAATCGACCCCAAAAGACCAGAGGTCACGGTGAGGTTAAGGCCTCACTTCCCATACCAAAAATCTTCAAAGAACAAGGGCGAAAATCTCAAGTTTTTGCTCTCTCTCACATGAGCACCAAGCTGAAAACCTACAGCTAAAAGGAAAAACGAAAATGAGGGGAGAGGAAGAGAGAGAAGAATTGGGGCTGCCTCATCTTTATTTAATAGGCTATTTTACATCTCAATTTTGCCCCTAGGTATTTTTAGAGTGAACCACCTAGCCAAGGGCACTATGGTCCAACTCGAAGTTTCTTGATCCGACGGCCACCGCGCCTTCTCACCGGTAGCTTCGCTTCGACGCGAACTCCCCGATGCCACCACGTGTCGTCCGTCCGCATCGGGACCTCCGCCCCGGTTTTGAGGCGCAAACCAGGGAAACCCGTCGCCGATGGTTTTGAGGCGAAACCACCAAACCCTCCGCGAGTAGCGTAGCCCATACGCATCCCCCGCCGTGTACACTTGCTCGTCGATGTCCCAGTTGTCAGCCACCACGGCTGGCCGCCCGGTCCTCAGGTCCTCGATCCAAGCCTCACGTCCGCCCTTCACCGCACCCCGGTCCGTCGGCCACGGCACGCCCTACTTGATCTTCACCGACCGTCGACCACCGTCTCCGAGCTCGACACTGCGCAGACACACAAGCCAAGAGACACCATTGCTTGACACGAAGCCGCGTGCCATCGGTTAGTAAGAACACACACACGCCTTGTGTTGGCATGTTGACAATCACTCATCACACAAAGGTCCACACAATGGTTATGGAAAAAACCATGTGTCCTCAATCTCCCCCTTGATGAGTGCATTGTCAACACCAACACAAACCAGAGAAAACCATCCAAATGACCAAGAGCCAAAGAAAAGCAGAAAACGGGTCATTTGTAATGAGCAAAGCAAAGTCACAACTTGGTCCCCAAAGACATGGGCAACGGCTCGACGCGACCAAGAAAACCAAAGCTAGCCCTCAAGAAGAGGCAAAAGGCTCAACACCACTAGCAAAAACAGCTCAAACCGGAGTGCAACTCCCCCTTGACAAATGCATACTCACAAATGAGCTCTCTGGATTTGTGGATATTTCTCCCCCGTGTTGGCACATGCACTTATCAAGATTAGATCAAAAGAGACTGCAACTCCCCCTCAAATCATGACATGAAAGAAATGCAAAATGACAGAGCTTCACAAGTATAGCAATTTGAGTACATGGATGATCTAGCAAGTATGGCAAGTGCATAGCAAATGGCACAAGACAAAACCAATGCTCAAGCTGATCAAGTGGTACGAAGTATGAAACATAAGCATTTGATCAGGTGTTGGGCATTTTATAAAAGGTGTTCACCAAAAAGAATAGCACCTGGCACATATAAGCTGGAGATCAAACAAGTGCTAACACATGTATACAAGAGTGAACTACCCCATATAACGGTCACACATCATGTCTCAATAGATACACTTAACAACACTTGTAACTACAACATTGATCAGAGTTAAAACAGTAGTTAGCAAGGTTTCATTTAGACATGTGTGAACGAGAGGATCAAAAACTGTCCGCCAAAAAGATTGTTTTTATCATGTTTTTCAACCACGCCGAGTTCATCCCTTAGTGCAAGTGGGAAGCTATCTCGTCACGAGTGGTTGTGGACTAGCACTACAATGCCCAAGTTCATCTCACTCGAATGAATGAGAAGCAATCTCGTGACATTGCCGTGGGACGAAAAGATCCAACTCAAAACTTTTCATCATTTCTTTGCTTAGACATCAAGTTTTAGCACAAGATTATCAAGAGATCCGAGCTAAGTGAATGACTCAAGAAACATGAGACATAGCAACTCAAGCATACACATGAAAGCAACAAGGTTCTCACAAAACCTACACATGCTAGTTGCCATCTCAAAGGTGAACAATTTTTGAGTTGCATCAAGATTTAAGCAGATTCACATTTATAAAACAGGCTTAGCTCATAACATATAACAAGTGATCAGAAGAAGCCTAAGCTGCAAACTCCAAGTGACATACACAAGACATACTAGCAAGAGCATGAATGTAATCAAAAACTGCTATAGTCATGAAGCTCAATAAAGGTAATATGATACAAGATGATATGCAATATGATACACATGTAAAGCCAAAGAAACAAAAGCAAAGAAGAAAGCCAAAGATCATACTATACATCAAGATACAGCTACCCTACTCTAAAAAGGGTAGCAAATGCCCAACTCCGCTCTCAAGTGGGCAACCGGGTTTGATCGAGGGGCTTTGTGAAGATATCGGCAAAGGTTTGTTCATGGGTTCTCACGGTGAAGGTCTATGTCTCCTTTCTCTTGATGATCTCTCAAGAAGTGATATCGGATCTCAATGTGCTTGGTTTTTGAGTGGAGTACTTGGGTTCTTAGCAACACTAATGGCACTAGTGCTTGTCACTTTGAAAAGAGGCACTTTCCTAAAGTTCAACCCATAGTCTCTCAAGGTAGCAACCACCCAAAGCAACGAGAACAACACGCACGCGAGCGGCCGACATACTCGGCCTCACAAGTGGATTGGGAAATAGAAGACTATTTGCGAGAAGACCAAGAGATCAACGACGAACCCAAAAACTCACAAGTTCCCCGAAGTGGACTTCCTCTTAATTCGATCACCCGCATAATCGGCATCGAATAACCCGAAAGAGAAAGAGATGAAGAGGTCGAGTACCATAGACCAAGCTCGGGAGTGAAGCGAAGGTATCGTAAGATGCGTTTGACGGCTGCCCCGATGCGAAGTGCGCGGTGAAGACTGGAAGCGTGCGCAAAGCGAGGCCCGGCGGCGGATGTCGGGCCTTGTCGCCGTCGGGTACAGAATGACCCGATCATCTTTGCGGTACTCCTTCTGGTCCACGACTTCTCCTTCTAGATCGGCGTCCAATGCAGTCGTGGTCGACATGGGAGTTTGAAGTGGCTTGGCATCACCCATGTTGAAGCGCTTCAGAAGATCCTTCGTGTACTTGCCTTGATGTACAAATGTCCCTTCTCGGGTTTGCTTGATTTGCAAACCGAGAAAGAACGTCGCTAAGCCCATCATGCTCATCTCGAACTCCCCGCTCATCATATCGAAAACTTTGCAACAAGAGCATGTGACGAACCACCAAAAATGATGTCATCGACATAAATCTGCACCAAGAGAGTGTCACTGCCATGCTTGAGGAGAAACAAGGTTTTGTCAACCGACCCCATGGTAAAACCCTTGCCCAGCAAAAAGGACTTCAGTCGCTCATACCACGCTCTCGGGGCTTGTTTGAGACCATATAGGGCTTTGTGGAGTTTAAAGACATGATCGGGATGCTTGGGATTTTCAAAACCTGGGGGTTGCCTCACATACACCTCCTCATCTATGTACCCATTCAGAAAAGCACTCTTTACATCCATTTGATACGCTTGAACCCTTTCGAAACTGCATAGGCTAGAAAGATCCTAATGGCTTCTAAACGGGCAACAAATGTGCAAAGGTTTCCTCATAATCTATCCCCTCTTTCTGATAGTACCCCTGAGCAACCAACCTAGCCTTGTTTCTCACCACAACCCCATCCTCACTCTGTTTGTTCTTGAACACCCACTTGGTTCCTATGGGATGACACTGAGGTGGAGGTGGAACTAAAACCCACACTTGGTTTCTCTCAAAGTTCTCAAGCTCCTCATGCATGGCATTTACCCAATCTGGATCGATTAATGCCTCAACCACTTCTTTGGGTTCGAAATTTGCAACAAAAGCGGGAATGTGCAAAGTGCGAAATCTCATAAGATCTGTTGCGAGTGACCCGCTCATTTATGTTACCGATCATGGTTGAAGGAGGATGGCGATCTTGAATGTGTCGTGGTGCTTCCCTTGATGAAGACACCTCCCCCTCAACAGCAGCTGGAGCTCCCTCAGGTGCAGCTGGAACAAGCTGAGGAGCCTGGTCGTACGGCCCCCATGTGGTAGAGGATGTAGCAGTGGGGCCGTCAACCGAAGTAGTTGTCGCTGGGTCAACTGGGGCAGCCGGTGGAGTCGGCTCGGGATCACCCCAATCGGCATCGTCCTGCTCCTCCTCCACAAAAATGCTCTTGTTCATCTCCTCATCACCTGCACTTTCAAAGACAGGAGAAGAACAAGGTGCGGTCTCGTCGAAGGTGACTTCACAAGTCTCACTACAAGAAATGTGTCATCTTTTGACATTTGATATATGTCATAATACATGTAAATTATGTCATAGGTCACCATTTATGACACCGAGTTGACGAAAATCAAATGTCAAAAGATGAACGTCTATAATGACAACTTATGACATTTAAGTGTTCATGTCATAACATTATGACATTGATTTTCAATGTCATAACCTTTATGACATCACCTTTTATGTCACAAGTTCTTTGATCTTACAAGGTAGCCAATTCCATACAACCCAATATTTATTTGTACATCATTCAAGAACCACAGCCGCACAAGCAATCCAGAATAACATATGTACGCTCAAAAATATATTCCATTTATGGCCAAATCCATTAGTTCACAAGTCATACAATATCTATTACATTCACCATGAACATCAAACTAATTGTTCAACAAGTGACCTTAGTCACAAAGGTGTCTCGAGATAAGATAAATATGGAAACTTCACATCATAATCTCACAAGTGACCTTTGTCACCAAACTAATCGTTCAATCGGCGATGATATCATCGAGTTATTCTTGGTCGGGAGCAATACCTTAGAATGCTGGAATTTTTCCATACCCTCTGCAGACACACAACACATTATAAGCATCTACTTTGCATAAGCATCTACTTTGCACATAACAGTTTAGGTGTTGCACGAACGAATATTGACAAACACTTTGTTGTTTTCATAGAGCCACTATTGTGAACATTTTTTTTAGATACTTGAAAAGAACTTCTGCTTGTTCATGCATGAAACAAGATCATAAACTGTTTGACCTTTTTTTTAGATACCGAGGTTGATTAACAAGCCACCTTGGAAAAATCATAATTAATAATAATAAGAATAATAATTCATGTTTCCGAGTTTGACCTTTTATGACACGGCTAAAATCATCACCAATTAGATTTTAACTGTCCATAAGACATTTTTATGACATAAAATGGTTTATGTCACTAAAATAAGATGGCTTCCCAAAAATGTCATAAACTAGTTGATTTAGTGACATTGTCATGCTATAAATGTCATAAGATGACACATTTCTTGTAGTGTCTCCATGACACGGTTAGTTTCAAGGTTAAGTACTCGATATGCATGCGAATGAGAAGCATAACCAAGAAAAATCCCATCAGAAGATCTCGATTCAAATTTGTCTAAGTTTCCCTTCTTCAAGATAAAGCACTTGCAGCAAAACACCCGAAAATGGCTCACTTTAGGCAAACGGTCAAACCGCAACTCATAAGAAGTCTTCTTTGTGAAAGCTCGAAGGAAAATGCGATTTGAAACATGACAAGCCGTGTTGATTGCTTCGGCCCAATAGCGCCTAGGAGTCCTATGCTCATCAAGCATCGTCATGGCCATCTCAACAAGGGTCCGATTCTTACGCTCAACAATCCCATTTTGCTGTGGGACATATGGCGAGGAAAACTGATGTTCAAGACCTATGGATGAGCAAAAGGTCTCAAAATGAGTGTTCTTAAATTCAGTGCCATTGTCACTGCGAATAGCTCGTATGGCATGCTTTGGTAACTCATTTTGCAACCTCAAGATCAAGTCATGAACATGAGTAAAAGCCTCATCTTTACTCTCCATGAAAAAGACCCACGAATAGCGAGAAAAGTCATCCACAACGACCAACACGTACCACTTTCCACCATCTGATCGGACCCGAGCTGGACCTACAGTGTCCATATGTAAAAGCTCGCTGGGTCCCTTGGTCATCACTTGGTTCACGGGAGAATGAGAAGCTGCAATCATCTTCCCGTGATGGCACGGGTGACAAACAAGATCCTTCTCAAACTTGAGCTTGGGCAAACCCCGAATTAGATCAAGTGAGCTCAATCTTGCAAGCAAGTCGAAACTCAAGTGACCAAGTCTGCGGTGCCACTTCCAGAGCTCTGAGGAGGAACTGGCCACCAAACAACGGAAAGACCAAATGATCGAGAAAAATCAGCACGAAACACTTTCCCAAAAGGCACAATCTTACAAACGAGGTTCTCCCGAGCATCAAGAACACGACAAAGTCTTGGCTTAAATCGAACCTCAAAACCGTCATCAAGAAGCCGAGAAACAGAAAGCGATTGAAGTGCAAATTTGAAACCAAGGCCACATCCTTAAGCACAAAGTTCTCATTCGACGGATGGACCCACGTGAAAGCACTTTACCCTTTGCCGTTATCCCCAAATGTAATGTATTCACTACACTTCATTTGGGTAAGGCCGGAGAACCATTTTGAGTTCCCGTCATGTGTCGAGAGCAACCGGAATCAACTAGCCACGTGTTCTCCGGCCCTTCAACTCGCATCAATAGTGAGACATGGGATGAGCAAATGATCCAACACTCGGGGTTAGTAAACTGAGGAGAAAACCAGTGTTGGCTCATTCGCCCACGAGAGGTGTTAGCAAAAGCATCATGCATGCCATGTCCCATATGAGTAGAGCGATCACCACGACGAGAAAAACGTGGTCCGCTCATCTGTAAGACTGAAAGCCACGGTCACGAGATCCAAGGTCATAAGCAAAACCTGAACCCCGCCGGGCACGACCACCTCGTGGTCTCACACCTTGAGGCCTAGGTCCTTGAGGTGTTGCACCTCTTGGCCTAGCACCGTGCCTCGGAAACGTGGAGCAAACACACCATGAGTAGAGTTATGGAAAAGCTCATACTCATGCCGCTCATCTCTCTTCCTCCGAAAGCAAAACTCAAACAAGTGACCATCATGGTGACAATAATCACGGTGATACACCTCTCTCTTGGGTGGTGGTTGACTCACTCTCTCATGGGTATGGATCACTCTTTGGGTTTGCTTGTTCTTTGGAGGGTTTAATAGAGATGTCGGGAAGTGTGTCAAGTGGGTTCCTTAGGTGGTTTGGTTTTGGAGTCCACACTTGCTTTGGAGGTGAAGCTTTGGGAGGTTCCTCAAACACACCATCTTTCACATTGGGCTTGTTAGGGTGAGGTGGAGTGATTTTGATCAACTTGGGAGTAGTGGAAGGCTTGGTGGATTTCTCGGATGCACTCATACCACTATGTTCACCAACCTTACCAAAAACATTTTCACCCTTCCCACCCGTAGCAAAGCCTAATCCCATTGTGTCGTTCCCTCTTGAACCGACTCATCATCATGCCAAGCGTGGTGTCGGGTACCTAGATTAGGGGGTCCTAAATCAGGTACGTTAGAGGAAAATGACCCAACCCATCTTACCTTTAAATCTCCCGAGAATTAACCAGAGAAACCCCAATCCTCCTCACACTGGGCCGGCCCACTACCAGCCCGCAAGGCCTCGAGACCCGCCGGCTCAAGCAACGGCCGCCACCCGCTCGAGAAATACGGAAACCGCCGAGCGTACGACCGCCGAGACGATGGCGTAAACCGCTCGAGCGAGCGACCGCCGAGCGGGACGAGAACGCCGAGCGAGCAGCCGCCGAGTCCGCCCACAAACATTACCTATCCAAGGCACGCACATGGCTACGTATATGTAATAGTGGAAGTATGCTTGCTCCGCCTAACCCCATGGCTACAAGGCGCGCGGCATGGTGAGAAGAACGCCGGTCACTTCTCCTATTCCGCTGCCCATACCCGGATACGTGCATGCCAGCAACACTATTACACCACGTCGAGTACCGTGGCGCGAGCGGCATTCCCTCCCGACGCCATCGTCAACACTCGTGCCACCAACTACGTCGTCCCGTCCCGTCGCTCGGACACCGCCCCTCGAGGCGGCTTCCAACCACTCGAGGAATGGTGACGGACGCAACCCGAACAAGGGACGCACGGTGTTCCGTCTTTCCCACCTCGACGACCATACCGCGGGGTTCCCGGCGCACGTGCTCGACTACGACAGCGCCATACCTCGACTACGTCGCCCCACGATCGAGAAGGACCGGCAGCCATCGTCGGCCATGCCGCTACAGTGCTCGAACCGACCGGAGAGAGCGTCTACGCTTTCGGCGACTCGACACGGTGCATGTAGCTCGACGTCACGCCACGACAGCCCTATCTACTTTGTATTCCCGAGCCTCCCCTTGGCCTATAAAAGGGAATGCCGTGGCCTAGTCTAGGGCGGGTTTTTTCGGACGCCTTCATTCACAACACATTTCCAAGCACGCTAAGTCTCGGGACTCGCTTGTATTCACCCCGTAAGCACCCCGGTGCAAGATAATACAAAACTCTCCCCTCTCGCCGGACGTAGGGCACTCTTTGCCCGAACCAGATAAACGATTGTGTCCATCTTGCATCACCATCCGGATTAGGGAGCACGCATAGAAATTTACTCGTTGGTGTAATACCCCCCGGGTACGAAACACCGACGCTTGGCGCGCTGTAGGGGGCTCGCGTGTTTTCACCCGATTCCCGCCATTTTCCGATGGCATCACCCACTCCTTCGTTTCCGTTCGCCACGGTGATCTCGGTTTGGAAGTCTAGAGTTCGTGTCGCTCGGCCCAGCCACGACATGACTCTACTCTCGATCGGAGAACCGGGAGGGACGCCGTCACCCCCGCACGCCGGGGGGGCCGCGCGCCGACCGCGCCACCATGGCTCGCCACCACGTCGCCGACGCCACCAAAGATCGCCATCACGGCCGCAAGCACGTAGCCTCGAGCACCCCGCCGTGTGCCCTCCCGGCCCGATGCCACAACGCACCCGCCCGAGGTGCCAAGTGTGCGGCGGGAGGTGCCACATGGACAGGAGTCCTTGACGTGGACCCTAGCTTCACGTTTGCCATGCGCTCGTCAAGAGAGCCCGGCGTAGCGCCTCGAGCGCGCGCGCGGCCGACGTCGCCCAACCCGTCGCCGCACGGATCTACCGAGCTCATCGCAGCTCCCGTTTGGGTTTACTAACGCCGCCACCACGTATGCCAACGAGATCCGGCCGGTCATGGGACCGCGGGAGGAGAGCCCCGGCCCCCTCCCCGCGTGTCACCATGGACCCGGAGATCGTATGGCCGGCGCGCAGACCGCGGGTTTGACAGCACCCGGCTCACAACGCCACACCGCGGTCGGGGGATATGCGCCGCAGATCGAGGAGGAGAGCACGGGGAGGCCCCGGACGCCGTCCGCCGCTAACCCGACTCCGATGACTCGACTCGGGTGCTATGACCCGGCTCGCGAGTGTTTTCATCTCAACGACAACGTTCCGTCGGATGAGGAGACCCGAGATGGCGCCGCCGTGGCCGTCCCTCCTACAGCCTAACCGGCGACGTGACCCCGGCGGCCGGGACGTCGGCAGCCGCAGCCCCGCAGTGATTGAGCCACGCGGACCGCCACCACAAGCCCAAGATAACCGGCGGCCCGAAGACGACGCTCAAGCGGCACAATGGGCTCACTCGGGAAATCGAGGCCAAGATGAATGAGGAACGCGCAAACTGGAACCGCTCAAGCGCGCACTTGAGCGTAACCATCCGCCCCCTCCTCGAGCTCTTGGCGCTCGAGGAAAGGCGCGAGACGTCTTCAACCGCATCGTCAACGACGGCGACCGGAAGCGCCACCCGAGCCAGCCCATTTCCCTCGAGCAAGCCGGGAATGTACTTGCGGCGGCTATGCCGCCGCGGACATGCCGGCGCCCTCGAATCCGCATGCATTACGGATACGAGATGAGATCCAAGGGCTCCTCCAAGTCGCGGCCGTCCAGCAGGCCGAGAGCTCAGCCTCGAGACAGCGTGAGGTAGCCCCAGAACAACCACGACACGAGCGGGAGGGTTCCGTCCACCAAGAGGCACCCCCTCGAGGTGGTAGAGCACCTGCTCGAGAACGCATCCTCGACAACCGCGCGCTTCAAGATGCGCGTCATGACATCAACGACAACCGACGACGCAAGGCTGCGGGTGCCGAGGACCGTGGCTACAAGGCCCATCGAGGGGGACGCTACGACAGCGACGAGGATCGGCAGACTCTCGAGCCACCAGGCCCTCGAGTCTTCAGTCGAGCTATCCGCAACACACCGTTGCCAAACCCGTTTCGACCCCCCACGAGCGTGGTCAAGTACAACGGGGAGACCAAGCCAGAGCTCTGGCTGGCCGACTTCCGGCTGGCCTGCCAGCTGGGAGGGGCTCGAGAGGATAAGGCAATCATACGCCGCCTCCCATCAAGCTTCTCTCGACACCGCTCGACGGTGGCTCGAGGAGCTCCCCCCATCGATCCACGATTGGGCCGACCTAGTCCAGATTTTCGAAGGGAACTTCAAAGGCACGTACGTCCGACCCGGCAACTCGTGGGATCTCCGTAATCGCAAACAAAATGCCACGGAATCTCTCCGGATTTTGCTCGACGTTTCTCCAACCGCGCACCGAGCCGCCGCACATCCCGCACCACGACGTCATCTTGGCGTTTGTCTCGTGCACCACGTGCAAAGAGCTCGTGCGAGAGCTCGGGCGCAACCGCCCAAAGACGGTGAACGAGCTCATGGACGTCGTCGCCGACTACGCCGCGGCGACGAGGCCGTGGGGGCCTTCTTTGGTGGGGCTGGGAACAAGCCCGCGCCGTCCCCGTGGAGGCGGTGAGGGCTCGAGCAAGGACCGAAGAAGAGCGGGAAGAAGAAGAAAGGCAATCGCAAGGCAAGCGCGCGGTCGTGGAAGACGAGGTTGCCGCAGCCGAGCGCAAAAAGCCTAGACCCTCCCGATGGGGGCGTTTTCGACAAGATGCTGGGCGCCCGTGCCCCTACCACAAGGAGCCGGTCAAGCATAACCTCGAAGACCGCCGTATGCTTCGAGGTTACTTCAAGAAGCTTGGCATTGACAAGGACGATGGCAAGAAGGATAAGGGTGGCGAGGATCGAGCCAACGACGACGACGACGGTGGGTATCCGCCCATCACCGAGTGCTACATGATCTACGGCGGCCCGACCACCCGCATGACACGCCGAGAGCGGAAGGCCGAGCGCAGGAGGTTTTCGCCATAAAACCCGCCACGCCTCAATTCCTCGACCGGGTCGGATGCTCCCATCACGTTCGACCGTGATGATCATCCGCACCATGTCACCAATCCCGGCTCGTACCCTCTCGTCGTCGCGCCGATCATCCTCAACGCCCGCTTCACCAAGGTACTCATGGATGGAGGTAGCAGCCTCAACATCATCTACATGGAGACCCTCACGTTGCTCGGCCTCACTAGAGCCGATCTCCACCCGAGCGCCGGGGCTTCCACGGGGTGGTCCCCGGCAAGAAAGCGCTCACGATCGGCCGCATCGACCTCCCCGTCGTCTTTGGGACACGCTCGAACTTTCGTCGAGAGGTCTTAACTTTCGACGTACCCGCTTCGAGGGGACGTACCACGCTATCCCGGGCAGCCGTGCTACACAAAGTTCATGGCGATCCCCGCCTATGCCTACCTCAAGCTCAAGATGCCGGACCAAAAGGAGTCATCACCGCGCGCCTCCACGTACGAGCACGCCTACCACCGCGATGTGGAGTGCGTCGAGAACGGGGAATCACCGATGAACGTGCCGGGAACATCCGAAGACCTAGCCATGATGCTCGATCACATGGCAAACCGGAGCCTCTCCTCCAACACCCAAGCGACAGCCGGCAACTTCGACCCCGCCGACGACACCAAGAAGATTCCGCCGATCCAAGCTCCTCGGGGAAAAGACGCCGGTCATCGCCGCCCCTTGACAAAGAATAGGAAGCAAGGTGCTCGTCGACTTTCTCCGCGCAAACGCCGACATGTTTGCGTGGAGTCCCTCGGACATGCCCGGCATACCGAGGATGTCGCCGAGCACGCCTTGGAGATCCGTCCCGGTCAAGACCCGTCAAGCAACGCCGCGCCGCTCGACGAGGAGAAGCGTAGGATCATCCGCGAAGAGGTCGAGAAGCTCGAGAAGGCCGGATTCATCAAGGAGGTACATCATCCCGAGTGGTTAGCTAATCCCGTATTAGTAGAGAAAAAGAATGGGAAAATGAGGATGTGTGTAGATTACACTAGTTTAAATAAAGCATGTCCCAAAGTCCCATTTCCTTTACCTCGAATAGATCAAATCGTTGATTCCACCGCGGGTTGTGAAGTACTTTCTTTCCTCGACGCCTACTCGGCTACCACCAAATCAAAATGAAGGAGTCCGACCAGCTCGCGACTTCATTCATCACCCCCATGGGCATGTATTGTTATGTCACAATGCCTTTCGGCCTTCGAAACGCCGGGGCAACATACCAACGCCGCATGCTCCATGTCTTCGAGAAACACATAGGAGAGACCGTCGAGGCCTACGTCGATGACATCGTTGTCAAGACTCGAAAAGTAGAAAACCTTGTCGAGGACCTCAAGTTGACGTTTGGATGCCTCCGGCTAAGAACATCAAGTTGAATCCCGAGAAGTGTGTCTTCGGCGTGCCTCGAGGCATGTTATTAGGGTATATCGTCTCCCGCCGCGGCATCGAGGCCAATCCCGAGAAGGTCGCGGCCATCATGAGAATGGGGCCGATTCGAGACCTAAAAGGGGTACAAAAGATCACCGGATGCTTAGCCGCACTCGCGGTTCGGTTCATTGCGCGCCGGGAGAAAAAGCTTTGCCTCCGTACCGGCTCCTCGTAAAATCCGAGCACTTCACGTGGACGCCCGAGGCGAGGAGGCCCTCTCGAAACCGAAGAGCATGCTCACATCTCCTCCCCGTGCTCGTGCCGCCTCGACCGGCTCGAGACAGCCTACCCGCCGAATCCCTCCTCCTCTATGTTGCCGCAACCACTCGTGGGTCGCACGCCATATAGTGGTCGAGAGGCGAAGAGGGGCACGCGCTCCCCGTCCGGCGGCCGGTGTATTTCATCGCTGAGGTGCTCTCGACGCCAAGGTTCGATACCCCCATATCCAAAAGCCGCTCTACGCAATCGTACTCACCCGTCGAAAACTCCAAAGACTACTTTCTTAGCCACCCTAAGTGACGGTGGTAACATCATTCCCACTTGGGGAAATTATCCGAACCGGAAGTCGTGGGTCGAATCGCCAAGTGGTCGGCCGAGCTCATGGGCGAGACCATCACGTACGCCCCACGAAAGGCTATCAAATCTCGTGCGCCGGCCGACTTTGTCGCCGAGTGGACCGACGTCCAACTCCCCTCGCCCCGCATCCAGCCGAGGTGGACCATGTACTTCGACGGGTCACTTATGAAGACAGAGCAGCGCGGGCTTGCTCTTCATCTCACCTCTCGAGTACACATGCGTTACGTAGTACGCATCCACTTTGCCGCCGAACAACATGGCGAGTATGAGGCGCTCGTTAATGGGTTGCGCATTGCCATCGAGCTTGGGGTCCGACGCCTCGATGCTCGGGCGACTCGCAGCTTGTCATCGACCAAGTAATGAAAGCCTCGAGCTGCCATGACGAAAAATGGACGCATACCGCAGCCGAGGTGCGCAAGTTGGAAGCCGCTTCCATGGTCTCGAGCTCAACCACATCCCAAGGCGCTTCAATGAGGCCGCACGAGCCGGCCAAAATCGCTTCATCTCGAGCGCCGCTACCACCGCACGTCTTCTCGAAAGACCTCCATGAGCCATCCGTAAAGTGGGACTCGGGGGCGGGGCAGACTAGCCGTTGAGCCCCCTTCGACGGGGCCACAAGCCATGGAGATCGACCAGCTACGAGCCCGCCAACCGACCGGCGTGCACCACCATTCCTCGAGTATCTCATTCGAGGGGAGCCGCCGAGGATCGAACGTAGGCGAGACGACTAGCTCGTCGAGCCAAAACTTACGTCCTTACGGAGACGACAGAGAGCTCTATCGCCGGAGCCCAACCGGCGTACTCCAACGGTGCATCTCGATCGAGGAAGGCAGAAGCTACTCGTAGACATGCACTCGGGAGCTTGTGGTCACCACGCCGCGCCAAGAACCCTTGTCGGGAACGCATTCCGGCGAGGCTTTTACCGGCCCACCGCAACCGTTGACGCCATCAAGCTTGTTCGAGCGTGTGAAGGATGCCAATTCTACGCCAAGCAAACGCATCTTCCAAAGACACGCGCTCCGCATGATCCCCCTCACATGGCCATTTGCGGTCCGGGGGCTCGATCCGGTCGGACCCCTCAAAAGACGACGGAGGCCACACCCACTTGCTCGTGGCCATCGATAAGTTTACCAAGTGGATCGAGGCCAAGCCCATCACTAACATCCGCCGGAGCGAGCGGTCGAGTTCTTCACCGACATCATCCATCGCTTCGGAGTCCCTAACATCATCATCACCGACAATGGCACCCAGCTTCACAGCAAAAAGTTCTTGGACTTCGCGATCGGAACCACATCCGTGTGAACTGGCGGCTAGCCGCCTACCCTCGAACTAACGGCCAAGTTGAGCGCGCAAATGGCATGATCTTGCAAGGTCTAAAGCCAAGGATTTTCCAACGCTTGAACAAACACGGCAACAAGTGGGTGACTGAACTCCCATCTCGTCCCGTGGAGTTTGCGGACGACCGAGAGTCGAGCCACCGGGTTCACCCCGTTCTTCTTGGTCTATGGGTCCGAGGCCGTCCTCCCCACCGACCTCGAATACGGGTCCCCGACTCGGGGCCTACAACGAGCGTACAACTGAAAGACCGGCAAACGCCATCGACCAAGCCGAAGAAGCTCGAGACACGGCGCTCCTACACTCGCGCGCTACCAACGTGGCTACGGCAATATCACGAAAAGAATGTGCGCAAGAGGGATTTCAACGTCGGCGATCTCGTGCTCCGTCGACGCCAAGATAACAAGGGGCGCCACAAGCCGACTCCTCCCCGGGAAGGTCCGTTCATCGTGGTCAAAGTGTTGAAACCAGGACGTACAAGTTAGCCGACGGAAAAGGCTCGACCCTCACCAACGCGTGGAACATCGAACAGCCTACGTCGCTTTTTCTCCTAGGCCTCGATGCCTTGTACATATTTTCGCTTAAATTTTACCGCCGTATGAGTAAATAAGTCAATTTCTTACTTTTTGTTCATACGCAAGGTGGGCTCGACTTTGTTTCCACAAAGTCAAGCCCCCTCGGGGCTAGACCAGGGGGAACCCCCGAAGTCCTCGAAAAACGCACCTAGTTTTTTCAAAAACAAGGCTCGACGTAATCTTTCCCCTCCTCGCCTCGAAACTTTTCGAAAGCTAAGTATTTGCGTTACCTCGAGCTCGTCGAGCCGTGGCGATCGAGCACAAGGCTTCCCACGCTTCCGAGCTACGGCACCTTAACTCATCCCCTCTCGAAATGGTCCGAGCACGCCCAACGCTTAGCTAAAACAAAGTAAAGGCAGAAGTGGAAAATGACATCAAGCGCAAGGAGAAAACTAGAGCATAACGATTAACGATTATAAACATCCGAGTATTACGGTTCAAGGCCACTTGGGCCACTCCCATAACCAAAAATACTTGTTTTCTTACAAGGGCCTTGTTGCCCGATTACGGCTCGCAGCCGGTTGGAATCTACTCTACGCCCGGCGGGAGGACTTCATGCAGCAGATCGCCCCAAGACGGGCGCCCGGCTCTTCGCCTCGGCCTTGAGCTGCTCGATCCGGGGTTGACCCTCCTTCTTGCTCGCCCTCGACGTAGGCAAAGCCGCCGCCACGGCCTCCATCCCGGTCCGGCCTCCTCCTCGAGACGCCGAACCCCGAGTAGAAGATAGCCATCGTCCGGCGCGCGCGCCGAAGACGAGGGCATCTCGGACACGGCCCCGCAGAAGCGCCGAACTCGACGACTCGGTTGGCGTACCCACGGCCGGCGTCTGGCCCCTCGACGTCCACCACGGGCGCGAAGCCCCAGTTGGCGCTGAGGGTGTCGATGGCGCCGGTGATGCGGGCCTTGGACGAAACCGCGCCATCAAGCAACACCTGGGTCAGCCTTGCGTCCTCACGCGCACCCGCCAGTCCGCCCAAACCCGAAAAAGATGACAAGAATCAAGTACTTAATCGTACTCGAGCAACCCGTATAAGTCACGCACGAAAAAGGACTAAAAGACTCGAGCACTCACCAAGGCAATGGGTCGAGAGCCTTTGCTCACGATCGAGCGCCCGCGTAAGTTCACCCTCTTTTCTCCGGAGGACGCGCCGACGTCGTGTTTCTCCACGCGCAGCCTCCTCATAAGCCCCGCCGGCACCCCGGATGGCAAGGTCCTTCGTCGTCATCTCTAGGCGGAGATTTACCGCTTCCGTCTGGAGACCGCTGGCCCGCTCTTTCTCCGCTTCAAGCGCGCTAGCAAGGGCCTCTTTTTCGGCAGCCACCCGGTGACCGAGGCCCGGAGCTCCTTCACGTAGGCCTCGACGCCGGCCTTCTCCTTCGGGAGCCGCTCCATGTCCCGCCGCTTGGCCTTGTAGCCCAGCCAGCCGCGGTAGCCGCGTCCCGCTTGAGCCGCTCGAAGGCCGCATGCAACCGCGCATAATTCCGCGAGCGGTCTCGGCCTCTCGCGCGGCCCGAGCGAGCTTCACCCGCTCCCCGCCGCGCCGCCCGGCCTCCTGCGCCACTCGAGCGAGTTCGTCGTGGGCTTTCTTGGCATCCTCCTTGGCGGCGTCCGTGGCGGCGTTGGCCTTCGAAGAAGCCGGCAGACCGGTGCAGCTCTCGCGCGATCCCGCCCCAAGCGCACATACCGCCGGATTTCGTCCTCACTCTCACAGAGCGCGGATGTGAACCGACTTGGCGTATGAACAGCTTTGCGCCGTCTAAGCCACGAGAGAGGAAAAGTCAAATACAAGTAGCGATAAGTCAAACACAAATAAAAGGGAGTCGTGCTCGAAGGTACTTACGTAAGAAAGCCGGGCAGTCCTCGAGACGAGCGACGAGCGGCCTTCGTAGCGTGTTCAAGCCACCGACGGCGCTCCGGCCTCCATATGCGCCTCGAGCTCCCTCGATCGTTCATCACGATCGCAGGGGCCTCGTGGTCGAGAGGGTCGGGAGCACCGCCGGCGGCCTTTCCCACAAAGGGAATTCCTCCCGCATCTCCTTGTCGACGGAGGAGTGGAGTCTCCTCACCGCCTCCAAATCGACGCCCGCCGTCACCACCCGCCGCCCCAGGGCGGGCGGACGTTGCGGCAGCCCCCCGGGAAGAGGACGCCCCCGGGCGAGCGCCCGCGCCGAGCCTCCTCCGTTCTTCAATAGAGGCATCGGAGGGCTCAACGGGTCCGAGACCAACCGACCGCATATGGCCGTCAACGATGGCCGCCGCCGCCGTCGCGCTCTCCTTCCGGGCCTCCTCCTGGTCGGCCTCGGACATAACGGTGAACTCCACCTCGCCCGTCGTCGAGCCGGGCACAAGGTGAGGCACCACGACCTCCCCCAACCGCGGGCGTGGCGCCGGCGCCGCCGATGTGGCGCTGTGCGCTTCTCCTCGTGTCGCTCCTCCCTTTGATCGCCGCCCGGTGCTCATCGCCGCCATACGGGGCGGGCGGCTCCGCCGCCGCCCCACCTCCAAACCGCCGCTCCCTCTTGCTCGCCCCGCCGCTCCACTTGCGGCCGGATCTCCTCGATGCCGCGGCGGCGGCAGGCCGCACCACCGGTCCCACTCCGCCGCACCACCGGCTCCTCCGCCTTCTCACCCTCCGGTGTGGCAGCAGGGGCTCCTCGAGCGCATCCTCTCGAGCGGCAGCCTGGGCCTCACCCTCCTCAACCCGTTGCCCAACTGAGGACTCGACCTCCATGTCCCGAGGAGGGGTTGAGGCCCGGCCGGGCCGAAGCTCGTGCACCGGTCCCGCCTCCCCGCATCTCCACATCTCCCACGGGCCGGCGGCGGCCGCGGGCGTCTCCTCCCCCTCCTTCTCCCGCGCTCCTCCTCGAGCCGGCGCAGCCGACCGGCCAGAAGACCGGGCGCCCGAGCCCGGACTCTCCTCGAGCACGATGGGCCGCCGCTCCGATCCAGCCCCGTCGCCGGCCGACACCATTGCCCTTTGCTCGCCCGCCGCCGCCGCGTCACCCGGGCCGCGACGACGACGATGCCGGGGTCTCGAGCGGGACGGCGGTCAAGGCCGTGGTGGTGGTGGCGTCCTTCTCCTCCGCCGCCTTGGCCACGACCCCGGCACCTACACGGATGCGGCCGCCATCGGGACCGCGCGCTTGAGCGCATCCTTGGCCCGCTCTAACCAAATGGGAGTAGAGGGAGGGAGAGTCACTCCACCCGGCATCGACGGGTGCCGCCGACCCTCCCGTGGTCCTCGCCTCTTAGTAGGCACCATGGAAGGGAGGGATGGCAAGGACCGCAGGGAACGCTTAGTCCCGGGAAGAAAGAGAAAAACAAAAATCATTGTGACAAAATACTCGCACACAAACAAAACAATGCATTAGGGAGTAGGTCGACCAGAGACTTACCCCGCGGTCGGAGTAGCGCCGCTCAAGCCGCTTGGCTTGCTCGGAGCGCCGGGGCTTCCGAGCCTCGCTTGCCCCCTCGAGTCACTCGAGGACTTGGGGGCCTCGAGCCCGCCGCTTGTGCCGCCGAGGGCTTCGAGACCCCGGCGGCCGCTCCCGTTTTAGCCGACTCCTTGGGCGGCTCGGGCACGCGTCCCTCACGGGATCCCGGGACCCGCGGGTCGGGATCCGCCCGCCCGGCGGCGCAGAGGGAGCCCGGCGCCGCCGCCGGACCGTGCGAAGATGAAGTGCGCACATTTGCAGCCTCCCGTCGCCGGGTGTGCGCGCCCGTTGAAGAAGAACGGTGGCGGGAGGAAGATTCCCGCCGCGCCGGAGACGGCGCCCGCGCGCGGAGACGGCGCCCGCCCGCCATGGCTAGAAGGACGGGCGACTCCCCCGCCGCCCGCTTGAGCCGGCGACGACGAGCGAGTGCGGCGGGGCCGGAGTGTTGGGACGCCCCACCCCGTTGCCCCCGCTTTGGGCCGGCGACGGCGCTCGAGCACCGCGGCTCGACGACCCCTCCTGCTGACCCGCTCGAACGAGCGACGAGTCGTCGCGCAGAGGCCTGGCGCCAACGTTGGCTCCTGCACGCGAGAGCGAGCAAGCGTCAGGGCTCGAGCGACGACGGCGTCATCACTGTCAGTCGCATCATCATCATCGTCATCGTCATCCTCCCCTCGTCCTCATCGGACGACTCGAGACCGGGGGTCCAGCCGGGTCGGGTCCGCCGCCAGCGTATTTCACGTTCCCGGCGGCGCGCTAGCCTTGCGCTTCTCCTTCTCCTCTAGCGCAAGGGCTTTCGCGCGCTTCTCCTCCCTCCTCGAGACCACGGCGGTATGTGCTCGTTCACCCTCAAGCGTCTTACCTCACGGCCGGGCGCGTCCTCCTTCACCGGGGCCTCGACTCCGCGTGATCGTTGATATTCGGACAAAGAACAGCCTCGATAAGGATTGCTCAATAAAAGAAACGACGAAAAGAAGATCTCGAGAAAACTTACGTAGCCGAGCAGTTGTACTCCGGACGCATGCGGAAGAGGCCGACTTGGTTCTCGCCAAAGTTCCTCCCCCGTCGATTGCGTCACGCACCCGAGCCACGATCGTAGCGACCGGGAGAGGCTCGTCGGACATCCCGCGGCCGCAAGCGCCGCAGGGTCGGCGTTCTCCGTCATCCGGGTCGAGCCGCGCGGGCGCGCCGGCGAGCGGGAGCACCCGGCGGCCGTGGGAACTCGGCCACCACATGCGCGATGTTGAGGAAGAAGTTGCCGGACCTCCGGTTGCGCAGCTCGAGATGGCGTCGAGCAAAGAGTTCATGCGGGCCGGCGCGCCGCCGGCCGGCCATGCGCCCGCTGAAACCGGGCTCGGTTAGCACCGCGCCGGTATATTCCGGAAGAGGCCCCCTCGTGCGGAGGTAGAACCATTCTCGATCCCAGCTGGCGTTGTTCGACGACCACGTGCCGGACAACCAAAGATTCCTTCCTCTTCAGCCCGAGCGAGCAGAACCCGCTCGAACATAGCGGCGGATCTTCGGCCGCACCACCCTCCTTCTCCTTCTCCTCCTCCTCTCTTCCTCATTGTCCTCCTCGTTCTCCTCCTCCTCCTCGTCATCATCATCACCGTCGTCGTCGGCGGCCTTCTTGCTCTTCACCGCCTTGGTGAAAGCGCGCCTTGAAGACGGGGTGAACAGTCCCATCAAGCGCGCCATCCCCAAATATCCTCGCACACGGCGGCATAGGTAGCCGCGAGCGAGATGGAATTGGGGTTGAAATGCCGGAGCTCGACCCCGAAATGGTGGGGAGCGCCCGCATGAAGCGGCTCGGCCGCGCACCAAGTCCCCGCCGGTGGAACCCGATGAAGCTCGGGAATGTAGCCCCGCGGGGATTGGGCTCGAGGTCGCCGTCGTCCGGCACCCTCCACTCGGTAACCCTCCGCCGGATTAGGCGGAAGTAATCCGCCGTTCACCGCATTGAGCAAAGATTCCCTCGGTCACCGTAGACCGAGGCCACGGAGCGCGTCCCGCCATCACCACCGGCACAAGGCTTGGCGGCACCCTTGCCCTTGCCCTTGCCCTTGCCTTTACCACCGCCGCCCGGCCGGAGCTCCGGCCCGTCTTCTTGGATGACCTCCCCATGACAAGACGGAGCGGAACGGGGGAGCAACGGCGGCAGCAAAGCAACGCAAGCGCGGTGGCGCCGGGAGCGGTGGCGCGCAGAGAACAGAGGCGGTCACGGGCTAGAATGGCGTGGCGGTCACGGGCGGTGGCGGCAACGGCGATTGTGGAAGACGGCGGCGGCAGATTGGATCTAAGACAGAGCACAACCGCCGGCGTAGGCGGCGAGGAAGGCAAGATTGCGGGGAAGAAGAACCAGAGCCTCGCTCCTCTATATTTATAGAGCCCAAGATGATCCGCGTGAACCACGTTCAACGGCCCGCATTACGCCATCCAACGGCCGCGCGCACCCGGCGGACTCGACGAAAAACGGTAACCGCATTAAATGCCCCGACAAACCGTCACCTACTTTTTAGGCGCACACGACGCGAGGTGGAGCGGAACCGCCGCCACGATCACCACGATACGCCGGTTTCCACCTAAAAAGGCGCGCCGCTTGCAACGGACAAACGCGCATCAAATGAGCGCAATGACGGACGTCTCGACGGACGGTCCCTTACACGGTAAGAAACCCAGGGACTCCGGTCCCACAAGTAAGTCTCGAGGGAGCGGAGGCCGACCCACGGACGGGTTCGAACAGCCGCCCTCGAGCACCCGAGTTAGGGGCGCCAATGGGAAGGAACCCTCGAAAAGTTCCGCCGAGAACGAACCCTCGAACCCGCATGGCGTGTCCAAGGCCGGCACTATGTATCTAAGAGATCCCGCCGACGGAGGCACTCGAGCCGCCGGCCCCCTCGAACGGGACCGGTCCTCCGGAAACTAAGAGCCCAGCTTCAATGAGGGCGCCCCGGCCACGGCCGTCTCCCCTCGAAAGGAGACGAGCTCTCACTTGGACTACCCGCCATCGCCTCACAGAGGGGTGTGGCGCTCGCTCGACCGCGAGTAGTGTCGACCCTCGTCACTTGGATTTGATCCAAGAGATCCAAATGAACCGGATCACGACTCCAAATTTCCGCCTATCCGGGGCACGGGGCTCGAGTCATACAAAAAAACCTCCCCTCGACACAGAGGAGCAGAAAAACTCGGGGCTCGAACAAGAGAACAAATCTTCCGCCTCGAGATACCACAACTCCAATTAATAATACCCTTGCCCAAAATCGTTCATCTCAAAGCCCCCAGAGGAATGCCTCATTCCTCTGGGGCCTCGGGGGCTACCCCCGCGGGGGACGCTCGCGCGCCCCCCACGGAGAAAGGACGAAATGACTCCTCGAAATACCGACAATAATCCCAACTCTAGGTACTTTAACTCCACTTCATGATCCCTTGTTTGAAGTTTCACAATCAAACAAGGGCTCGGGGGCTACTGTCGGGTACCTAGATTAGGGGGTCCTAAATCAGGTACGTTAGAGGAAAATGACCCAACCCATCTTACCTTTAAATCTCCCGAGAATTAACCAGAGAAACCCCAATCCTCCTCACACTGGGCCGGCCCACTACCAGCCCGCAAGGCCTCGAGACCCGCCGGCTCAAGCAACGGCCGCTCACCCGCTCGAGAAGATAAATACGGAAACCGCCGAGCGTACGACCGCCGAGACGATGACGTAAACCGCCGAGCGAGCGACCGCCGAGCGGGACGGAGAACGCCGAGCGAGCAGCCCGCCGAGTCCGCCCACAAACATTACCTATCCAAGGCACGCACATGGCTACGATATGTAATAGTGGGAAGTATGCTTGCTCCGCCTAACCCCATGGCTACAAGGCGCGGCATGGTGAGAAGAACGCCGGTCACTTCTCCTATTCCGCTGCCCATACCCGGATACGTGCATGCCAGCAACACTATTACACCACGTCGAGTACCGTGGCGCGAGCGGCATTCCCTCCCGACGCCATCGTCAACACTCGTGCCACCAACTACGTCGTCCCGTCCCGTCGCTCGGATCACGCCCCCTCGAGGCGGCTTCCAACCACTCGAGGAATGGTGACGGACGCAACCCGAACAAGGGACGCACGGTGTTCCGTCTTTCCCACCTCGACGACCATACCGCGGGGTTCCCGGCGCACGTGCTCGACTACGACAGCGCCATACCTCGACTACGTCGCCCCACGATCGAGAAGGACCGGCAGCCATCGTCGGCCATGCCGCTACAGTGCTCGAACCGCACCGGAGAGAGCGTCTACGCTTTCGGCGACTCGACACGGTGCATGTAGCTCGACGTCACGCCACGACAGCCCTATCTACTTTGTATTCCTGAGCCTCCCCTTGACCTATAAAAGGGAAGGCCAGGGCTTAGTCTGGGGGAGGTTTTTTCGGACGCCTTCATTCACAACACACTTCCAAGCACGCTAAGTCTCAGGACTCGCTTGTATTCACCCCTGTACAAGCACCCCGGTGCAAGATAATACAAAACTCTCCCCTCTGCTGGACGTAGGGCACTCTTTGCCTGAACCAGGATAAACGATTGCGTCCATCTTGCATCACCATCCGGATTAGGGAGCACGCATAGAAATTTACCCTTCGGTGTAATACCCCCGGGTACGAAACACCGACACTCGGACTTCAGCTCATCACAAGATTTGCAAGGACTCACAGAGACAGACTTAGCCTTAACCTCATCAAGCTCATCTACCAAAGCCACATACTTGGACTGCACATCAGCTAGGTTCGCCATATGAATGGCACAAGCATCACACTCAGACTCATCGAGATGTGCACGGACTCCCTAACGTACTCTAGCTCTTTGACAAAGAAGCTCCCACTTAGCCTTGAAATCTTTTCTCTCACGAGCGGACGCTTAAGCAAAGCATCTTGACTAAGCAAAGTGGTAGTCAAGTTATCAACCTCAAGAAGAAGGGACTCGAGATTTTGTTCTACCTCGGGCTCGGTGTCGTCGTTCTTCTCAATGCTTGGGGTAGACTCGTCGAGTGCCATGGTGCAGCAGCCTCCAAGCTTGGAGTCAGCGAAGAAGCACAGCCCGTTGAACTTGTTCTCGACCTTATGCTCGGCCTCATCATCACTTGGGGGTGAGCCGCTGTCGGAGTCGTCGTCGAGATCGCTGAGGGATGCGAGGAAGGCTCGTTGCTTCGCCTCTTGCTTCTCCAGGAACTTCTTCTTGACAGCCTCCTTGTCGAATCTTCCCTTGTACTTGTACTTGTACTTGGGTGTGGAAGACTCGTGCTTGTCCTTGCGCTTGCCGTGGTCGTTCTTGTTGTAGGAGCTCTTGTCGGGGTTGGGGCAGCTTGCGATGTAGTGGTCGGGATCTTCACATCTGAAGCATCCTTGCTTGGTGACGCCACGCCGGCGATTCAAACGGTTGTTGTGAAACCGTGAGAACCGGCTAATCACCAAGGCAAGCTCATCATCCCCAAGAGCCTCCATCTGCTCCTCTGTAGCTGAGACTATAGAAGACAAGGCAACAGACAGCTGTGAGGGGTTAGTCAAAGAACTTGAACCTCCTGTACCTGAGACCAAAGCCATGGTAGGGGCAGACGGATTTCTGATCCTCGCCTGCGTCTGGTGGTCAATCTCAGTGGACTTGAGCTTACTGAACAGCTCATCCACAGTGAGAGTCTCATAGCCGGGTGATTCGATGATTGCCGAGACCTTCACTTCCCAAACCCTCCGAACTAGAGCATATAGAAGTTTAAGTGCTCTCTGATGATCATCATAGGGCATCTGAGGGTTGTTTGCCCTCATCTTGTTCACGATGGTTTGAAAGCGAGTGAACAAAGAATCAATAGATTCACCATCGGTTTGAACAAAGTTCTCATACTCTCTCTTGTGTGTCTCATAGAGTCTCGGTCTTGACATGGGCGTACCCTCATGGTATTTCTGCGGTCTAGACCGATCTCTCGAGCAAGATAGTACAATCGAAACACGCTCAAATTCCTCCATAGAAAGAGCAGAGAACAAGACGGTTACGCGTGTTGTTCGCCTTGTGTTGGTCGATCGTGCTTGGTCAACACGGGCAGCAAGTACCACGTAGTCCGCATTCTCACAGATCTCCCAAACACGCGAATCAATCCCTTGGAGATGCGCCGACATGCGTATCTTCCAATAGGGATAGTTCTTGCCATCGAAGTGCGGTGGCTTGCCAAGCCCACGGTTCTCCATGATGTCGCCTTCGGGGATCACGGACCGATTAAGGTGAAGTGATCCTTAACTGGCTCCGATACCAATTGAAGGACCGGAAACGGCGACCAGAGGGGGGTGAATGGGAGCCTCAAATTTCTCACGAAATATTTGGCCACTGTCCCAAATTCAAACCCCAAGAAACAATTCAAACAAGGTGGTGTCCACGACCCAAATGAGTGGATGGATGTTCCTGGAACACGCGGGGACACCACGAAACCAACGCAAGACGGAATGTAAATCGGAGTCCAAACGACCAAATTGCACACAAAACAAAATCAAAATCGGGGCGAGAAAATTCATTAGAAAATCACCAAGAAAAACGGACAGAGTAACATGCTTAAAAATGGAGCACTCTATTTTACCAAGAACCGGATCCCCGCAAAACAAATCACCGAACTGGATTTTGCACGGCACTCGAAGGTGCACGGCCTACCAGTGATGGCGCACGGCACACCTGCAGAAAAAGAGAGCACACACGTCTCTGGAACTCAAGATCGATAATCTCACTGATCTGTGCTATACTGCTCTGCACAGCGAACAGACTGCTGCACTTGCTTGTTCAGGAATTGCACTGGACCGAGCTGCAAGCACAACATACAGAAACAAGGAACTTGAGGTGGACTGACGTGTTGCTGCTCTCTACTGAACCTGCACTCACTGAAGATGCAACTGAAAGCCAGGATACGAACCCAAGAACCACACAGATGAAAAGTTCAGCTTTCAGATAGAAGCATGACAAAAGGAACTCAATTGTTTCTCCCAACCGAGAATACTACTCAAATCAAAGAAGTAATTTTAACACTTTAATTAATAGCCAAAGATTGCTTTGTTTTTCACGGTTGCAAGAAGACAAGCTTTTGGCCAATCAGGAATTCAAAGCTTGAGGCAAACACGTACTGAACTGAAAGAACTACTTCCCTGTTGCTTTGCTTCGAGCAGAAACTCGATGAAGAAGCCCTCGGTGCTGAAGACACAGGAAACTGACGAACTCGAACGGAACAGAGAGAACTGACTGCAGGTCTCCACACCACCGAGAACCAAGAGGAAGGAAAACAGCTGAATACACCGGCAGGGAAGCTATTTCCAGGATGAAGGGCAAACACCAGAAGGTGCTGGGCACTCGACGTCCACAGAGAGAAAATACGAGCAGCTTCACCCGCACCACGGCTTGTCGAACGACGAACTCCCAGATCCAAAAATTCACGGAACTCTCAGGAAACGAAAACACAGCCTCTCAAAATTTGTACAGCGGTTCACAGAGGAGATGAAAGACTGCTCCTAGAAAATCATCGCTCAGAACAACCTGTAACTCCGTAAATCGAAGAAATCTCAGCAAGAATGAAAAGAGAGCAGAACACAGCACAGGAGAAAACGAGTTTCACAGAATCGACCCCAAAAGACCAGAGGTCACGGTGAGGTTAAGGCCTCACTTCCCATACCAAAATCTTCAAAGAACAAGGGCGAAAATCTCGGGTTTTTGCTCTCTCTCACATGAGCACCAAGCTGAAAACCTACAGCTAAAAGGAAAAACGAAAATGAGGGGAGAGGAAGAGAGAGAAGAATTGGGGCTGCCTCATCTTTATTTAATAGGCTATTTTACATCTCAATTTTGCCCCTAGGTATTTTTAGAGTGAACCACTGTAGCCGGGGCACTATGGTCCAACTCGAAGTTTCTTGATCCGACGGCCACCGCGCTTTCTCACCGGTAGCTTCGCCGACGCGAACTCCCCGATGCCACCACGTGTCGTCCGTCCGCATCGGGACCTCCGCCCGGTTTTGAGGCGCAAACCAGGAAACCCGTCGCCGATGGTTTTGAGGCGAAACCACCAAACCCTCCGCGAGTAGCGTAGCCCATACGCATCCCCCGCCGTGTACACTTGCTCGTCGATGTCCCGGTTGTCGAGCCGCCCACCACGGCTGGCCGCCCGGTCCTCGGTCCTCGATCCAAGCCTCACGTCCGCCCTTCACCGCACCCGGTCCGTCAGCACGGCACGCCCTACTTGATCTTCACCGACCGTCGACCACCGTCTCCGAGCTCGACACCTGCAGACAGCACAAGCCAAGAGACACCATTGCTTGACACGAAGCCGCGTGCCATCGGTTAGTAAGAACACACACACGCCTTGTGTTGGCATGTTGACAATCACTCATCACACAATGGTTATGGAAAAAACCATGTGTCCTCATCATCTCCACCTGTCCTTGCTGTGAAGTTGCTGACAGCCTCTTCACTGCAATCTCCTGCCCGTCTTGCAACACCCCCTGGACCGGAGAAGCAGAGCGTTGAAATCAGATCAAATAAGTCATTTTAGAGCTGGTTAGTCGAATTAATTCTGATGTTCCTGCTGGTTTAGAGTTGTACTTTGTAAACAGGCCCAAACCCGCCTTCTCCGAGCTTGTTTTCCACTGAGAAGTTGTTGGTGGCAGCTCGCAAGGTGCTCAGATCATACAGGAGAGATTCTGAACTTGCCATGTCTTCTACTTCTTCATTTCCTGTAAGAAAGCAGCAATGTCCCTGTTATTCCTGTAGGTTGTAGCAACTAGCACGATCAGCGCCACAAACCTAATCTTGTTATGTCACTTACTAGCACTTGCAAGCTGCACATTCTTGCGTGGCTTTCTGCTTCTCTTGCAGAGATAGAGAGCGACTAGCAGCAGGACCAACAATGTCACAGCAACAGGAATTGACACAAGAAGAGCTGTCCTCACTGCTGTGTGATTACTTCCTGCAGGGATATGGAACCAGTCAACGTTTGTCGCCTTGGAAATTTCTACCAGGATCAGTCATTGCAGCTAAGGCCCTAAGGCTAGTATGTTTCTAGAAATTCCAACACTGCTGGAATTTAACTGTACCACAGAAAACACTTCGTTTCTGTTGTTTTTCTATAGCGTATAAATGTTTTGGAAAAAGAAGTCGTCGGTGGAGTCAACTTTCAACTAGATTGCCATTTCTGTCCAGTCAAGACGCAAAGATTGAAACGATCAAACGAAAATGTCCAAAACAAGAAACTAGTAAGTGGTCCCTGGACACTAGTGGAGTGTGTGGTACGGACGGTGGACACGTTAACGCGGCAACACTGGCATGACGTGGACAGGACAAGAGACCGAAGACGTTGGCCGTTGACTCACCGGCATTTCCGGGCACGGAGTGGTCGCTGCCGTTGGTCGGCCCACCTCCGGGAACCGGGGCGGCAACCGGCGACATGGCCTCCTCGGCGGCCCGGACGTTGTAGAACGGGTACACCTCGAACCGGATGGAGCAGCTCCAGGCGATCACGCGGCCGCCCTGCTTCCCGTCGCAGCAGTTCGGGATGAACGCGACGGCGCTGACGAGGCAGCGGTTGCAGTCGTCGTCGGCGAGGTCCCGCGTGCACTGCGCCATGCCGAAGATGTTCACAAAGGGCGTGACGGCGTCCACCCCGGCCGCAAACATCCGCGGGGACGCGTACGCCGCCCGCGCCGTGAGGTTGCCCATCAGCGCGCCGAGCCGCGACCTGAACTCCTCCGGCTGCGTCGCGTTCTGGGGGTTCCACGCCCAGAGCCTCGCCGACGTGTCGGCGACCCCGAAGAAGCTCTCGTTGGAGTGCCGCAGCAGGCACTCGTCGTAGACGAGCATGGCTTGCTTCTGGCCGGGGCAGGCGGCGCCCATGTGCTGCGCCGCGCCGTCGAGGCACGCGAGGCACGCCGACGCGTTGACGTCGCCGCGGCACTGCGCGAGGCCGTACGCCTGGTCGGGCGCGGCGCCAGTGACGTTGTCAGAGAATCCAGAGGACGCGGCCGTGGCGGCCGGGAGGGAGGAGATGAGCGCGTCAAGGTTGGCCTGGAACGCGCTGCCGCGCGTGTAGTTCGTGTTGCTCGGGCAGTAGGTGTACCATGGGTCGTCGGCGTTGGTCGTGGTGGCGAGCAGGGACGAGCAGAGGAAGAGGATGGGGAAAAGGTACCACATGGCTGCCGGTCCCGACGATGACGATGGCGACTGCATGCTACGCTCCAGGTTGTTGGCTCGCTTCGCTTCTGCGTGATCTGCCGGTCTGTCGTTTTTTTTTTTCTCAATCACGCAAAAGACTTGCGCGTATTTTGATTAAGAAAGAGAGGTTTTTTACAATGGGGTTTTACATGATTTTCAATTCGCACAACCCCGCGGCACAAATTCTCACTAGGCTATTACTCGCTGGGCTAAACGACCTAGGTTCTTTGCTCCGGCTTGGATCCAGAGCTCCGCTTGCTGCTTGATGTTGCTCTTGATCTGCTGCAGCTGCGTGGTCGCGCCACGGAAACACCGAGCGTTCCTTTCCTTCCAAGTTTCCCAGGTGATGATGGCGAACAGGGAGTCTGCGCCCTTCTCGATCGTAGGCCAGAGCATCCTCCAGCGCTCCCACCACTCCACCAGGGTGCCGTCTGGCTGATGAATCATGACCGCCCCCAAAGAACCAGCGACCTCGGTCCAAATTTGTCTCGTGAAGGAGCAAGAGACGAGCAGGTGATCGATTGTTTCTGGAGCTTGGTCACACAGGAAGCACATGTCGTGGGCGTCGAGACCGTGTCGCCGCCGTCGGTCTGCAGTCCATTGCCGTTGCCTGAGTGCCAGCCACAGGAAAAGTTTTACCTTCAATGGCGCCCACGTCTCCCACACCCGAACGCAACCTGGGATTGGGTGTGCTCCAAGATGAAGTGCCTGATACGCAGATTGCACCGAAAAGGCGCCATCTGATTCCCAGCGCCACATGAGTCTCTGGGGCCTCATTGAGGGAGACGCCGTTAACCAGATGCCATAGCCAAACGTACTCAGCCGCGGCTGGGGCGGTGACTCCTCCTGTAATTGTCCTGATCCAAGCTCTGTTGTTTAGCCCCTCTGCCACTGTGAGTCGCTTGATCGCCCTCTTGCTGACGAACTGCAATAGCAGAGGCGCGACTGTTCTTGCCGAGATTCCATTGATCCAACTGTCTGCCCAGAACAACGTGCTTCGACCGTTGCCGACAATGGTGAACGTTGATGCTCTGAAGAAGTCTTGAGCTTCCCTGGATAGCTGAAGGGGTAGCTCTGACCACGCGCGCTCGTTGTCAGTCCTTTGCAGCCACAGCCATTTTGCTTCGAAGGCGGTGGCGACGAGCTTCAGGTCTGCGATCCCGAGCCCTCCAAGAGCCGTCGGTCTGGTGCAGGCGCCCCAGGCCACCATGCACTTGCCCCGCACGTCGGCGTCCTTGCCGACCCAGAAGAAGCGCCTGCAGATGGCGTCTATCTCCTCCCGCGCCCAGTGCGGCAGCCCAATGGCGATCATGGCGTACACCGACACCGCGGTGAGCACGGACTTCACCCAGACAAGTCGGCCGCTCTTCTGCATGAGTGGGCCGAATGAAGGCTGCAACCGTCTCGCTACTGCATCGATCGTGCCCCGGACCTGCTCCCTGGGTATCTTGACTGTGCTCAACGGCAGACCGAGGTAGCGGATGGGAAAGTGTGCTACCTGGCAGCCGAGGATCTGCTGTAGCTCGTCGATGTTCTCTTCGGCTCCATGGATGTTGGTGATCGAGCACTTGGCCATGTTCGTTGCCAGGCCGGACGTCTCGGCGAAAGTCTTGAGTATTTCTTTGATCGACCGCAGCTCGGCTGTACTCGGGTGGACGAACATGATCACATCATCAACATACACATTGCAGTGGAACTTGATCCCCGCCTCGGCCGTGCTGTGGAGTATGTTGTGGTCTCTCGCCGTGGCGATGAGCCGACTGAAGCACTCCATGACCATGATGAAGAGCAGAGGGGACAGAGAGTCCCCTTGCCGCACTCCTCTTCGATGTCGAATTGGCTGACCCGGGTCTCCATTGAGCAGTATGCGGGAGGTGGCCGTGGAGAGCAGCAGCGTGATCCAGCGGCGCCAGCACTGTCCGAACCCCATGGCCTGCATCACTTCGAGCAAGAACGCCCAATGGACCGTATCAAAGGCCTTGGCAATGTCGAGCTTCAGTAGCAGTTTGGGCACTTTCTTCTTGCGCATCAGAACAGCAGCTCTCTGAACATACTTGTAATTGTCATGTATTGTGCGGCCTCGGATGAACGCGTTCTGATTAGCTGAGATTAGTCGTTGCATCTTCGGTGCCAGTCTCAACGCCAGCATCTTGGAGAGGATCTTCGCGAGACTATGAATCATCGTTATCGGTCGGTAGTGGCACGGTTCACTTACGTCCGGTGTCTTGGGCAGAAGCACGATGAGAGCGCCGTTGAGGCGACCGAACGCTCTGGTGTCTCCGAACATGGCGGCGTTGATTGCCGCCACGACGTCTATCTTGATCACAGACCACGACGCCTTGTAGAATGCCGCGGTAAAGCCGTCCGGCCCCGGCGCCCTGTCCGGTGGCATGGCTCTGATGGCCGCCCAGACCTCCTCTTCGTCTGCCGGTGTCTCCAGGTCGGAAAGGTCCAGTTGGCTGATTCCCAAGGCCTGGAAATCTAGTGTTCCGTTCGATTCGCCACTGACCCCGAACACCCCTGAGAAGTGGTTGTACAATCCCTGTGCCATGGCATGACAGTCGGACGTCATCTCCCCCTCAACCTTCAGGCGTGTTATCGTGTTTCGCCTTCTTCTTCCCCGCGCCATAAGATGAAAGTATTTGGTGTTCGCATCTCCCTCGGCCAGCACGCGTACCCGGGACTGCTGGCGCGCGATGGTGCGATCAAGAGACGACAGCCCCAGGCACTTCTGTTTTAGTTCATTGCGCAGCGCCCTCAGGCTGTCGGAGAGCGGCTGTACCTCGGACAGCTGATCGAGCTTGAGGACGATCGTCCTGGCCATGAGCAGCTGCTCCCGCACGACGCCTATGCTTCTTGCTGCCCAGCTCTTGAGTTCCCGTGCTGCTGATCTGAGCTTGGTGTCCAGCTTTAAGATCGGGTCAGTGGTGGTGTCCGGGCACGTCCAGCCCCCCTAGAGCACCTCCAGATAGTCCTTGAACTTCGGCCAGAATACCTGGAAGTGGAACCTCGGCCTGGGGTCGATGACGAGATTGGTCTGCAGCAGGAGAGGGCAGTGGTCCGACGCGTCGGAGGACAAAGCTTGCAAGTGACACACCGGGTGATGTTCTTCCCAGTCTATTGACGCCAGTACCCTGTCGAGCCGCACCAAAGTGGGGCGCTCGCGTTCGTTGCTCCAGGTGTACCTGCGGCCGTGCAGGTGAATGTCCAGGAGCTGCAACGATGCCACGGTATCCCTGAACCTTGCCATGGTTCGACGGTTGATTCTGCGATTGTTCTTGTCTTCCTCATTTAGGATTAGATTGAAGTCCCCAATGACTACCCACTGTCCTGGACATTGGTCGCGGACAGCTTCCAGTTCCTCCAGGAACAGCATCTTCTCGGCCTCCTCTTGTGGCCCATAAACGATGGTGAGCCACCATGGAACGTCGTTCCCCGCGGTGACCTTCACTGTGACAGAAAAACAACCGATCTGGGGATCAGACAGCGCGGCATCCGGATGCCTGGCCACCACGATGATGCCCCCCCTGGTTTGCGCAGCAGGCACATAGGCAAAATCCTTGTATTGCATTCCCAACATAGAAGCAATGAGCCAAGTGTTTACAACATTCAATTTGGTTTCCACCAAGCACACAACATGGGCGCGCGCATCCGCCATCATGGTGCGCACCGTGTCCCGCCGAGCTCTGGAGTTAAGCCCGCGGACGTTCCAGCACACTACCGTTGTATTATCCATTAATGGATGCAACCTTGGTGCGAGCCCGAGCCCGGTCATGGCCGCCAGTGCGGGCGCACGACGGCGTCGTCGGCCGGCAGCGTTGGTCTCGTCATGGAACAGCTCCCGTAGTGCTTGCTCATCCTCCGGCTCCCCATGAAAGAGCTTACTGAACTTGTTGCCCGCCGTGTTCTCCGTCATGGGTGAAGCATGCCCCAGCCTCTTGAGTACCAGGTACTCCCCACGCTTTGAAGTGGGTATGCGTGACAGGCTTTGCGCCACAATCCTCGTGCTGCGGAGCGGGCGTTGCCATGGCGTGTTCTCCTTGCTCGGAGATGGGCGCGGCGTCGGCCTCTTCTTCTTGATCTTGCCGACGAAGCTGTTGACACGCTCTGCTGCTTCAGACGGTGAGGCCGCTGGTGATGCAGGCTTGCTGAGCGAGCGCTGCGGCGTGGCGAAGACGACGCCATCGTCCCCCCCCGGGGGTAAGGTGTTCGACCGGGGTGTCCTCTTCCTCCCGACTGGGCTCAGGTTGGCTCATATCGGCGTCCTGGGTAGGCTCCTGGTGGGCCTCAGTCAGCACCACGGAGGGTGATGTTGGGCCGATTTCCTGGCCTTCCAAGGTTTGCATCAGTGGCGGCCCGACCGTCTCCTCATTTGGTGGTGTTAGGCTCTGCGCTGGCGCCAACTCCTCCTGCTGGCCCGCGATTTGAACGGGTTCCATATCGCCATGTCCTTGCTCCACCAACTCTCCCTCTTCCGGCTCGTCCAAAGTGGTGTTGGGCGCCGTGAATTCCGGGACGACGGCTGGCAGCTCGCTCCCGACCAACTGCTGCTGAGCGCAGCCGATGACGCCAGCGCCCTGGCCCTCTGCGGCTTTGTCCTGACCCAGCGAGTTTGTTGGGATCGGACCGTTGGGCTCCGTGTTGATCTGCTTTGCCGGTGCGGAAGAGGCTTCGCCTTGTCTGGTAGCCAGCTTGGGACGCCAGACCTGGCGCCGCACCAGGTTCCTTTTGCTTTGTTGACTGTGGTGGTTGGGCTGCTCGTGTGGAACCCCAATCCTGCGATGCGCTGGGATGCGGGGCATCGCGTCGGAGCCCACGCGCTGCGTTGCTGGCACTCGGCGCAGCGCGCCACCTGCCCAGGCTGCCGGCCGCTGTCTCCCTCCTCCGCACGCCTCCGTTGCCCCACCGTCCGGCTCGCCACGCCTGCAGGGGAACGGGTGGATGGCCGAGCCAGCGCCGCTGCTCTGACCGGGGTGGTGGCGAACGTTTCTCCTCTCGCCGTCGTCCGAAGATGAGCCGCCGTCGCCGCCGTCCCCCGGCGAGTAGTCACGGACGCACTTGAGGTGGACGAACACCTTGTATCTGAACGCATCCTTCTTCCATAGGAACGGTTGTGTCCCTCTGAATCTGAACCCTCTGGCCTGCTCCATCGGGTTGCACTCGTGCTCCGGAATGTTGAGCCAGATCACCTTCGGCAGCTTGCTCGGCTTGGTCGTCCACGCCGTTAGACGGTAGGCGGACAGGTCGTCGCCTGCTGCCATGATCGGCTCAACGTCCTGAATCCAGCAGTACGGCGCAAGCAGCTTCGCGGCCGTGTCCTACCTCCAGGCGTGCGGGGGGATCCCCTCCAGCTCGATCGTCAACTTGAACTTCATGGAGGACAGCTCAACCCGTGTCCACGGCAGGAGGACGATCGGTGTCGCCTCGAACGGTACCGGTGACGCTGCCAGAACTCTGTCCCTGATCGCCGGTGTCCCGCAGGCAATGATGAACCTTTCGGGGAAGGACCTCTTGACACGGATGTCGTCCGCCGTCACTCCCGTTGCCACCACCACGGCGAGGAGGATCTCCGACGAGGTGCAGTCGCGTGTGATGCCACTGGGTTGCGCGACCAGCGCCAGTTGCAGCCCCGCCTCGGCTGTGTCCATGGCGTCGTCCCGGTGGATGAAGCACTCTGCTTCCCTTGGGCGCGTCGTGGGATGGCCGGTGGCACTCCGTCGAGGTAGTCGGAAACGGGATCATCCGAATCCCTCAGGTGGTCTGGACGGTTGAAGGGTGGCGTCTCCCCGCCGGCCGTCGAGCCCTCCGGCGTGGCCGGCCCGTCTCGCCGGACCCTGATGATGCGCCTGGGACCTGGCTGGTTTCCCTCGCCGGCGCGCTCCCTGGGGCGCTTGCACTCCTTGGCGAGGTGGTGGAGACCGTGGCACCGGATGCACCGCCGTGGCATGTGGCACGTCGCGACGCAGTGCGTGTAGGAGAGGCACCGAGGCGGCGCCCGTCCGAGCTCCGGCGGATCCGTCGCTCCGGTGCCGCGCGCGACGCGCTGCGATGGCGGCGGCCGCCCTCGTCACGTGGCAGAACGCGGCGCCATCCGTCGGTGTCAGGTGGTGAAGCGCGCCGGTCCCGTCCAAGGCGCTGGTGCGCCGTCGTCCGCGGCATCGCCGAGGCCCCGATGCGCTTCGTGGCCGGGACACGCCGGCATTCTGCCGCGACAGGCTCAGCCCGGTGGCGCGCCCTTGCGCGTTCCCTGCGTCGGCGGCGGCTCTGGGCTTTGGAAGGCACGCAGTGACTCGCCTCGGCCACGGTCTCTCCCGGGCCTTGGCTGTCAAGCTGCGCACCCTCCGTCGCCGCCGCCTTGGTCGCCTCCGCCATGGATGCCCTCCGCGCCGCCTCAAGGTAGGGGGAGCGCGACGGGGAGGACGGGGGCTCGCAGTCGAAGTCGGAGTCGTCGGAGTCACAGGTCTCCACTTCCCACCGCTCGTACTTTCCCCTTCCCGCGGAGCGCGCGCCCGGGTGAAAGGGCTCGGCGTCTGGGGAGAGGGAGGACGGCGAAGCGGGGGCCTTACCTTTGGCGGGCGTGGTGGCTGGCTGCGCCGGCATGGCGGCGGCGGCGGAGGGTGGCGGTGGTGGGGGTGGTGGGTGGGGGTGGGTGCGGGAGGCTCCATCCTCTCCCCGCCGGTCTGTCGTTCGAAGCCCAGTTTCTTGACTTCTTGTATCCTCATGAACGATGGAAATCAAACGAACAAAAAAAACAAGAAAAATATGTGGTGATACAATTCAAGTTAGGCAGCGTATGACTCGACAGGCTTCTGTAGACCATAGTAGTAGTAGATGGGCATGATCGGCCCGTTGGGCTCGACAGTTCACCATTTCCTTTTTGTGGGCTTACACGGAAAGATGTGGTCCAGAGTCGAGTTCGAATAGTCCAAAGTTTTGGGCCTATATTAGCATTGTTCTGATCAGGCTTGCATTCCGCTCGGACCACCTCGCCCGAGCTGCAAATCAACAACTCAAGCGGTCAAGGTCAAAAGAAAAACAACTCAAGCGGTCAAGCCCCTCAAAAAAAAAAGCCCCTCACGGGATTCAAACTTAGTTCATTATTATAAAACGGTAATGGTAATGGTTCAGTTAAAACGTTCCGAGAGAATAGGACGCTCCCGACTCGGCGACTCCTTGTTCTCAGCGTCCCCGTTGTGCTGGAATTCAGTTCTCCGCGTTTGCGTGACTGCTGGAATTCCACGTGCAGGTCGTCGACGGCCATGCGGCTCTGACAAAATGACAATTGCGTAGACAACGTTAGCCTTCCAGAGAAAACATAGTACAGCGGAACATTAGACTAGGTGACATCCACAATATTTGTTGCCCAGCTAACCTTCCTCAGAAACATTTGAAGACAAGCTTTGGAAGCATAGAAATGGAGTCATCTTCAGGTCTGAAACAACTAGTCTCCAACAGACGTTTCCAGCCTGTATCTCCAACAGACGTTCTCAGCCTGTATCTCTGATGCCAATCTATGGAAGCTTACACTACCTAGGAAGGACAGGAACCTTGCCAATGTATGGGACTATGGGTAGGTGTTTTCAGAGCTGAAATGTAAGGATTTCTGTAACTCAGTGCCGGCACCATTGAATCAATACAAAAATTCAGGCCCCGGTGACCATACAAAAAAATGCGTAGTACAGGGTCTTCTAGAAAGCATGTGTTGTTCTGCACTTGCTTTCTATACTCTCGTCTCGTGCCGCCTCATCAGCATTAACAAGTGCTTTGTCGACGCAGTCAGCTGTCAGCCATTCCGGTACACGCAAACACGTTTACTAGAATCCAACGACACCTGACGTTCAGCGTTCAGTTCTTCAGAGACGTCCGTGTCCGACTCCAAGCACATCCGTTGGCCGTCGCCGTTGGACTGAACCCCACATCGGTTGGAAGTTCAGCGATCAGCGTTCGGTTCTTCAGAGAATCCAACGCTGCAGGCCGGGCTCTGTTGATTACGATGAGTTCGGTCACGCTATCTTGAACTAGAAACCGTGTACCTGATGCGCCACTGTGCCAAGTCCCATCTGACATGCACAGACAGCAGTGCACGGTTAGTTGGCACGTTAGCATCAGAACTTTGTCTTTCTGATCCGTACATCGCCGTCAAAGCTACTCGATCAGGACAAACTGTTAACGTCCCCCGGTTCTAGTCTAATGCATCGATGAATTATTAGACCCTTCTACGACCTAACCTATAACCGTCTTAAGTAGTTAAGTGTGCCGTACTTGCTTCAAAATCTTCTAGTTTTGATGAAAAATTAAAGAACCTGCTTCGATCAGTTGCCGGCAAAGCGGACATCACCCGCCACGTCACTTGTTGATTCCCGTGATCTAATCTAACAAATGGCCTTAATTATCCTTTGACATATGGTGTCTGCATATGTATATAGCGTGTTCCGTAGCTCCATTCATTCCTAAATAAATCAATTTTCAGAGTTTTCGTAAGTCATTTTTTTAAGTTTGATCAAAACTATACAAAAAAAGATAAAGAATTATGATATCAAATTAGTATCTTTAGATACATCATAATTCATACTGTGTTTATTTGTGGTTTCATAAATATTTGTACTCTTTGTTTTCCAAAAAAAAAACATATGTACTCTTTTTTATAAATTTCTGTTAAATATACTCAAGATAACTCTAGGAATGATTTATTCTAGGACTGAAGGAGTAAAAAGATCTTTTGATTCAAGAGTTGCATAGAGAGAATAAAGACGTTGCTAAGAAATGATATTGATGAGTTGCCTAAAAATCATGCAAGTTACAGTCGACGATGATGACTCTATTCGACTATTCACGTCACTCTCCTAAGTCCCAAGGCCCTTCAATTCTTCTCTAGACCCTGCAGCTAAAAAACTCCACTCGAGCATCTCCAACAACTCTCTATAATTCACTTGGTATATCTTGTGTTATAGCAACTTGGTATTTTATTTCTCAAGTGAAAAAAGATCTCTCTCCAACAACTCCTTATTCCCACCTGGTAAATCCCATGATGACCACTTTGCAGATTAGTCCCTGAAATTTTCCGAACTCAACCAAGGGTATATCTATAACTCTATGTGTCTAGTACTTTTTCAGATAAGTCCGGAAAAGAAAATCTATCATGTATTTAGTCCTTGTGCCTAGATACGACGGCGCCGCATCACCGGCACGACGCAGGGCAACGGCGCGCGGCCGGCTGGGCGCTAGCGACGGCGCGTCCATGGCTCGCGGCGAGCTGCAGCAGGCGGGCGGGCGCAGCGGTGACGCAGCGGGCGCGGCGGCAGCGGCGACGCAGCGGGCAGCAGCGGGCGAGCGGGCGCAGCAGCGGCAGCGGGGCGAGCGGGCGGCAGCGGTCCACGCCGATACACAGCGACTCCGCGCGCGGATATATCCACGCGCGAGGGGGGGATTTTACGCAGTTGGAAAAATACAAAGTTGATTTAGAGAGTTGTTGGAGAGGGGTTTTTGTGTTTTTGCCAAGTTTATAAGAATACCAAGTTGATTTAGAGAGTTGTTGGAGATGCTCAGGAGCTAATCCTGTCCATCAATTTTGTCTAACGGTGCTGTTCAAATCTTAGTGTTAATCCTATAAGTTTTATGGGCAACCGAGATAAATGACCTTTTATGTTACTTGATTTGAAGTTATAGAAGTCTCATGGCATCTTCATATGAAAAAGTAGGTTGAAATAATGGGACAAAATATGTTCTACCTCAGCAAAGATTTCTACAATTGTCGACTTTAGCATACGGGAAATCATTATATGATTATATTATTTTTCAATGTTTTCTGTCAATCTAAAAATGATCTAGTTTTTTTTTGTTGTTTTTGAGAAGTAAAGTATTTTTCAATTTGACTAGATCTATAAAAAGTACTAGATTAATGAAATTTATTTGTATAGTAATCCTAAGAGTCATGGATATTGGTAACATTTTGCTTTAAAATTAGTCAAAATTAAGAAAGATTGATCAAACTAAATTCATAAATGCATTCTTTGGAATGAGGTAATTAATAACTACATCTAGAACCGTCAATGTAATACCTGCATGTAAGGTTAGTATTTATAAAAACAACGTCATTCCTGCAATCCTGCCGAACGACGAAGCTGAAAGCCTAGTTTAATGCCGTAGCCCCGTCAACATTTGCAATTTAATTTCTTTAGACCACACCCGCGTAAAGCAACGACAAAGAGCTCATGCATCTAGATTCTTTTTTTTCCAGTGGGTAAAGGACTTGTGAAAAATTGCCATTTTCTCGTATGAATAGAATTAATACCGGAGAGGGGTGTTATGTTAATTTGATAATTTCTCTTCATGATAGTCGTATTCTGTAGTATATGATTTGGCCATTTGGGGACCTGCTGTACTCTGCAAACGCACCTCTCGAGAGCCCTCAACAAGAAGGGCTCCGTTGATTCTGAGTTGGGTCACCTTGTCTAGAAACCGTGTACCTTGTTGTCCTCTCCCTCTCTGAACTCGATGCGACACTGTCTGTGCCAAGTCCTACGTGACATGCACAGACAGTACGTAGTGACGGTTAGTTGGCACGTTAGCATCAGAACTTTGTCTTTCTGATCCATACAACCGTCCTCGAAGCTACTCTAGGGTCTAGGAGACTAGGACAAAGTGTCAAGCACCCTGCTACGACCTAACCTAGCTTACCATCTTAAGTACTCCGTACTTGCTTCAAACTCTTCTAATTTTGATGAAAAAGAACCGTCCTGCCTCGATTATTTCTTCTAAAAATAGGTGTACTCCAAGGGATTTGGTAAATGAAACTTGGCATTTGGGAAAGTGGACCCGTTAGCCGAAAAAAATTCCCACGACCTCCTCCTCGCTCGCTCAGCCCTCCAATAGCATGCGAGATTTTCCTTTTGCCAAGTTGTGGATGGCTTGGCATTTTTGCCAAGTCTCCTCCCTCAAATGCCAATTTTGTCAAAATGCCAACTTGGTTTGCAAAACCATTGGAGGGCTGTTTTTTTTTTTTTTTTACTCAAATGCCAACCCAAATACCAAGTCCCTTGGAGATGCTCTTAGAATATAGACTGCAGCCTGCAGGGACTTAATTAGCCTGCCGGTGATCTATAGTCCAACTCATATGGCCTTAATTAGCCATGTCGTCTACGTAATGATGTGTTTTGTAAGAAAAATCTTTTGATTCATCACTCAAGAGTTGCACAAACGAATAAGAACATTGTTGCTAATAAATGATGATGATGAGTTACGTAAAAATCATGCAAGTTACAACCCGCGATGATAATGCCTGAACTCTATTCAACTATTAATTCTTAACCCTACTTAACAAATTTCTAGTCATGGCTCTCTCGCCCGACCCCCCGACCCTCCCGACCCACCGCCCTCAGCACCCACCGCCGCCGCCGCCGGCGCGGCACCCGAGCCCAGCCTGCCGCCGGCCAGCGCGGCCCAGGCAGCCACCCCCGCCCCTCCCTCTGGACCTCTCAGTAAGGCCCTCTCGCCCGATGCCCCTCCCTTCCTCCCGCTCTCAGCTGGACGGACCAAGGTGGAGAGGTGGGCCGATGGCGCCCTCACGGATTGCTCCGACGATGAAGACGCCACGCCGCCGCCCAGCTTCGTCCTCCACCGCGTCCTCCGGCCAGTTCGCGCGCGAGGAGCCATCTCCACCGCTGGGGTGAGCCCGGCCATGGAGGATGCCCGCCAGGTGTTCTACGGAATGCCGCAAACACCTGGCGAGGCCTCAGCGCCCCAGCCCGCGGCTGCTCGCGTTCCCGGGGAGGCGGAGGAGCCCCGTGCCTGCCCCAGCTCCGACCTGGGCGCAGCCGGCCCTGACCACCATGGAAACGCCGCTAGCCCCACCCCTTCCCCCAATCTGGAGATCGGGGAGATCCCAATTCGGGTTGAGCGGGGAAGGCCGGCGGTCGGCACCTACGGCGCTGCCAAGGCACCGCCTCGCCGTGCCGTGGTCGCCGGCGCGACTTACAGCTTGGGCAGCACCGCGGACGCCTCCGCTGGGCAAGCCATGCTCCGCGACCTACAGGGCGCCCACCAGGTGCTCGGTCGGCGGCCTGACCGCCGCGCCCCGCGCCTTGAGCTTGGGGAGAGCTCGGCCGGGGCAGGGGCGGCCGCCGGGGCAAGCCACTGCTGCCAGACGGCCGTGGACGCGGGGCCAAGGGCTACGCCGCCGGCCAGGGACGATGCTCCACGGCCTCGCCGCAGGCCGCGACGCCGCCAGCGCCGGGCGGCCGCGGCTCGGAGGTCGGGCCCGGTGGTCTCCTCCCGGACGCCAGCCCATCGGCGTCTTGGCCCCGACCCCGAGCCACGGCTCCCGGCATCCAAGCGGCTTGGCCCCAATCGCCGAGCCTCCCCTCCGGACGTGGACGGCTGGCGCGAGGTGCTACCCCGCAAGCTGTCACCAGAGGCTGGTGCGCGCGTGACGGCGGCGAGGCCGGCACGGAACGCCCGCCAGCCTTCGTCCACCGACCGGCGCAAGAGGGATGTCGAGGGACGGTGCCTCAACTGCACGGCAACTGGACACCGGATCGCCACGTGCAAGCGAGAGCCGCGGTGCTGGAACTGCCGTGGGCTCTACCACCGGGCCCGGGACTGCACCAGGCCGCCCGTGGTGGGCTCGTCCTCCAAGCGCGCGGGCACGGACGCCGGCCGCGCTCCTATGCGCAAGTGGGGAGTGATCCCCAGGAACTTGAGGAGCACTGGGGGCCGCTCGCCGCCACCGCCATCTCACTCTCCGGAGATGCCCACGGGTGCGCAGGGGCCACCCCCATCGCCACCACCTTCCCCCGAGGTGGCCATCGCCGACATTCAGGCGGCGGTTGCGATGGTCATCGGGATCCAGCCGGGGGAGCTGCGAATCCGACGTTGCACCGAGGGGTTCATCATCACCTGCCCCAACCAGAAGCACGGGGACAGCGTCACGCCAACCATGGCGGAGGTTGTGGCCCGACATCGGGAGGGTGCCGTGGCAGCCGACCGCCGAGGACCACCGATCCAGCCCCCGCAGCGGCGGGCCGGGACGACGACGATGAAGCGCACGCAGGTGTCGCCACCACTTGGCGCGACGTCCGCCGCTCCTCGCACCGCCACCGGCGATGCTTCGGGAGCCACGGCGCCGGAGTCAAACCAGCCGCGCCGCGCGCGACGTCGTGGGCGTCGCGTCGGCCGTGGAAGGGCCGACCGCAAGAAGACGCCGCGACAGGTGTGGCGCCCGCGCGCTCCACAGCCGGCACCCCCCGTGGAGGCCGCTGACGCGGGTGACTCGGCGGGGAGCCTGGAGCCGCCCGTGGCAGACTGGGAGGAGGGGGAGTTCCGGCTGGACACCTCGCCAGGGCTCGAGGACGCCTGGGCGACTGTTCGGGAGGGCCCGCTGCCGCAAGTGTTCGCCCCAGATGGGGACGCCGACGGCCTCGGGTTCGCGGTCCAGGAGGACGAACCGGGGGTCCAGGACGATGTGGTGCCCGAGCCGATGTTGCGGGAGGACGCATACATGGGCCACTCGGCGGGGCCTTGAGTCGCCCATGGACGCGGATACCCCCGAGGCGGGTCGGGGGACGCCTCGGATCGCGGGGGCATCTCACAAGCGCCCGGACGTGGACGCCGTGGCCGTGGACGCTACGATGGCCGACACGGAAGAGGACACCGCGGCCCGGGCACGCTCACGCTACTCGGGCACCGGCGCGAGGACCTCGCGGAGGCCGCCGGTTCGTGCACCGGACGTGCGCAGTGTTCTCGGCCGGGCCGAGGAGGAGCCGGTCATCGATGCGCCGATCGAGGAGCCACCTCTTACACCGATTCACCACGGAGAGAGCTCGGCGAACGGCACACCGGCCCTCCCCAACCGCCGGGTGAGGACTTCGAGGACGGTCCACCCGGCCGCACCCCGGGTGCCTTCGGCCACACCGGCGACGAGTTGCTACTGCCGGAGCCATCATCCGTCGAGCCGAGCGGGGAGCCCGTACGCCAATACACCGTGGGGCGGGGAACGCCGACGACGCCCGGCCACGGGACCTCCCCGGCCGGCAAGTCCGGCTCCTTCCACGCCCCGCCCTGAAGAACCGCTGCCCGCGCCTTCAAGAAGGCGACCACTCCGTTGTTGCCGCGGCCGGTGCCCGATTCCCCTCCCCTCCCCCTCCGCCAAGATCCCACACAGGGAGAGGAGGAGAATTGCGGCACAACCGCTCTCCAAGATCCCCTGTCTCCAAGAGGGCGAGGTCCCGCCATGCGGCGCCTCGGGGTGATCTCGTGCACACCCCACGGAGGAGGGCAACGGAAGGCCGGACGAGATGTTCAAGGGGAGACCCGGAGACGCCCGGCCCTCCGCGCGAGCTCTTCCCCGACGAGGAGAAGCGACGGAGGACGCGGCGGCGCCGCGGGAGCCGCGCATGAGCGCCGGGTTCGACGCCGTGGCGCGCAAGCAAGTATGATTAGTGCGTGAGTAATCCCTTATGTATCCAAACCGAGGGTGGCGGAGCGTGTTTAAAATCTTGTGGCCACCCCGGGAAAATTTGTAAAAACTCTTCTTCTTAAATACAATGATGCGCAAGTCTTTTGCGTATTCGAGAAAAACTATTAATTCTTCACATCACTCGCTAAGTAAACTCCCAAGGCCCTTCATTTCTTCTCTAAGTCGAAGCCCTGCAGCGAAAAACCACAACTCTCCTAGGAGCCAATCCATACCATCAATTTCTTCAACGGTGTTGTTCAAATCTCAGTGTATTTTTAAATTTGACCAGCTCTATAAAAGATTACTAAAATTCATGATACTAAAAAGATATGATTAGATTAATCATGAAATACATTTTATAGTATTCCCACCTAGAGTCGTAAATATTAAGAACATTCTTGTTTTGAATTTAATCAAAACTAAGAAAGTTTGATCGATCTAAGTTCATAATTGCATTCTTTAGAATGAGTAATAACTAGAACCGTCTAATTTTATACATGCACGTAATTTTAATATTTTTTTATGAAAAAAAATCAATATCATTCCTGAAATCCTGCTGAACGACGAAGCTGTTAGTTTAATGCTGTAGCCCTGTCGACACCTGCAATTTAATATCGTTAGTAGACGACACCCGCGTAATGAAGCAACGGTAAAGAGCTCATCTAGATTCTTTTTTTCAGTAGGTAAGGACTTGTGAAAAACCATCATTTTCTCGTATGTATGAATAGAATACCGGAGAGGGATGTCATGTTAATTTTGTAATTTCTCTTCATGACAGTCGTCGCAGTCTGTATATGATTTGGCCATTTGGGGCCCTGTGCTGTGCAAACGCACCTCTCGAGCTCCCTCAGGAAGCGTCCCTGGACCACACGTCCAGTCGTTCACACCCACGTAAAAGCAATGATGAAAGAGCTTGATCTTTTTTTTTTCAGTGGCAATATTAAACTGAATGTGAATGTACAGTATGGAGTAGCCACAGCCCACAGGTATAGTATGACAAAATGACAAATACTGTACAAAAGATGCAATCAGTAACCGTAAGCACGAAGTGATGATACAGCACATCGATCAGATTATCAGCACACAGCAACAGCAAACCTTCCCAAAAGCAAAAAGGAGCTTCTGAAACTGAAAAGGGAGACCGGCAGCGGCAGGGCTGCCTGCTGCGCGGCTGCGTATCTTCAGGTCTTCACAATCTTGCCAGTCCCGTCCCGTCCTTCTAGACGTCCGTGTCTTGTCTTTGCTTAATTAGCCGGCGCATAGAACTGGAGAAGGAAGCTCCAGTTCACCCGCCCGCCCAGCCGCCCACACGTCGTCTTCCCCTATCTACAAAAGCCACGGCGGGCACACCATCAGCCTCCAGCCGAGGGGCACATATCCCAAAACCTCACGAGCAAGCGCGCGCGGCCACCAATACCATACCCGCTGCTCGGTGTTCGCGCCCAGTCCGAGGCTCCCAGCCGTCGCCGCGCGAGGTGGAGAGACAGAGAGCGTGGTGATCCATGAAGGAGGTACTCGCGCTCGTGGGCGGCGCGAGGCGGCGGCTGTCGGCGCGGGAGGAGGAGCTGCTGGGCCTCCTCGCGGGCATCCCCGACGTCGGCGACGGCTCCGACCGCGAGCTCTCCTTCTCCGACCTCATCGACGCTAGCGTTGACAGGCCGCCGAGCGCGGACGCGGAGCCGGACCTCGGCGCCCCGACGCCGCGGGACGATCGCGCGACCGCGGGGCACGAGGCAGTGGCAGCTGCGGCGTCGAAGCGGCAGCGGCAGCAGGCGGCGAGGCAGAGGGCGCGGCGGAGCGGCGGCAGTAGCAGGGGGAGCTGCGGCGGCGACGGCGTGCTGCTCAACTTCTACGTGCCGGGGCTGCTCACCAGGAGCATGACCACGCCACGGCCAGCCCGCGCCGGGCCGCCGTCGCTCGGGGCCATCCACGGCGCGCCGCCGGGGAAGCCTGTTGCCGCCGCCACCGTTGTCGCCGCCGGAAAAGGCAGCAGGTCAGTCCGTCCGTCCATGCCAAACCAACGATCACGTACGCTGTTACAGTTGTTTTGGTTGCCATCAAAACCTTAAATTTCCATGTTTAATCGCTGTTGCATTTCGTGCTTGTATCATCACCAGAACTACAACTAATCAATCATGCATACATGTGAATTCATTTATTATAAGAAAAACAATATCAACATCTGCAATGAAGGGGCTGTTTGTCACTGGAATTGACACTGCCATCAGTTGACTCGTTGCAGACATAGATGTGATAATATTCTAGTAGGATGAAAAAAAAAATGCTGGGACGATATGGATTTGTTTGAAACGCATGGTCCCATACTTATTTTGAATGATTTCCACACAGGACAGTACAATTATTACGTTACAGAAAATCATCAGTCCCTAATCCAGCACTACGCAACTGCAACTGCATGATATCATTAGATGTCCTCGTTAGTCACTGCACACCTTTGCGACGACGCTTTTCGTTTTGTTTGGTCATGAGTGCCTGGTCTGAATCCAAAACGCTCCTTTTTTTCAACCACATGCCGCTGAAAGTTATAATCGATGGATGATGCTTTTGTTTTGCTGGGACCGGTGTCTTTTGGACCAAACGGTTCCTCCATCCTTTTGACCTGTCTTAGCTTTGGACCAAACGTCTGTCGTCTGTTCTTCTGTTCCTGTCCCTGCTGCCTTCTCCAGTCTCGTGTTTTTTCCTGGTCTATTCTGTGCTACCAAAGCAACGAAAACCTGTAGTAACAATGGAACAACTTATGACCATTAAAAAAAAAGTAATCTGACGACCGAAGTACACAAGATCAGTCTGCCTTTACCCTTCAGAAGCTTCTTTCCTTGATTGGGTACATACACCTTTTCAGAAACAGTTGGTTCGCTAAAGACAGTTTTTCAGACTTTCAGATTACAGCTCCTGCTCTACTGCTTCAGTCTTCAGATTCGTTTGTGATATCATTATCTGTACCAACCTGACAAAACCGACATCCAATCTTTCAGGACGCAGACGGCGATGGGCATCGGCTGCTGGCCGGCGCTGTGGGGACGCGGCCGCCGGCCGGCCAAGGCCTGCAGCTGAAGCTGGGAGACGATCACCGGCGCCCGCCACCGCCACCAACTGGAGTAGAGTAGCTGCTGTAGCTTCTTTCGTGAGCTTTCGTTCGTTCTTGCTGTGTAACTGCAACTAACCTCAGTCAGACTCTACTAGTTGTTGCTTGCACCTGTAAATAATGCCGTCCGTCGCCGTCCTTTGCCCACTCTCCCTTTCTGGTGTGCACAGCGATCTCTCTCGCGACTATTGACGTCTGAACTGTCGTCTCGTAGCCTTCGCTTTGAGCCGCATTGTATGAGTTCAGAGAAAGTAAACACACAACAACAACAACAAACCCCAGAACCTGAACTTTGAATCTGATCTGAACGAGTGGTCAGTGGCCAGTGAGACTAGGACTAGGACTAGCTAGGGGTCCTGTGCCGTGCACCCGCTGCTGCTGGCAAATCAAAGGAGGTGAAGCGCAGGCATCGGAAAGAACAAGTCTTTTGCTCGTGCGACCCGTGCCTTGCCTCTGTCAGTTGCCTTCCTACTGTTACTGTAACTGTACTGTGTTTTCCGAGCTACGTGTTTGAGACGAGGCCTATCGCACGACGCATTTGCTCGGAGTCGGATCGAGCTGACTATAACTGAGCGTGAAACGACTGATCGGTACCGCCAGCAGCGATGGGACTACGATACGACGAGCGACCGCGACCATCGCTGGCGTACGCTGCTGGCTTCCAGTTTCCAGCCCTGAGATGTGGCCGGGATTCCGGGGTGCCGCGTCCGTTTCTCGCGACCTGAAATTGGCCGTGTCATCGTCATCGGGGGAGATCAGTACCGTGTCCTGCCAGGTTTCTGAATCTTAGACTTCCTACTCTCCTAGTGTCAAGTCCAAGTGCGATGCTTGAATTGAAATGAAAAGACTCTGCTGAAAATTAATCTGGCAATTAAGGGCGCTTCACCAACACGAACAAGATGCTTGAGGGGCAAAGCAACCGTTGAATTTTGTTTAGGGACTGAGACACTGAGTTAGTGAGAGCCACGGCAGTACGTTACCCGGCACCGGTTCTGACAAGCACAGACCAAGTCGTACCAGCAGCACTAGATCACTGTACCGACGCTGACGCGCGCTCGCGCACGACGGGAATTTTCGATCGATGGCAGAAAAGTCCGGGATCCGGGATCTGATGTCATTATTTCTAGGCCCACTTTCAGTCTTTCACGGAAGGCCTAGTGGGCTATGAGGCCAGTTATTATGACGAAGCCCAACTGATGTGCGTAATCGTCGACTCGTGGTCCTGGAGGCCTTCTGCTGCTCAAAAAAAAAAAAAAGTAGCCAGTTTCTTGCGTCACACTGTACGTATTCAGCATGGTCGTGCACTTGTTAAGTCTTGTTAGTAACACGATCAGCAGGCTCATCACTCCATTTTGAGCGATCTTGATGGACTGCTAGCATTTGGTAGATTTGTTAGTTCAAAACTTCAAATCAAGGTTGATGGGCTGAACATAAGAAGCGTTGTGTTTGCTGGCCAGTTAACCAATCTTCTTATGTTCAGCTAAAATATGTTAGTCATTGATGTACATGAAAAATCAGAACAAAAAATCTTGGTAAAACGGCGACGGTTTCTAATCCTAAGGGAAAGGAGGGAGAAATCCGCCACAACCATTTTCGTAGTGCAAAGAGCCGTTTTGCATCACTTTCTTTCTTTTTTTATTTTTATTTATTTCAAAAAAAGGCCCGTTGTGGGTCATTTCCCATTTTATACCGTCGCCGCGACAGAGTAAATTTAGCTGTCCGTATATCAGAATTCACGGTTGAACAGGTCCGAAACACGAGTCGGTGGCAGCCGCATCGGCGACTTCTTAACGGCAACCCTCAATCAAACGGCTAGTTCCCCAGAAAACCCTCCACGCCGGTCCATCCCAGCCGTCCGATCCCGCCCGTCTATCCGCCGCACGCCGTCTCCCGGGTCCCGACCGTTGGAGCCGCAGCCGCCCCCGATCCGGATAAAGCCGCCGCCCCACCGCCGTCTTCTTCCCTCGTCACCCAAAGGCACAAGCCTCCTTCCCCCTCCCGACCTCCCTCTCCGATCCATCCAAGAACCCAGAAATCCGTAGACGAGGGCGAGCTTCTCCTTACCTCGCGTGCGTCCTTCGATTGGTCTCCGGGGCGCAGCCGCAGCCGCAGCCGCAGCATTTCTTGGCGCAGGCGTTCTCGGGGAGGTGACGAGGGCCCCAGCAATGGCGACAAGGAACCACCGCGCCGCTGCCGCCGCCGCCGCGCCGGCGAACCGAGGTGAGCTGCTGCCGGGATCTCGGGCCTCTCGCTGCGCTTTAGTTCCGGTTCTTGATCCGCTGCTCGCCTGCTTGTTTGGATCCTCGTCCTCCACCAAGAACCGATTTTCTTTTCGTACCATGTGCTTTGCCAGGGGACGTCTGTTTCCGTTCACATGTTTAGATTAATTTCAATGTCTCCAGGATGATTGGATAGTGGTTCTTGATAGCTCCGTTATTATAGACTCGTGCAGATTTGATCACCATGCAGTAGTCCGGCTTGTTTAATTCGAGTTGTTTATCGATTGAATTGACACGAATCATGTAGTCGTGCAGATTTAGACTCGCACGAATTTCATCTCATCCCTTGCGATTGCTGATGGAATACTTCTTCGCCGATGATGGTCAGGTGCCGCGAGGATCGCCGGGAAAGAGAAAGACGCCGCCGGCAGACCTGACGCCGCACGCCAAGCCCTCGGTGACATCGGCAATGTCGGCGCCTCCGCTGTCCTCGACGGGTAAGACAACCAGAAACCGTCACGGCCTTCTGCTGCTTCATCCCATCTCTTTTCTTTCATAATATTGTCCTCTGACTGAAACCTGTTTTCTGCCTCGCCGCTCCGTTACAGGAGGATCAAGCTGCCGGAGGGGATCCATCGCCCCATCACCAGGGGCTTCGGCGCCCAGCTCTTGAAGGCCGCTCTGGCGAACAAGGTAAGCGGATGAGCCACTCGTACTGCATTTGATTTGATTCTGCAGATTCTTGCATCAGAAAAAAAAAAGCATCTGATTTGGTCTGATCTGATCCTCCCAATGGCTGGTTCTGCAGAACGCTGTACCTCCTGCTGCTCAGCCTGCACCGGCGCGCGCCGTCACGAAGCCAGCCAGAAAAGTGCCTGTCAAGAACATCACTCGTCCAGAGCAGGCCCCCAAGGAGAACAGGAAGCCACCATCAGAGGGTGCCTCCAAACACCCCGAGCAGATCAAGAAGCCATCGGAGGAGGGTGCCGCCGGCAACAGACGCCCCGTGCGGAAGGATGCGAGGAAGAAGCTCGTGTCCACCCTTTCGACCGTGCTTTCCGCGCGTTCCAAGGTTCAGCACTTGTTCTTCTTGCTCTTGCACCCAACACTTGTACTGCTCTTGCATTGTTGCTGATCGGTTCAGAATTGGTATTACCTGTTTGTTCTGTTCCCATTGATATCAGGCTGCCTGTGGCCTTGCCGAGAAGCCAAAGGCACCGCTCATTGAGGACATCGACAAGGCTGATGGCAACAACGAGTATGCTTTGGTGGATTACATTGAGGACATATACACATTCTACAAGACTGCCCAGGTAACTGTGGGTTCATCTTTAGCAAGTCTGTTCAAGAAAGTTTGTTCTGAATCTGTCTTCATCATACCACCACTGTTCTTGTTTTGCAGCATGAGAGGCGTCCCACTGACTACTTGGGCAATCAGCCCGAGGTCACCTCCAATATGCGTGCCATCCTCACGGACTGGCTCATTTTGATACACCATAGGTTCGAGCTCATGCCAGAAACGTTTTACCTCACCATGTACATTGTGGACCGGTACCTGTCGCTGCAGCCCGTGCTGAGGACGGAGTTTCAACTCATTGGCATGACAGCGATGCTGATCGCCTGCAAATACGAGGAGATCTGGGCACCGGAGGTAAGGCCAAACCTCCATTCATATCTTGCCGTTTATTCTGTCCGGATGCTCGAAACCTGAATGTGTTTTCTGTTGCAGGTAAATGACTTCATCGAACTATCAGATTGGGCGTTCAGCCGGCAACAGTTTCTTGTCGCCGAGAAGGCTATCCTGAATAGCATGGAGTGGAACCTTACAGTCCCTACTCCATACCACTTCCTTCTGCGATTTGCCAAGGCTGCCGGCAGTGCTGATGAACAGGTAAAGACAGAGCTGCTCCGGTTGCCCTTTGTTGCATCACACCATGTATGTTTCTTTTTGTTCCTGTTTTGTGCTGACACTTCTGCTTGTACGGGTGCAGCTTCAGCATATGATTTTTTTCTTCGGAGAGCTTGCGCTTATGGACTACGGAATGGTGACGACATTTCCTTCTATGGTTGCCGCTTGCGCTGTCTATGCTGCTCGCCTCACATTGAAAAAGAGTCCTGTCTGGACTGAGACCTTGAAGCACCACACTGGCCTCCACGAGCCGCAGCTTATGTAAGTGCTCTCCTCCTCCCCTGCTGCAGTGCTGCACTCTATGGTGAAGACTAGCAGATTGTTTGTGGGCGGTGCTCATAAAGCTCTTTTGTACATTGATCACCAGGGAAGGCACAAGGATTTTGATCAGCCTAGCTGCTGCTCCTGATGCGAACCTGAAGACTGTCTACGAGAAGTACGCCGCGGAGCAGTTTGGGCGTGTTGCTCTGCACCCACCGGCACCTCTTCGCGACCTTGTCTAGAATTTTTAGTTATTTTTTCATCTCATACTCTATTCTCAGGAGTATATAGTATAAGGTCTTATTGGTCTTTACTATTCATAAATATATGAATAATGGTTAGATGTGAAAAAAATTTAAAAGTTGTGCTTGTGATTTTCTGATCTCATGAATATCCACAAAATCACCTTGAAGTTTATGACTCGTGTTTAAAATCACCTTGAAGTTTATGACTATTTCATGTCCTGTATGTGCTTCTTATATTTTGTTCACTGAATGGGAAAATCATTATTTGTACATCCCTTTCTATCATATACACTAGAGGGTAATCGTGCATTAAAATAAAAACTGAATGTGACTACTATAACAATACTAATTATTATAACATATCTTTGCTCAAGATATCCTCATGTCATAATTTCCCTGAATAGTTGTTTTGCATGGAGCCTGTGTTTCACATGTGATTTCTGATATCAGAATTGGGACAAAAAGAAACCATTGCTTCATTCAGTTTTATTACCATTTCAGATTCATCTTAATCATAAGATGCAACAGGTCTAACCTTGCCATCTCATAATCTGTACACATTGACATTAGTATATTTTGTACTGTACAGGAAAATGGAAGACGTGCATGAAATTAACATTCCAGTTCTTTTCATCACAGCTCCTGCTAAACGTTCCTTCTTTCACTTGCCCATGGCTTTCCTTTTCTCATGTGGCTTTCCTTTTTTCATGGACCATTAGTTTTGAATGATGATTTGTGAATGGCTACCAACCTTACTAAGGCCATAAGCTTTGCCTTTACATAGAAATGATTCAGCATTCATGCATGCAAAACGATTTAGCTGTGCCTGAATGTGAACCGTTACTGTAAGTGAATCTTAGATCTTATCTCTACTATATTCTGTTAGCCTTGCTTGTCAGACACAAATGACTCCTTGTTGCTACTATCTATTAACACACTTTCTTGCGTTAACATTTGGTCGCTAGGCAAACTGAACCTTTGTTACATTCTTATATGGAATCCACATAAATGGTTAGGATGTTGTTTTCCACTTTCTGGCTTCTCGAATGACATGAAATCCACTATACTAAGCAAATAAGTAAGTCAGTAAGTAGTTCAGATGCAGATACTGAAAAGCGTCACATAGATTCAGAGTCCTAGGCTTCTAATGAACCATCCAAGGAAATATTTATGTTTATTTTTCTTGTATGCACTTGTCTAGAATTTCTTTTGAGAAGCTTTTTCCTCACTCTTTTGTTTTATGTCTTCTTCTGTTGTTTCAACAATAAATTAGCCTTGGAGGCAAAAGCAAGAATCAAAAGGAAAAAAAATTAGGTTCAACACTACCTTACTGGTCAGCAAATCTGAAGCCTGTTCTTTTGAATTTTTGACTTTTTTTCTCCCCTTTTGAATGCTCTTTGTGTACCAGATTGTAGGAACCTGTAGAACAATGCTTCAAAACAGAAATGGTTGTACATCACTGTTAATTTTGGTGCAATAAAACGGTATTCAATCAAAGCAGTGCAACTTGTATCCTTCAAACATGTTTCTGTATTTTTTTTTTTGTTTGATAGAAGTGCAGTATTTGCAACAAGACATCCAAATTAGTGGCGGTGGTGGCAAGGGGAGCCATCGATTGCCGACAGGCTTCTGCCATCGTCTCGCCTGCATCTTCAAAATTTGAATCTCCACCAAGGATTGGCGATAGGTACGGTTTAGTGCCTTTTGGATGTCTGACGGTCTATTCTTCCATTTTCCTGGTGATTGTCGTTGCTGTCCTTTGTTGCCTCAACCCGGATCTGGCTTCTTGAGTTTGTATTTGCTAATCCAGTCCCCTGTGGTGTTTGTCTGAGGAAGACCAGCACGAATCAGTCCCCTGTCGCTCTCGAGTTTGTATTTGCATGTTTCAGTCTTTGTTCATGTTGGTGTGGATATATTTTCAGATGTGTTTTATTGGATGGCCTGTTTCAGTTCTCTGGTTTTGGGATAGATGGAAATCGCATCACGTGTCTTGCTAATGTTTACTGCAAATTGAGTTGGTACTGGGTTATGGATTTGCAGGGCACAAAAATCATAGGCACATCAAAGCCAGGCATGATTCCCACATGTTGCACAGCTCCAGCCCAACAAGCTCGTTCAACGTGTCCTGAGGTCGAACTCCAGTGCACGCACATCAGACATCCTAGGTGCATGCGTTCTTTCCATTATGCTGCCAGATGGCGAGACTCCCTAATTTCTGAAGTCTGAGGGAACTCGTCAAAATAGGCTAAATGCAATGGTAAGCATGCTACAGGACCTGCTTGACTAAATGTCTCAATGGTATGGATGGAGGATTCAGTATCACACTGCAAGTACTTAACTTCCATTTGAGATTTGGCTTTCTCCACATCTCATAACGATAAACTTCTTTCTTAATTTCCTAGGAAAAATGATAGCACTCATAATAAACTGGTTGTGATTTGTCCATGTTTATGCTTAGTCTTAAATATATACTCGGACACCACTAAGAAAAAATGCCTGTGATCTGCCATTGTGCAAAATAAGTACAGTGCCTGGAAACCTCCCAGCTGTATGGACAATGCCTGGTTCAGTGTGGTAGTTTGAATGGCCTATTTATTTCTTCCCAGCATTGCATGAGCATTTTAAAACTAAAAATCATTTTTGTTTTGTGACGCAGAGATACAAGATCGTGGTGATCAAGTGCTGGGGTGTCCTGGCAAGTGAAGAGATCAGCTTTTATGCAATGCGCTGTTTTTTAAAAAAGGAATCTCTTTCATTGGAGGCTTTAATTCTTGATGATACTTGCTCTGAGGAGCGCTGCACACTTGGAACAGCAGCACAACCCTTGAGATGTACTTACTCGTTCTCAGAATGAAGACTATATTTGGACGTGATCTTAAGACAGTTTCTGCAGTTTTTTTTTACATTATTCTTTTTTTTCCACCAAAACATAATTCGATTACACTAACTGCTCTTGCTTTTGTGTTGAAGAAATTGAAAACTTCCCTCTAGCATTCCTTTTCATTAATGCACACTCACTGCATGCTCATGTAGGCTGTCTACTTGCCTTGTTTATGAAGTGAGAGTATCGAAAGTGAACATTCTGAAATGGAGAATTGTTGTTCAAGTTCAAGAGGGGCATCCAGGGAGGAAGTCATCATTAGCTGTTCAAGTGACGACATGGACAACAAGGCAGTTAGGGAAAAGCGTGTTCAAATAAGCAGGGAAATTCTCGGTGAACATTTTGAAGAGCAGTGCTAATACAACAACAACATAGCCTTTTAAGAGCAGTGCTAATGAATGTACAAATATTATCCTCGAAGACTTATTTGTAGGATGCATGGTCATATAAAATTATGTGATTGTGTGAGACTTAAACTATGGATAAATGTCATCTTTGGTTGTTTTTATGTGTTCCCTTGAAATGAAGCCGTAGCGTTAGCACGGGCACTATACTAGTTGAACAAAATGCTATTATACTTTAGAGCATGGTTTCATACAAGCATGCGCCAACATCAAAATCCCATTTCAAAATGCGACAAAGATCCATGGGCTGGTTTGCTCCAACGCGGGGCACATAGGCAGGGCAACACACCGATTCTGATGGACCCAGATCATAGGCTGATCAAACACAGGTATTTCAGCAATGCTACTTATGACTTTGTGAGGTTTACAATTCTTCCGAACTTTGATCTGAACAATCAGAAGATCTGTCGTCAGGTGGATGTAGCAGCATGTTTATTGTTGCCTAACTGAAGATTCTGCTAACATTGATCGATCACATAGATTCCCCTCTGAGAATCGACCGCGATAATAAGCATTTAGCACCTGCAGCTTTACACTGCTGAAGTGACTCCGTTTGACATTCAGAGATCTCAATGTGAGGTAACGAAGTTGATGAAAGACGTGACATCTTTCCACGAGGATCCACCGTCTTGAGATGCAGCCCGAGCCGCGTCCTTGAGCAGCGCCGCTCGCTTCCTCATGTCCTGGGCCTCGGCCGCGTCAGGGCGCATCAGCCTCTCCACGACCGCGGCGATCTCCTCTCTCCCGACGACGCCGTCGGCCCGGGCCATGTCCCGGAGGCCGACTCCGGTCTTCCACACCTCGGCGACGAGCCGGCTGTTGATCGGCTGGTCGAACGCGATGGGCAGGGTGAGCATGGGCACGCCGGCGTACACTGCCTCGAGCGTCGAGTTCATGCCGCAGTGGGTGAAGAAGCCCCCCACCGAAGGGTGGCACAGCACCCTCAGCTGGTCCGTCCACGGCACGACGCGGCCGGCGTCGGGATCATCGCGGATCAGGCCTCGCACGCGGGAGCACGCGTCGGCGTCGCGGAGCACCCACAGGAACCTGGCCTTGCTCTCGGCCAGGCCCGCGGCGATCTCGTCGAACTGGGCGGCGGACACCGAGAGGAAGCTGCCGAGCGAGATGTACAGCACTGAGCACGCCGGCTGCGCGTCCAGCCACGCCATGTAGCCGCCGTCACCGTCTGGACTGGCATTGTTGTGCTCTTGCAGTGCCATGAAGGGGATGCAGGGGCCGACCGCGTAAGCTGGGCAGGGAAGGCTTTGCCTCAGCGCGTCCATGGCGTCGCTCTCGAGCTCTTGGAAGGTGGTGAAGATGACACATTGTGCTCTCTTTACAGCAGAGTGGGCTTCAGAGACTTTGTCCAGCATTTTCGCGTTGGTGTGTGTGGGCGCAAGATCAGCGAACCTTATCGATTTCGTGCCGGGAATGTAGTTTTCAATCAAACAAGAATCAGTAACATCTGCACATATAAGACCACGAGATTCATTTGCAGAAATGTTGACATGCCAAAGAAGAACAATGTTAGTATACGAGTTGCACAGCTGCTCATAGTACCCGGAGACGCGCCGCCGCCGGCGACCGCCGCGGGTGGCAGCAGGTGGAAGCTGTACTGCACGGCGAACGTGGTGGCGCTAATCGGGCACATGAAGCACACAGGCACGCCCCTCCGCGCGCCGACGCCGACGGTCCACGGCACGAACATGTCGGCCACGATGGCCGCGGGCGCCGGCGGCGGGAGCCCGTCGAGGAGCCGCTCGAACGGCGCCGCCATCTTGGTGTACACGGCCTCCAGGAAGCCGACCATGTCGTTGGCGCGGCCGTGCTCCGAGGGGATCACGTTCGGGATGGCCTCGAAGCGGACGCGCGGGCCGAGGTCCGGCAGCGCCGCCGGGGCGCCGAGGAGGCCGAGCCACTCCTCGGTGACTACGACGGTGATGGTGACGCCGTCTCGAGCCGCCAGGAGGCGGCACAGGTTCAGCATCGCGTTGACGTGGCCGCGGCCCGGGTACGGCACGGCCACCATGTGGCACGGGCACGGCGGCGCCGCCGTGGAGCCCATTGCTCCGGCTGGGTACGCTTGCAAGTTGCAACACGCGCACCGCGCACGCACGCACTCACACGAGAAACCTTAAGCTGGTCTTGTGAACCGTGACGAGATCCGCCATTGGGGACGCAGTATTATAGCTGAGTGATGCTACGGGGTTGGTGGTGCCTCGATATCCTCCGGGCTCTGTCGAATGGCGATGATGGACGGCACGCCATTTCTGACACCTTCGATTAGTTTTCTGAACTCAGTTCAGAGTCCCATGAAATTTTGGAGTAGCAAGGACCAGACTTTGCAATTGTGTCCAAGATTGGCGCAAGGAGAGAGGGGGCCTGCCTGAAGAAGGAAATGGGCCAGCTCGATTTGGCGGAACCGCTAATTCGCGAAGGCTGATTGGATTTGAGACGAGCGAACAGTATTTGGACAGCCAAACCTTCCCTTTTTAGAAATAAATAATCTCCATTCTCCACCCTCTAATTAGATTTGCACATTATTTTTGGGGGGGAAATTAGATTTGCGACATGTGCTCATTTGCTCGGCGCAAGAAGAGACAGAGAGAGGGTGGGCCTCTGCCTGAAGAAGGCCATGGCCCAGCTCAACTGGGCTCCTTGAGGCCTGATATCCTTGGAAAATAAGTCCATCTATTCGCAAAAAAAAAAAGGTTCATTTGACCTCTCTGTATCCACTAAAAAAAAATCCGAACTCTTTCTTTCCCACTCTAAACTACTCCGTACTTTATGAGTTCGATTTGTCTCACTCAAATAAAAAAAAAGTAAATTGCATGGGAGGTACCTGAACTATTGGGCACTTCCCATCTAGGTACTCCGAACTATCAAACCGACTATTTGGGTACCTGATCTATCGTCGATGCATACTAAAGGTACAAAATCTGCCACATCAGTGTCAATTTTTCACCAAAAACCCTATCTTTTTTCTCCTCTTCACAACTAACTCCTTCCTCTTCTTAACCGTGCCTAGCACCTCGGTCACCACCGCACGCACGGCGCAGCAAAGCCAATAGCAGCATCAGAACAAGAACTAGCAAACCAAAGCCTCTTAGATCTACAGGCACACAATGAATCAAGCAACGAAGGGTGTGTATAACAGAAGCACACGATTGTACACCAATGCAATAACCAAGAAACGAACACCCCCCGTGCTACTATTATCCAAGAAACGACATCGATGAGGCGAAGCAGTGTCCGTGCTCGCCGGATTGGAGCTGGAAGCGGCGGACGAGCTGACCGCGTTCACCATGGGGGCGAGTTGGAAGTTGCCCAGGCCGAGTGCGACAGGCTCCACGGGCTCCTCCAGGGCGCCGGGGCGGAACTGTGGTCGGGCACGGAGCGGGTCGGCGCGCTCACCTCCGACCAGAAGGACGCCGCCGCCGGGGGTGGGTTGCGCCATGGGGAAGGAGCTCGCGGGCCGGCCAAATCCGATGACGCAGAGGGCCAGCAGCAGCGCGGCGGCCGGCAAGGAGGAAGATGAGCTGCTCAAGGACAGACCGGTGACCCACCGCACGCGGAAGTGCCGGGAGAGCTGGGCGCAGGAACACGCGGGTCTCGGACCGGAACGTGTGGTCCAGCGGCTCGGCGTCCGCAGGCTCGCCGCGTGACAGGGCGTCGAGGTCGGCCCCGTCCGCGCGCCACGGCCGCGCGGAGGCGGAGCCCAGGAGGAGGTCGAGCGTGGCGACGCGGAATGAGCAGCCGTCGAGCAACTCCACGCGGCCCCGGAGCTGGTGCTGCGACATGCGGTCCGCCTTGTATCCCGCGAGACTCTTGTTCGACCCGCACCCCGCCGCTGCCGCCGCCCTGGCGAGACGCGAGCCGAGGAGGAGGTGGAGGGCCGCGGGAGCCACGGCCGCGCGGCGCGGTCGGCGTGGGCGCGCGGTCAGGGAAATAGGGTGGCGGGGCGGGGCCGGCGCATGGACGGGGACGATCACGCGGCGCGCAGGCGGTGGCGAGTTCGTCGGTGTCGGGGTGAGGGAGGACGGGGAGGGACAGGAAGCGGCGCCGGGCGAGTTTGCCGTCACCGGGCTGGTGACCGAGATGCTAGGCACGGTTAGGAAAAGAAAGGAGTTAGTTGCGAAGAAGAGAAAAAAGATGGGGGTTTTGGTGAAAAATTGACGCTGATGTGGCAGATTTTATACCTTTAGTATGCATCGACGATAGATCAGGTACCCAGATAGTCGGTTTGATAGTTGGAAAAGATCTAGATGGAAAGTCTTGCGATAGTTCGCGCACCTCCCATGCAATTTACTTTTAAAGAAAAAAGTCCTCGGCGGCCTATTACCAACCCCCCCCCCCCCAAAAAAGAAAAAAAATCTAATATCAGTGGATAGTTTTGAAATAGTGGTCATAATCTTGCATCGGAGGGCCAGGCCTAAATTCAGATGGCGTTATGGGAGCAAGAACATACTTTCTTCGTCCCAAAATAACCTCCGTCCTAAAGTAACTAGACCTAAATTCAGCAATGGAAGCAAGAACATACTTTCTCGATCCTAAAATAGATGACGTTATAAAATGCATACCGATCAAACTTTTTCAACTAAGGTTATAAAAAATATGTACAACATTTATATCTCTAAATAAGTTTATTATAAAAGTATATTCAATATCTTTAAATAAGTTTATTATATAATCATTCTAATTTTATAAAAGTTAACTTCCTGAGAAGCGAGAATGATATCTACTTTGCAACGGAGGAAGTAAGTTCGTTCAAGTAAGAAAGCATATATATAGAGTTTGTTTTTTTCTAAGATAAAGGATAAGAATCCTGCTTAATCTACTCATGGTAGAATCAAACCAAATATTTATAGTTTGTGGTACCGATAGATGACCCTTCTCCAGCACGATTTATCACGCAAATAATTCATGCTCTACTCTAATGTCTCACGCACGGCATGCAGCACGCACTCGCACTTGTAAAAAGCATCGTCCTACGTACTACTAATATATGGCCAGAAAAGTTGCGGATCAAGCTCGCCGTCGCCGTGTTGCGCATCATATCGATCATTCTCCCCCACCTAAAATCCGAATCAGAGAGCCAGTCACCGGGCACTCCTGCCCCGTCGTTGTGCGTGCCTATCTGCATGCTGCAGCAACCGAACGCAGTGCAGCCGAGGTTTTTATTAGTCACTCACCCGCCGGCCAGCGCGTCGTCACCGGCGAATCACCGGTGAAATCAAAGCCCCCATTTGCTGGATCCCCGACTCGCGTGACGCACGCGGAATGTTCTCCTCCGTCCGACCCCCTCTTTTTGCCTGATTCGCCGGATGTGTTGCTCGGCGCCTGTTTGCTGCCTAAAATGGGATTCCGATGCAGCTTCTCTGCACCAGCGCGATGTGCAATATCTCCTTTCAGAATTCAGAGGCAAGAGGCATAGCACAGGGGCATATCATGAATTGACTTGACTTGGAGAAGTTGTTGATACGTACGATAATGGAGGAGATCGGCAGAAAAAAGTAGAGTGATCTGGGGAACGGTCTATTATATTCATGGATGGATGATCAGGCCAAGTGTAGTTTCACTTGGGACCATGGAAGATGCTGGCGTAGGTGAGTGCGTGACTGACGCAGATAGCAGAGCGGCCCGGCCTGGCCTGGAAAATGTTTGCTTGCGATTCTGAACCGAAAGTCTTGTCTACGCTACAATTACATACCCTTTGCATAGTTTATTGTACTACCTTTTATACGGAGAGTTCAAGACAGATATAGTGTACAGTTCTTAATTTAGGTTCTTTTTCCTGTTTTAAGTTTTATAAGAGCCCCCACACCCTTTTGATTATATCTACTACAAGATAAGACACGTATAAATGTGTGATTTTGTTTTCATGGAAATCACCCCAACCCAGCATCTCCTGTTCTTAAGGACTAAAGGAGGATTCCCAATTTGCATGGGTCATGTGGGATGAGGTGAATATACGTGCTGGTGTGTGTATAAGGATCAAAAAATGGTCCAATTGCGAGGGGGTAAATTGCGCTCTAAAAATCAAACCAACCACCAACCTTACCTTAACATAATACGACACTAAAGAGATGACAAGGTCACACAAGCAACATGTCTTTAGGTGGGGAACTGAAAACCTAGCTACCAATAAAGATGACACTACGACAAAACAAATCGTTATTGTCACCAAATTCTTCAAGCATACAATTATAATATCAATAAGAATGTAAATGCGATAAGTCTATCTTGTGTTTTTCTAGTGTGCTCTACCTATCCAAACCCATAAAGGGTTTTGCAAACCTAGACCTAATTATAAGAACTAGCCTATAGGGTACTAATTTAGAAAAAATAAGTGCCACACAAACAAGCCCGCATAAGCTTAAATGCAAATGCGGTAAATTAAAAACAATTCAAGAGATGAAAGATTCCTAGAGATGAGGATGCATATGTTTTAAATAGCGAGCTAAGTCCAAGGTGTTTAGCATTTTATAAACCATAATTAGCGGACTTTAATGGCAAAATAGCGGCAAAATTGTGCATGAACGCAAATAGCGACACAACTTTTTTCAAGCTATTTCAGGCTATAGCGGCAAAAATAGCAGGCTATTTTTTTCCATTCCCATGATAAAATGGTTGCCGAAACAGAATTCTATGTTGTAGCTCCACAAAGATAATCTTGTGATCGCCGAGCTTTTCCCAAATAACTGTGTTGAGCTTTGCCACAAAGATCCACAACAAAGCTTTCAGAAACTTTGTCATTTTCATTTGAATTTGTTTTAGATGAGTTTGCAACTAAGCTCATTTGTAGAAGCACTATGTGTGTGCATCATTTTTAATCTTTTTTTAGCGACCAAAATACACATTTTGGACAGGTTTTTATGTTGCATCAAAAGATAAGTTCACACTATTTATTTCCCAGATCCGGCATTACGGCCCTACAAATAATGATCCACGCATAGTCCAATGTGGATTGTATCGTCATTTTTTCTCAAAAAATGATTAAACCTTTTTTTAAAAATAAATTGATTGAAATTTTTAACGTACTCATTCTATAAGTAGACGATTGAACGGGATTCGCTTGCGTAATAAAATCAAGTGTGTGCCCCTTTTACTTTTTTATTTAGTTAACTATTCATTTTTTTGACTTTATTGATATTTCTTATTCTATCTGGCATTATTCAACAAGAAAAAACTCAATAAACTCCTTCATCTTTTTCTTTTTTTCTTATTTTGAAAATTGACATCAGAAGAACAAACTGCAGATACCCAATGAAACAGGCCAGGCGGCGACTCTGCGCCAGTTTTGCTTCAGCGAGTGGGTAGGTGGCAGCCAGGCAGGTTTGCCATCACGTTCTGATTCCATTCCATCACAGCCTCTGATGCTCCACGCAGAAACCCATTAGCAGCTTTAAGCATGGGCAGTTGGGCACATAACTGAACCCCATGCCTTCGGCTAAAAACCCGGCCCTGCCGGAATTCTACTCACGAGCCACTACCGCGACACGCCTACGTTTTCGGAATATACGGCTACAAGAATCCAGCGAAGCACTCACTGCCCGCCCTGGCGGGCCCCACCTTACTCACATGTCACTCAGAGACGACGACACCATGTCACCATTCACCCGAAAACACCCTTCCTCGTTCCTCCTATCGATCCGGCCAGCACCCTATAAAATCCAGCCATCACCGCTGCCCCGTCTCAGCTTGAAGCAGTCATCTGATCTCTAAGCTCTATACCATACCATACCACCTGCCACTGCCATTGCCATTGCTATCCTCTTGTGAGGGAGAGAGCCCGGCCGGACTCTGTTGAGAAGCGATCGAGAAGAGTTTTTAAGCTCATCGCCATGGCTGGGTATGGCGGGTTCGTGGAGAAGGCGAAGCCCTACATCGCCATGATCTCGCTGCAGTTCGGCTACGCCGGGATGAACGTGCTCACCAAGGTGTCGCTGAACAATGGCATGAGCCACTATGTGCTCGTCGTCTACCGCCACGCCTTCGCGACGCTCTCCATCGCCCCCTTCGCCCTCGTCCTCGAGAGGTACCTGCCTGGCTGCCTTCACTTCAGTTTCAGTCCAGCTGAAATCTGATTGTTGTAGCTGATCAGCATTTCCTATTATCTGGCGAGTTATTAGCACACTGATCACGATGTGACTGATGGAAAATTCATGGCTGCAGGAAGGTGAGGCCCAAGATGACGTGGCCGATCTTCTGGCAAATCTTCGTCCTCGCCATGCTCGGGTTAGTACTATGCTCTGCTGCTCGATCTGCATGCATCTCGTGGCTGACAACAGTAACCAGATAGTGATGGTGTATTCGAGCTGAGTGAGACTGACAGTCTTCACCCACCTGTCGTCGTCGTTTCTGCAGGCCGGTGATCGACCAGAACTTCTATTACGCGGGGCTCAAGTTCACCGGCCCCACGTTCGCCTGCGCGATGAGCAACATCCTGCCGGCCATGACCTTCGTCCTGGCAGTCATCTTCAGGATGGAGAAGCTGCAGATGAAGAAGGTGAGGTGCCAGGCCAAGGTGCTCGGGACGGTGGTGACCGTGGCCGGCGCGATGCTGATGACTCTCTACAAGGGCCCGCTGATGCAGCTGCCGTGGACCACCAGGCACGCCGCCGTCCACGGCGGCGCCGAGGCCCCCGCCGCCGCCGCCGCGGAGATCAGCGCCAGGGAATGGTTCCTCGGGTCGGTGTTCGTCATCGTGGCCACCCTCGCCTGGGCCTCCCTCTTCGTCCTGCAGACGCACACCATCAAGCAGTACTCGGCGCAGCTGTCGCTCACCACGCTCGTCTGCTTCATCGGCACCCTCCAGGCCATCGTCGTCACCTTCGTCATGGAGCGCCGCACCTCCGTCTGGACCATCGGCTTCGACATGAACCTGCTCGCCGCCGCCTACGCCGTAAGGACGACGACGATCTAATCCAACGATGAGCTGATTGTTAGCCATGATGCTGACGGCCTGACGATCGATGTGCTGTTGCATGTTTCGTTCTTTGCAGGGCATCGTGACGTCGAGCATCGCGTACTACGTGCAAGGTCTGGTGATCCAGAAGACGGGGCCGGTGTTCGCGTCGGCGTTCAGCCCGCTGATGATGATCATCGTTGCCGTCATGGGCTCTTTCATCCTCTCCGAGAAGATCTACCTCGGGGGCGTCCTCGGCGCCGTGCTCATCGTGGCCGGCCTCTACTCCGTTCTTTGGGGCAAGCACAAGGAGACGCAAGAGAAAGAGGCCGACGCCAAGACGGCGCTGCCCATGGCCGCAGTGCCGGCATCGTCAGCGATCGCCGCCGCCGGAGTCGGAGATGATGTGGTCGGGTGCAACATCGGGACCAATGGCGTGAGGTCGTCATCCTCCGGTGTGCATGGAGCTGCTGCTGGTGGTGGTGCAGTTTGATTGGCCTCATCAGATGGACTCCCAATAATTCGCCGCCGGTGGATGGCGATGTCGTCGTCATCTGATCGATCGAGCGCTCTACTCTCTAGTCACGACTGTTCGTCTAGCTACGACGAGCACACTATACTTACTAGGGAAAATGGCAATAGCTACTAGTGAGATAGTGCATCAGCAGCAGTTGATTGGAATTGGAATGGAGATTTTGGCACGAACTTTGGGAAGAATTCTGCAGTTTTTTTGACGAATTCTGCAGTTCGATCGCTACAAAGGCTCCTGCATGCGTTCCAAACACGCCGGTCGGTTTCATCACCAAAGGCGCACGCAAAACCGAACCCAGCAGCTGAAACTGAAAGCGTGGCAGTTTTGCTTCTGAAATTGTACTAGTATTTCTTCTACCGATATTAGCATCCCATGTTGTAATCGCTTATTCGATTGTGTGATAAATAGTGGTTGTGTGTATCACACTATCAAGTTATAAAAATACTTGATAACTTTTTCCAGGTGTTTCACTGGTCCAAACTTTGTCGCATCTGAAATGCGTGCTTACATCAGTTTGGTGCCTTTGGTGGTGGAATCCTTGTTGCAACCAACTGGATACATGGGAATGGCATGGCGTGGAGAATTCGAACGTCGAGTGCTTCGCTTTATTCACACACACACAAAAAAAAAAAAAAAAAACTTTCTGTTTTAAATTATAAATAGTTTTGTCGTGTCAGATATTTTTTGACGAATTGTCGAATTGTTTTAGATATATTATTTTTACCATATATCTAGACATACATATCTTGGTGCATAGCATTATAGCAATATCTATATACTCCCTCCATCCTAAAAGACTATCGCCGTGGGAAGAGTGCCACAAGTTCGACTCAATTTGTAGAAAATACGTACAATATTTAAATATTTAAATAAATTTATTAAAAAAACTAGATTCAAAGATATTTTTAATAATACTAATTATATACCAAAAATACTTGTACTTTTTACATATAATTGGTCAAAGTTGCTTCTCGGTAGCGAAGCGGCAGTCATTTAGGGACGGAGGGAGTACGTCGTTAGAAAGGCCAAAATGACTTAAAACTTGGAACGAACATAGTTTTTCTCAATCACACAAAAGATTTGCGCATTTTTGTATTAAGAGAGAGTTTTTACAATCGGAGTCGTTACAAATATGAATGAAGTATTAGGCCCCGCGATCAAGATGGCTTAGCCTATTACTTGTTGTACTAAACTCCCTAAACCCTTGGCACCTGTGAGAATCCACAACTCGGCTTGAAGCTTGATCCTTGATTGCCTGGACTTGCGTAGTGAAAGTCCCTAGTTTGGTTTTGGCTAATTGATAAAACCTAGGACTAACCTTGTTTATCTAAAGTGGTTGATTTAGAGAAAGGTTGTCCACATGATGAGCATATTGAATATGAAGCATGACACGTGTCATGTGATCAAAGATGAAGATCAAGACGGTGCTTGGCTCCATGGACCGGTGTTGAAGGTGAAGGGCTAGTTGAGGCTTGGGAGTGAAGGACCATGCGATGGTGAAGCTCGGGCAAGACTAGGCGCCGATGGACCGATGCACGGTGAAGGGCAAGTGAAGTCGAGGTCGATGGATCGAGACGGTCACATGATGGTGTGGAGTGTTCATATCATTTGGAGGAACAAAATGGACTCAAGGCAAAGGTATAACCGATAGGGCCATTTTGTTTTGCACTCAAGACACCATAGAGGGTGTGAGTGGTTTAGGTTCGATAGCCGCACTATTAAGAGGGGAAGTCTTATCGGCTATTCGACGCACGGGTGCCACTAGGTGAATTCATGTAGTGCATTGCATGTAGGGCCTAGTGAGCTAACCTAACCTTTGGGAAATGTTTGTGAAAAGCTAACACACAAGCTCATGGAGATGTACACTTGGTGGTGTTGGCACATTTACAAAGGTGGCGTGTTGGTGCGCTGTGGTTTGCAGGGTAGAGATGGGTTTGGGTCCCTCTCTTCCTCCCGCCGAGCCTGTGAGGCGGGATTCGGCGCTTTCGGGAAAAATGGATGCATATTTTCTATTGCGCCGGATGCAAAATTTGGTTGAAATCATGCTATCTCTGATGATCAAGTTGGTATACTTGTTGGATAGCATGTTGGAGAAGTTGGTGTCACGACACGGCGACGAAAAGACGGAGGCTGCGCTGCGGCAGGCGCCGGACGCCGGGCGGACGCGTCCGGGCGGGCGGCGGACGCCGACCGAAAGTTCAGGTATTCGGCCTTTGGTCGGGGCGTCGCCGGACGCGGCGCCCCGACGCGGGGTGACGCACGCGGACGCGGCGCCGGACGCCGACGTGGCGGCACGCGGTTGGCCGCGGCACCAACGGTCGGCTCGGGCCGCGCAAGGAAGAAGCGCCGGACGCGTCCGGCGGTTTGCGGCAGACGCGTCCGGCGCGTCGCTCGCCTCCCGAGGGGGTAACGGTCACATTTGTTTGAGGGGTTATAAATAGAAGGTGGCCGGCCCTTGGGGAGGTCTCTTGGCCATTTCTCATCCCTTGTGCATTCTTTGAGCTAAGAGACTCTCTCCCACTCATCTCCCTTGCTTGGTTGTTCATCCTAAGAGAGATTGAGTGAATCACCTAGTGCATTGCATTGCTTGAGGGCATCTAGTGGCACTTGTGGGTGGTTTAGCCGGTGGATTTCTTGTTACTCTTGGAGAGTACCGCTCCTAGCCGGCTTGGAGATTGTTGGAGGCGTTGGCAAGAGAAGGTGATTGTTCTTGGCCACCTCCGGTTGATTGTGAGAGGTTTGAGCTCACCTCGTGGGGATCACGAAGAGCATCCTAGTGGATTGCGCGTGTCGTTGAGTACCTCGCTTGAGAGTGGTGTCTTGCGGTGCCTTGCGGGGCGAGCCTTGAGGGGCTAGTGACTTGAGGGTCACACCGAGGAACCATCTAGGTGTTGGTCGACACAACGGGTGACGTAGCTTGGCGGTGCCCAAGTGAACATCCGGGGATAAATCATTGTGTTCATCTTGTCTCCCGGTGATTGGTCATCATCCTTTGTGTGTTGCCGATTGTGATTGATTGTTCATCTCCTTGGTGATTGGCAACCTCGACTCGACACGTCGGTATAACAAGCTCCTACCCTCTCTTGTATTACTTTGATTACATTCTTGCAAAGTAGAATTGCTTGCGTGGTCGGTCGGGAACCACATCTTGTGTAGACTAAATCCCGTGGGTAGAATTGCTTGTGTGGTCGGTCGGGAACCACTTCTTGTGTAGACTAAATCCCGTGGGTAGAACTCTTGATCACTAGTGGTAGCTTTTGTGTGTACTAGTGATCACCTACTAGAATTGCTTGGATAGGAGGCTTGCAACATCTAGCAGGCTAAGCATAACTTGCTTTCCGCCGTTTGTGTATCTAACGAAGTTTGCTTAGTGAGTTTGTAGAAATTTTTATAGGCTATTCACCCCCCCTCTAGCCATCTAGGACCTTACACGTAGCCGCGCCTCTAAAGCATTGAGCGTTACGATCCTTCCACAGCTCCCATGCTATGAGCGTGAATAGTGAATGGGCGCCTTTGGCGAGCTGCTGCGGCCACAGAGCTCGCCATGTCTCCCACCAATCTGAGATTGCTCCTGCAGGCGGCTGTTGCATATTAGCCCCCAGCTCTGACACCGCTTCAAACCATATCTGGCGGGCGACAGGGGCGAATCTAGAGCAAATTAGAGGGGGTGCCTTTCTCTTATAGATGTGAAAATTTAGTTTGCCAACATGGTGAAAATTTGTTCCCAATAGTGGTTTTTCAAATTTTCATGGGTGCCCGGGCACCCACGAGCTACAACGTAGCTCAGCCCCTAGCGGGCGAGGCAACATTCGACGACGATGTGGTCGATTGATTCGAGCTCCTGGTCACACAACCAATAGGTGTCATGGGCGTCCAATCCATGTCGCCGCCTGCGATTGCCTGTCCAGTGACGATGTAGCACGGCGAGCCAGAGGAAGAACTTCGCTCGCAGCAACACCCAGATCTCCCAAATTCTGACGCAGCCGGGTAGTGGGTGAAAGCCAATGTGCAACGCCTGATAAGCGGACCGGACGGTGAATACCCCATCGGATGCCCAACGCCAAACGAGTTTGTTCGGGCGTCCGAGAGGGTTGTCCCATTGATGGTGTGCCAAAGCTAGAGGTACTCCGTGGCCGCTGGCCCCGTCCCCCCCCAAACGATCGTGCGGATCCAATGTCTTGGGCAATGCTTTTGCACCGTGCGTCGTGTGATGAATGCGTCGGGGACGAACTGCACCAGCGTCGGGGCCATGGTTATGATGGAAACCGTGTGATCCAGCTGTCTTGCCAGAACATAGTGTTCCGGCGGAACGGACATAGTAAAAGGTATTGCGGTGTATAGTTCAGATGCATGTATGGCATAAACTTAGTTCTGAATTTTTTTAACCTCTTGGTGGACATAGATACATACTCCACTAAGTATTAGAAATGCGACTTTGTTGCCTTATGTATTTTCTTTTTTTTTCACAAGGAGGCATATATGCCCGTCTTTCATTAAGAGGAAAAGTGCGGCCAATTGACCTAGTACATAGAAGACACCAGACGAAGGCGGGGAGCCATCGCCGCCGAGCGCCGAGCCAAACCTAATCTACTGGATACTACTTAAGCTGTTTATCACAAAGCAACCAAATTGCGCGACCAAACGCTGACACAAGCATCAATCGGTGAATAGCCAGCCTCCTGCCAAGCATCGGCCTCCCGAGAAATGGTTAGAGTCGCATTCTAAATGAGATTTGCTAAAAACATCATAAAAATTCTTTATAGAATACAAACTTATGTATAGCAGATTCCTGAAACCCAATATGTCTTTTGACTGATATAGGATGAAATAAAGGACATGACTGATATACATGAACAATGTTTCTTTTTAAAAACGGGTATGTTTATAGCATTAAGTGATCGATCAAACAGTTTAAGTTCATCACTAATCCCAAAGACGGGTGAGTTTGGACAAACAAATCTGTAAGAGAGCATATAAGCTTAGTATTTTTTTTTTCTTATCTTAGCAACTAAAAATGGTAAAAAATTCAAGATGTGTCTTCACCTCTGCTATGCCAGTCTTCAGTACCTTCAGAATACTAACTTTTGATGTCATTATCCCTTGGCTACTTCTCTAACAACACGCATCTATCAGACCTTTATTGGTTATACATGATGTATCATCAGAAATCCACTTAGCTTTCTGGCGATCCATATATAGGTGGAGATATCCTGATCCACATGAGAATTTTTTACAACTAAGAATACTTTGCACTGTAATTGCCCGGATATCTTTTTTTTTCACGATCACGCCCAACTCTAGACATGTTTTTTATTAAGCAAAATAGAGTCCAAACCTAATGAACAACAACGAGCGGTAACCGCAGTTACCAAGGTCCGAAAACACGACACACCCCACACAGAGACACTTAAAGGACTACAATTTCCCGGATATCTCATGTTCGCTGAAACTTCAAATGAAGTAACAAAATACACAAATACTCTATATTGACGAGGAGGATATAATCAGCAAGTTGATCACCAGGACGATGTTGTGGAGGAGAATGAGATATCAGAAGCGCTAGCCTATCTAGCTGATAAAGTATCACGGCCTTATGATCAAAAAAAAAAAAAAAAAAAAAAAAGTATCACGGCCTCCTGCTGATAAACAAAACCCAATCAGGAATGGACTCGCATGGAAAAGAAATCCACTTGTCCACTCATCATTGCCATTGCCGGATGCTGAATCAAGAGGAAACCTGCAACCTGCTAGATTCGTGCGGCGTGCGCGAGCATTTCTCCGCATAAACCGTCCAAGTGCAGATCCCACATCGATCCGTCGTCTGTCGATCTTCTTTTCGTTTGCAGGGCTGAAGCTGAACTTTCTTTACACGTCGAATCCACTCTCACACGACACTTACAGCAACTTTGCAACAGTGCTTTACATCGGCAGCCTATCCACCAGTCTCTCTCCAGCTGAAAGTCTGCAACAACAACAACCAGCAGATGGAGGGGTCCCTGAATCGATCGATATGATCGAGCTCAAAAACCTGGAGGTGCACGACGTTTGAAGAACATGAACGTCGCTTTCGTGTATGCCAGCCAGCCATGCCCAGGCGCAGCGTGCACGCGAATAATGAAGTCCATTACCGAGCAATTGTGCCATAAAAAAGGAAGAGCTTTCGCCCAGGGCACCATTGCTCGGCATCGACTCGACGCCGACGTACGGCGGCAAGTTGCTGCTTATTCAGGTCTCCCTACTCAGACAGCACTGATGGTAAGATCGCCGTCAGTTCGTCACTACTTGCAAGCACTGCACGCCTTTTTGCCTAAAGTAAGCTGAGTTCGTGGGATGGGAATGAGATGCCGGCACAACAAGGCGCCAGATTGATTCGCCGGCATATGAGTGAGTGACAGAGATGCAGTTTGGCAAGCAATGGCATTGACGTCGTGGAATCGCGACGAAGCAATGGGAAAAAGGCTAAGCTAGGGCATGGTAGGGGGGCTCGAGGATGGCCAATGGCGGTGAGGGATCGTGGAGATGACCGAGATGGATGGAGCTTGTTGGTGATTCTAGTAGTGCCATGCATGCAACTTTCGAAAGGGTTGGTGTCTCTCGGTGATGTCATCATCATCCTGGGGCTTTTGGGTTGGGCAAAGATGAAGATGAAGTAGTGTTGATTTGGGAACTAAGTTGTTGCTATTACTGCTGCCCAATAAGCTCCATTGTTGATCAATGATTGGGTTCATTCAATGAGTACAAGTCCGCGTACGTCGTCCAGGAAACTTGAGAGAATTTTGTTTGTGCACATCACCAAAACTCGAAAAATCAGTTTGGTTCTTACTGTGGTATAAAGACTAGAGTTGGGGAGGGAGTTCGGTAACCTTTGATGTACTCCCTTCGTTCCAAATTATAAATCACTTTGACAGTTTGACTTTTTTAGTACATTAATTTAAAAGTGAATATATTAAAAAAATCAAAGTGACTAGCAATTTGGAGCAAAGGAGTAGCTTTTTATCATAACCACACCTATAGTTATGCGTGTTAGTATATTATTATTTTATTGTATTGTATTGTATTTTCTATTGTTCTTTTTTCACCCGTTTGACTCCCCATCTCCTTGTCTAAACTCTATGTACGTTATATCTTCCTTTATTAGTTGGTTAATGTAACGACCTTGATATGATCTATATATAGGCAAGCTTGCTTCATATTGTATAGTCATATTTATTATGTGCCCTTATAGCCCTATCAGCATTCTTTTTCACTGTCAAATGAGCACCACACATATATTAGTCTTTTTTTAGTTGCGTATAGTAGTTGATGTTATCAGGTCTTTTCTTTGGTACCTTTTTTCTGTATGTGAAAAATTTATCCAGTTCAAAGGGGCCCTTGACCTCTCGACTTGAACTATATTTTCTATGATATTTTGATACAAAAAGATAATTTGCATTACAAATTTTGAATCCCTTTTTAATCCAAGACACTTTTTGGGACAATCCAAGACAAATATTCAAGCACTTTTAACTAACATAAAGAAGCCGCTTTTTATAGTACCATGCATGGGTAGAAATAGATACATGGGTATTTCTAGGTTAGTTGTGGGTAATGGTAATGGTGGTTAATTATTAGTATAGATAGATACTTCTAAAATTTTATCTTCTCCATTAATTTTTCGGAATTGCTATATTTCAACCGGTTGAAATCTTCCTCTCCCGTCAACCGATGTTTTGGCCTTCTTCCGGTGATATTACGGCCTGTGTCCGATGATATTCCGCACGAATCTCTGGTTTTTCTCTCCGCAACACGCACTCGATGTTATGGCTTGTGTCCAGCGATGTTCTGGCCTGTGTCCGGTGATATTCCGCGTGAATCTGTGGGTTTCTCGCCGCGACAAGCACTCAATATTCTAGCCTGCTATCGGCGATGTTCCGAGTATGTTTTGGACTGCGTCCGGTAATGTTCTCGGTTGTAAATATAGCTATAAGAGGGTGTAAGTGCATGGGGAAAAATCAATTGATGAGAGATGAATAAATCAAATGGTTGATATATATATATATATAGACATACCCTAATTTTTAGGCCTTGAGAATCAATGTGGGGATGAAAAAATGCGCTACAAAAAAGAATTAACATAGAGACTCTTAAAATTTATTGACCATATACTAAGATATAATAAGCAAGTTATAGCAACTCCAAGAGACTCTTTGTATTCTTTCTTTATTAAGGAATGGAAATTTTGGTGAAAAATACCCTCCAACAACCTATTTAGTTGAATCTCCCAATATGGACATCCTCCATTCTATTTTTTTTCTTAGTAGCTAAAGATATAGAGCGAGGATGGCCTTTTAGAGTGTGCGCCACACATAGAAATGTTGTTCCGCAAAAACACACACACACACACACACATAGAAAAGTTATTATCAAAAGGTACAAAAATATAGAAAAGGATTTGAACGATTCTTACTAGCGGGCCGTGGATCTGATCAGGGTGCAGAACGAAGCCCATAATTCCCAGGACATAGGCCCGTTCGAGAGGGCACAGAACAGCTCGGTGCACACCCCAGGCCAAATTGTTGCTGAGCAGAACCACCCCTCTTGGACTTGGGCCTCTCTACCCCTACCGCCTACGGGCCTACCGGCATCACAAACTCTGGGCCCCTGGCCTACGATTCGGCCCTTGACTTCGTTCGATTGTCGACTTGTCGTTGAGTCGAAGCGATCGTGCACGTGTCCGAGACCTGGGTCATTTGCTCCTTTCTTTTCCACACAGGTGGACCCGAAAAGACTTCGAGCTGGCTTCACTAATCAGGACCAGACTGCAACCAATACCACCCGAAGGCCGATCGTCCCACAGGAATCAGGCCCACAGGAACGAACCCAGCAACCACGTTTCTCGTTCTCACCAAACATCGATGAAGCAGCTAACCACCAGCAGACAATGAAGCAGCGAAGAATGCCCATGTGGATAACTGGATATTTCAGACAGACAGACAGAGGAAGGGGTGGAGATCAAGATTGATTCAGGGCCTGTATAAATAACAGTAGTAGTAGTATCTCTCGGGGTCGGGGTCATTGCTACTCGGTGTTTCTTCAAAGCACAATCAACGTTGACCAGAGTTAAGAGGTAGCAATAACAACTTTTATTTATCTATCTATCTCTACGTTTCATTTCTATCTGAGGATACAAAAAAAGTTTAAAACAGAAGCAAGTCTTATATATACTCTTGTCTGCTCTCTTTGTATCACAAGTTTCCATCGTTTTTTTTTAAGAAACGGCAAAAGCTTTGCCGCTAATTATATTAAAAAAGGACTGTACACATTTTTTTTACAGCAGCTGCTAAAAATGAAAGCAAAAAAAGGGAAACCACCACCATTGAATTCAAGTCATGTGCTCTTGTATGGACCGGTCAACAATATGACACCTCCAAAGTTATTAACAAGTCTTCAAATCAGCGGGAGCACCTGGTATCCTCCATCTCCTGGGGTTGGTCATTGATGAACACCGGCCCTCAAATATTTGGGCAAGTGTTTGTGCTTGATTCGCGCAGAGCACACAACTAAGCTGAGAAGTCAAACCAATCACAATTGTAAAAAATGTCAAACCAATCACTATTTGCTTTGCTTTTACAGAAAGATGCCTGGCATCTTATCCCTGAATTATAGTAAGTAAATAAAATTTTTCTTTTATCCCGGCATGAAATACATTCAATTTTTATATCTAATAAATTATATTTCAAAATAAAAAAAACAGTGAGTTGAAAAGAAAGTGGAAAGGGACAAGGGAGCGGCCCCACTCACCTACCGCCCCCCGATCTCCCCGTCTCCACTCTTCCTTTCCCGCCGTATAAATTCGGCGAGCAGCGCACCACCATTTCCCACCAACCCCGGCGCCCGCCGACCCCCGAGCATCCGCAGCCCAGCCATGGACGCCTCCCTCCTCTTCTCCGTCGCGCTCGCGGCGGTGCTGATCCCGCTCTCGCTCGCGCTCCTCAACCGGCTCCGCCTGGGCCGCCTGCCGCCGGGCCCGCGGCCGTGGCCCGTGCTGGGCAACCTGCGGCAGATCAAGCCGATCCGGTGCCGCTGCTTCCAGGAGTGGGCGGAGCGGTACGGGCCCGTCATCTCCGTCTGGTTCGGGTCGGGGCTCACCGTCGTCGTCTCCACCTCCGAGCTCGCCAGGGAGGTGCTCAAGGAGAATGACCAGCAGCTGGCGGACCGGCCGCGGAACCGCACCACCCAGCGGTTCAGCCGCAACGGGCAGGACCTGATCTGGGCCGACTACGGCCCGCACTACATCAAGGTGCGCAAGCTCTGCAACCTCGAGCTCTTCACGCCCAAGAGGCTCGAGGCGCTGCGCCCCATCCGGGAGGACGAGGTCACCGCCATGGTCGAGTCCGTCCACCGCGCCGCCACTGCGCCAGGTGAGTAAGCTGAGATCTCATTACTGCTCCGCTCTCTCTCGATCCCGGACAGTGTTAGGTATGCGCAATTTGTACGAATTTGGGGGGTGTTTGGTAAAAAGATGGAGGATTCTTTGGTGTGAAGATTCGTTGGTTGGCGACCCCACCTAATTTTGCCATGGCGTCTCGCTGTGTTGGTGGATTGGTGACCAGCTGCTGTCTCGTGTTGACTCTCAGCTTTAGACGGTGCTGAGATTTACTGTGTCTAGTTGCTTTCTCGGCTGCTTGGTGGCAAAGATTGCGAGATCTTTGAGGAAAATGCCAAGCCTCGCCACCTCGGTAGGTAGTTTCGTAGGTTTTGTGACAAACTTGTGACAAGACTGAAGGGGAAATGTCAAACACAGTAACAGCCTATCACAATATAGTGAGGTAAATGAATATAAATGCCTCGTGCTGTGAAAGGGTGGCCACACATGGTAACCACGTTTTAGCGAAGTAAACGAATATAGTCTGCACAACGGCATCAGCAGTACTGATAACTGTTCAGCTGCATTGGGTTGACAAACCTTGGGGTTTATTGTGTTAGCCATACTTTATGTCAACCAGATCACAAAGTTAAACAATTAGGTTGGGATTTCCATGAGCTTTAGTATTCATGGAAACATAGAGCTGTTCTTCTTGATCTTGGTGTAGTGTATGTGTTTGGTTGCGTTTCAGCTAATTTAGTGGTTTCCACATTATGCTCTGTTAAAGAACTTCTCATACAACTAATAGTCAGAGATTAGAAACACTTGCAGCTGTAATGCTGGTAAACAGTCTGTCACGTAACTGTGAGAATGGCTTGTAAATTTAGCGTCTTATTAATTGTATGACAACCATTCTTTGTGGTAATGAGCGCAACTTATTGGTGTGATGTGCCAAGCATTCTCAGTTGGCATTATACCAGCTTGACCAAAAACCTGCAACCTTAATTTGATTTGTCATTGGCGGTATCCCATATAAATCATATTAGGGATCAACACATGGGAAAGTATAAATGTGGTGACATCTTGCAAATGTACAAAATTCAGGTGTGAATTAATGCAGAATTATGTAGTTCTGTTGTGCAATCTGAGAGAACTTTCTGCAACCTGGATTTGGGAGCAGCTTGCCTTGTGGCATTTTGCAAAAATGATACCTAGATTTGTCTGAAATTCTAAAATCCGGACTATGTTAATTCCTGGGTACACTATCTTATTTTATTCCTGTTTTGTAATATTAGTTGCAAACTAATTGCCCACGATGGCATTTTATATTGTTTATCAAACATTCATTGATCCATTAATGTATTTCATGGATCTACAGAAAAGGAATTATGACATATTTCTATGGATGACATTAGGAAACAGTCTGCTACCAAATCAGTTAGAAGCCAAAATCAGTCAGGCACTTCATCATAGTATATAGTTTTAAACTATTGCTTAATCTTATGTTGTATCCAGGTAATGAAGGAAAGCCATTGGTAGTGAGGAACCACCTTTCTATGGTGGCCTTCAACAACATAACAAGGTTGGCATTTGGGAAGCGGTTCATGAATGCAAACGGTGACATTGACGAACAAGGGCGTGAGTTTAAGACTATTGTGAACAATGGGATCAAGATTGGTGCATCCCTCTCTGTTGCTGAGTTTATTTGGTATTTGAGATGGTTGTGCCCACTTAATGAGGAGCTTTACAAAACTCACAATGAGAGAAGGGACCTCCTGACAATGAAGATCATTGAGGAGCACGCTAAGTCTTTCAAGGAGAATGGTGCCAAGCAGCACTTTGTGGATGCACTCTTCACCCTCAAAAAACAGTATGACCTTAGTGAAGACACAGTTATTGGACTCCTATGGGTATGTCGGTTGCTTTTCTCACATATTGCTCATTTGTAGCTGGATGTTCTTTTTACTAGATAAGATCTGAGTGCACACCTAATTTTTTCTATAATGTGTGCATACTGCATACCCTTGAATATGGTGATTGATTGATTTATAAAGGTTGGGTATCAGTTGTAGTTTGGGTCAGAGCGAGACATCACTGTCTTAAGGTAGGTGCAAGGCGGTGGGATTTGGAAACTGTCTATGTTTACTTTGTAGTTGGAAATGGTTGCACTTTGTGTTCATTTTACCTACTACCAACACTAGGAATGTGCAAAGGTTAGGCCAGTTAGCTGCTTTGCCACGAGGTGACTGCCATGTACCATTTGATTTGTAAAACAATCGATCCTGGTAATTCTTGTTGGTGCTGTGAGTACTAATCAATCTTCTTTGATTTGTTCCTCATGTTCAGGACATGATCACTGCTGGAATGGACACAACAGTCATCTCAGTCGAGTGGGCAATGGCAGAGCTGGTCAGGAACCCCAGGGTGCAGAAGAAGCTGCAAGAGGAGCTCGACCGTGTGGTTGGCCGTGACCGTGTCATGTTAGAGACCGACTTCCAGAACCTCCCTTACCTACAGGCCGTCGTCAAGGAGTCACTCCGGCTTCACCCACCAACCCCACTCATGCTTCCGCACAAGGCCAGCAAGAATGTCAAGATCGGCGGCTACGACGTCCCCAAGGGTGCCAACGTGATGGTGAACGTGTGGGCTGTGGCACGCGATCCCAAGGTCTGGAGCAACCCGCTGGAGTACAGGCCGGAGCGCTTCCTGGAGGAGAACATCGACATCAAGGGCAGTGACTTCAGGGTGCTGCCATTTGGTGCTGGCCGGCGTGTGTGCCCGGGTGCGCAGCTCGGCATCAACCTCGTGGCCTCCATGATCGGGCACCTTCTGCACCACTTCGAGTGGTCCCTGCCGGAAGGCACCAGACCGGAGGACGTCAACATGATGGAGTCCCCCGGGCTCGTCACGTTCATGGGCACACCGCTGCAAGCTGTCGCCAAGCCGCGCTTGGAGAAGGAGGAGCTGTACAATAGGGTCCCCGTTGACATGTGAGGTGCCGCTTTGAATTCACTGTTGGATTTGTGCTTTTCTCGTTGCTGCTGCTGCTGCTTTCAGCTAAGCTGTTGATAGAGTTGTTCACGTTGTAAAATGTGAGGTGCTAGATGCATTTCGAATGTCATAAAATTGCCACATACCGTCATAGTCTTACACAATGTGTCTTTGTAATTTGTATAACAGTATAACACGGTAGAACAATTCCACTTTGAGCTGAAATTCGGACTGCGCTTGCACTGTGGTCAGAGCTATGAATAAAGGAAGCAAAAGGCCCCAAAACAAAATTCTGCGTTGTGGGCCTTATTTGGGTTTGGGGGACCATAAAATCCGGTAAAGCCTTAAAAACACTTCTAGAACTTCTAAAGTATCGAAGGAAAAGTCCATTCCATCTCCCTGACGATTGTTGTAGTATATATATACTTCTAGAACTTCAAAGTAGTAGTTGTCTTAACTCCTGGACTATTTTTTTAGGCTAGAACACGACTTCACGCGTATTTCATTAGGAAGAACTCTTAAAAACACTTAAATTACCTTCCACCCTAATTTGGAGGCGTTTTAAAGATATCTTTGTCTTTTTAAGTTAAAAACGGGTAAATAATTGGTAAGATTTTTAAACTATAGAAAATGTCTTTGGGATATAAAATTGCAAAGAAAAAAGACAAGAGATACAAAAAACAAATAAAATATTTAATGCTCAACAAAACATGAAACTTTAAAAATAAGTTTGGCTCTAGGAAATTGGAAAAATGTCAGTAAAAAACAGGAGATGTGATCATCATGAATACACCATGCATTCATGTTATATTTGGGCTAGTTGTGTATACTACGACGATAGTTCAAGGAGCTAGAATTGACATTTTTCCTACATTGGACATGGAGTTGTATACTATATGTACATCTAAGATGCTAAGGAATAAGTTGCCTGTTTGACTTGATTGTGCATATTAGGCATAAGTTTAATTAATTAGGTAAATGTATCAATTCTATGATAAACTAACGCCAATGTTTTCGCTGTGACATGTACCCATCTATATTATATAGTACTATTTATGTTCGCCCTGCTCGCTTGAACTTATTAGCCATTGTACAACATCAGTTGGCTTATCAGTTGCAAAAACCATGAACCAAACAAGCTATTAGCTACTTTTCCATTCTAGATTATGAGTCATTCTGGCCTTTCTATGTAATATCTCTTACTACGTATCTAGATATATGCTATGTATAGATATGAATCTTTTGACATGCAGCTAGATTTTTTTTTTATTAATTTAGAAATACATGAAACTAGTTGATTGAATAATCGAATCTAGCCTATTTCTCAAAAAAAAAAAAAAAAAAAATCCAATCTAGCCTATTTGGATAAGTAAAGGTTTTAATCATAAAGAAAGTCAAGGGTGTGACTGACGTGACAAAAGCTTAATGTAAAGAGACTAAGATATTCAAAGATATTCCACCCGTTCAAAAAATAATCAATTCTTATTTCTAAAAACTCAAATAATTTCAAGTTTAGTCAAGTTTATACAAAACTATAACATTTATGGTGTTGGCTCTATTTGCGTCCACCTCGCTAACTATTAGTTGCGTTAGCTGGAAGCTAGTATTTTTTAGTTGGGCGATAGGTAGGGCATCAGTTGACTTATTAGTTGAGGATCTAATTAAAACCCTTAGCTATTTTTTCATTCTAAAGAAAAGAGCAATTATATAAAAATACTAATATTTATAGTAGTGAATCTTTGTTTGCATCCATCCAGCTAACTGTTGGCATAACTAGCTAATGGCTAATTGTTAGATGTGTACTGGTAGGTGACATTACCTGAGGATCGAGACATGATCTCAGCTTGTTTTTAGAGCCATATGGGATCTAAACAAACCCGGAAGAAGAGTAATCATATAGCATGCTCTCATGTCAAGGCCTTGTTTGATCCATAAACCTAATAATTATAGCTCCTTTAAATCCAAATACATCCGGCTAATTGTTTGTCGAATACTAGTTGGACCAAACTAGCTAATAAGGCTATTCTCAATGCAACGTTTCATCTCACAGTTTCCAAAAACATGAAACTTATTATGAAATGGATACCTCTCTTAATGCAAATTTCATTGCACAGATTCATAGAATTATTTTTAGCCTTCATGGGCCCATGTGTCTCTTTTTTCTCCTATCCCTACCGTAGGCATGCTCAGTTCACCCCAAAAATAGCCATAAAATGCCTCAGTGCTCGTTTCACCCAGCTTACCAAGACGTTGGAAACACATACCGCGTTTCACCATGGTGAAACGATTTTACTCTCTCTCCTCTCTATTTCATGCAAAAAATCATTCTATGCCGATGTGTCGCTATATTAAATGCGTAAAACGCCTACGAAACCCCCAATCGGACAAATTTTAAGTAGCTAGCTAATATTAACTATGAGCAATTAGTCAAACAACTATTAACAGCTAATCAATCTAAACAAATTCCAAAATCCAAAATAGATATATAAATGTGTTGCTTCCTTTGTTCCAAATTGTAAATTATTTTTAATCTTTTAGGTACATAATTTTCATTATGCACATTGATACACACTATGACTAGATTATTAATTATATGACCTACAAATTACTATGACCATTCTAAATTACTATTTCTTGGTTATTTTTAACTATTGACCTTTGATACTTGTAGTTTGAAATAGAGTAAAAAAAATCAAGTCAAGCTTTTTCCCCCCTTTGGCATGAATGAAATAAATCAAGCGATGAAACTGGAATATCCGTGCCACCGTTCAAACTTTAGAAGAGGCTGGTAGGTTCGAGTGCGGTGCGTCGTTCTCTTTTTAGGCAAATCTTTGCCTCGTTGGCGTTCCCTAATTTCGTGTTTATCTCTATCCTGCTAAAAATAAGCAACAAACGATAACGATGTTTCTGATGGATGGAAGAGAAGAGAAAAGGATAGTAGATGATGATGATGATGGAGTTTAGTGACATGACGTGGGGCCGCGTCAAGGCCTTATCTCACAGGTCACACAAAACGGAAAGCCTTCTTGTAAAAAAAAACCGGAAAGCATTTGGTTGCACCCAAATTTGGGAGGACTCTAGGCGCGTCCGTCCGGGCCGTTCGGTGAGCCGTCGGATTCCCCACCACAGAGCCAGACGGACGGTGGACACGGGAGGCCAACAGCGCCACGGCTCTGTCCGCCCAACCAACCCCCAACTCTGGCAGGCGGGCCCCTCGCCCCGCCCGCGGATAGAACGAACGAGAGGCTGCGCTGAACGCGCGGCAAGGTCTACGGACGTGAACGCGCGGCAAGGTCTACGGACGTGGGGCCCGCGCCTCCGTCCCGCGTTCTCCTACCCGCGCGCGCTGTGGTGAGGTCACCGTGGGCGAGAACCGCCTCCCTGGACCCGGTCCATTGTACATAGGACGAGCGGACCCCACTCCGTGTGGTGTTGGACTATGAACCGGGTCCACGGTCCAGATCCCGCGGGAGGACGCTTTGGCCCGGTTCGCGCGGCCCGACCCCGGATCGAACGATTTGGGGGAAAAGGTGTTGTGTTTCACAAAAGAGGCAAACACTAAAGCCGGTAACGGAAACCCTAATCCCCCCAAAATCCCCCAATCTCTCCCGAATTGCTATTTATGTTCCTGTTCTTCCCCTCCGATCCGATGTCCTCCGCCCCAGCACCTGCGCTCCCCGCGGCGATCGAACCCCGGGTCGCGGTCGCGGCACTCGCCGGCGTTGAGGAGGTTTTTTCCGGCGCTGGCTCCAGCGCCTTGTCGTCGTCGTCGGCGCCATGAGGAAGAAGCTGGACACGCGCTTCCCCGCTGTAAGACTCTCGTCAATCTCAGATCGCGCGATCGGTTGGAATTCCTGTGTCCTCGTTCCTGTGCGTATGTGCGCGCGGATGATTGATGCGGTGTGCCTGTGGTATGCATGTGGCCGTTTGAATTTCTGGTGGTGATGAGGTTTGCTTGCGATTTTTTTCTTTTTTTTTCTTTTTCGTTCAAGAATGCATCGGTGTGCTCTAAGCTTGTGGTATGCATGGCTATGTTTCAACAAATTTTTGTGGTTCGTTCAGTACGTACATCAGGATAGTTCAGGGCTTTGGTTGGTTGGTGATTTTGTGAATTCGCTGTAGATCTGAGCAGTCGATCTGTACAAAGTCCTGGGATGTTTAGGCCTTGTTTTCTACCACCAGCATTTCTGTGATAGGTTTTTGGCGTGGATCAGGTTAACTACCAAATCACATATAATTCTATGATCTGTTATAATTTAATAAGGAATGATGAAGAGCAAAATTGTTGGTGTCCGGATGCATTGAGAAGTTTTCAATTATTCTTTTTGGATGTTCGTTAGGCTATACCATTGCCAGTTTAACCATTATCGATTGTCTTCAAGCCCTTGTAATTCTAGACCTATGGTGGTTGATAGTTGGTTACTGGATTATCAGCTTAGTTTTGTGAGAATGCCGGTTTTGTGATACCATCTGATTCCAAGCATGGTATAATCACTTGGTGTATTTTTTTTTAATGTCATTGGGGGTGATTGCTCCCCACCTGAATGTAATTTCTATTAAAAAAAACCCTTGTGTTCATCAGTTATTTTGCAATGGTATTTTATTGGTGTGTTATGCATTTGTAGATTTAAATATTTAGGCGGCAAAAGTTTGTTTCACATAGAATCCCACATGTGGTGCATAGTCATTTGGGATGAAATCTTAACTATCATTTGCTTTGAAATGATGTTTCTAGATATGCTAGGATTGATGTTTATCACCTCGTGTAGCAAAGCAAGTAGACAAATTAATTACATACCACTTTCCTTTTTTTCCTCAAAGTAACTTGACTATACCCTTGGGTTGATCTAATGTCGATTTATTGTGTTTTAATACAGCCTCGGATTAAGAAGATCATGCAAGCAGATGAAGATGTTGGCAAGATTGCTTTAGCTGTACCTGTTCTAGTGTGTAAGTCAACCTACTATTTGTTTTATTACCATTTAACTGTTAGGCATCCTACTATGTCATTTTTAGCCACTTAGTTCTTTCACTAATCAGTAATCACTGCAGAATGAATCTTTTTTTTTTTTCCTACCATGAGATTCTGTTATCCAAGAATTGATTAGGACTTAATTTAGGAGACCAAAAGGATAAAAACACATGCAACTAAACTATATTTCCATGTAAAGCGCGTACTTTCAATGCATGTCAATGAATTACTTTATCAGAAGTAGAATGTTTTAATTGATTCTCTGATTTTGACATTGGTTCCAAAATATTGTTATGTAATGTCGGGCATTCTCTTTGGAAAACGTAGATATTTATAAGCATTACCATCAGAAAAATGTGGTAGCTCTCTATTGTTTCTGTAATTGTTTTGGCGGAGTATTATGCACTACACTATAGTTATCACAGTCCTGATCAGTCATTACTACATATTGTTTAGAGAAACTTAAACATTGTAGTAGTAAGATTAATTTGGTCCATAGTTCCATTTGGTAAACTTGATGTAGAAAATTAAACAGGACTACTGTTTTAAATGGTGCGGATAATTTCCCAGTTGCAGAGTACGCTTTAAATCATATGTTGATATGTGTACTCTAATTTCTGCTTTGTCTTCCGCTAGTGATACATTCACTTTTCTTTATTTAAATTGAATTGGCTTCCAGAGATTGATGATATGTCTGCATACTGTACAAAGTAACTCCAAATTTGTGTTACCATTTGAACTATCCTATTATATTTTTGTAGTCTTTTTTCTCAATATCAATATAATTTATTTTAGCATTGTCCACATTTTGTTCAAATTATCTAACATCCATGTCCTTGATTTGTAGCCAAAGCATTGGAGTTATTTCTGCAAGATTTATGTGATAGGACATATGATATTACAATTCGAAAGGGCGTCAAGACTGTGGGTTCTTCCCATTTGTAAGTATACTTGACCTATCTTCTTGTTATATGGAGTTTGGGTATATTTTTTCGTTCGATCAATGTATACGAGGGAGGAGCAAGTTATAGAAAATATATGAGTGCATATCCCTACTTGATTATCTTAAAAAAGAAGCCTAGTAGTATTTATCTGCTTTACATTTTAGTCTTTCCTTTGTTGCACATTGATTTTACATGTCACATGTGGGCTATTCTACAAGCAAGCAATAAACTTCAGTAATGTTGGTATTGGCATGGAAGGCCTTGCTTTGGCTTGGCAGGAGCATAGGTTCTGCACAGGCATTCCTTTTGAAGCTAAACTATTGAGTTATATTATCTGGTGATCCTGTGTACTAACTGCTGTTTAAGGTCCACATTAATTTTGTTTGAATCCTGCGCAGCTCTCCTGCTTTTTTCAAGAAAAAAATTGTTCGAATCCTGTAAATTCTTTTTTTTTGTAGATTTTTATAATGATCCTAGTCTTGTAAGAAAAAAAAATAAGTTTGTGTTGCATGACCTGTTGATTGATGGGAAAAAATTATGTAGACAAGTGCTGGCGGGGCATGAGGTTGGGGTATAGGCTGTTTTATATGTCATCGTATGGAGAGAGTGAATTTATTTTCTGGATTGTAGTATCATTTTTCGCATGTTTTTAATTCATCATTTATTTAACTCATCAAGTTTTTTGCTTAATGTGTACAGGAAGCAGTGCATACAAACGTACAATGTCTATGACTTCTTGACTGAAGTTGTCAGCAAAGTTCCAGACATGGGTCCTTCTGATGTTATTGCTGATGATAAGCTTGGCAAAAGGAGGTAATTTGTCTATCTTCTAGTTAACAAGGTTTTTACATGTCTCAATCATCTTCTACGAAGTGTTAATAGATGTCGCATTGTCATCAGGAAAGCTGAAGAAGATGGAAGTGAGGAGGAATTAAAGAGGACAAGAAATGTAAGTCACTATTATCCATAAGACCATAAATCTATGTGCATGTTGCATATTTCACAGCTCTCATACGTCTTTCAGAAAATGTGGCGAAATAAAAAATTTCACCCCTCAAAGTTTCACTAGAGGCTCAATTTTGTCCCTAAACTCTTGGATCGAACGTTTTTTTCAATTCCATAACTCTCTTGTGCGGCTCAAACCTGTCCTTGCTCCATATGGCATGCCTGACGACCCATGGACATCCATTGCTGTTTCATCACACATGAAATGTCTCTTTTGCTCTTGTTATGCTCAATTGCTTAGGAAATGGATGCAACAATATCTCAGTCCAATCGACTATGAGCATCCTTAAGTATTTTTTACCCTTTTTGTTTCTTTACTGATATGTTACTTCACTGTCTCCTTCAATGCCCTTTCCCTTTCTTTCCTTGTTGGATTTTTTTTTACATACAACATATATTAAAACAAGAGTAAAAGAGAATTCTTCCGTGATTGCTCAACAAATATGACCAGCACTGGCTGGGAATGCTATGTAAGAGTAAGGATATTTTGGAGCAAAAAGAGAGAGCTTAGTGGCTAGATTGGTCGGTTTGAAACTCCCAAGAATAGACAAAGTGGTATATTTTGACTACTATTAACTTAAGGTATCTGTCAGAATTTAATTTCCTGCTGTTATTTGTCTTCCAGATTTCACTTCATATTATCGAATCTGATTATCCCATTATCTATTGAGCCTTAGACTTTCAGAGTTCATTTTGCTTAATGAGTTGCTTTTGTGCAGGAGACAGAAAGCTATACAAACAATGGCAGAGGCCATGGGAGGGGCCGTGGGAGAGGCCGCCGTGGACGTGGAGCTTGGCGGGAGGTTGTCACAACTCATGAACAATTCGCGGAGAACCAATCTAGCAATCTAGCCAGCCTAAAGGTGGAGGTAGCAGATGAGGTCTCGAATGCAACTGAGACAAAAGCGACTACTACACCAGTGAGCAATGCCAGGGCTTCATTCAGGAACATTGACTTGAATTTGGATCCTACTGATGAAGAGGATGAGGTTACAGTGCCACCCCAAGCCCACCTACCACCCCAAGCCCAGCTGTCAGCTCCAGCAACTAGTTCTGCCGCAGCCACTGCAGGACCTGGACCGTCTGCTGGACCATCTGTTCCACGATCAAAGGAAGGAGCAAAAATCAAGGACTTTCTTGGTGCTTGGGATCTGCCTGACATGAACAGGATGCAGATGGACCCTGTCCAGTTTGCTTTGTCAACAAACCAAAGATTGGAGGAGGAGGAGGAGGATTATGACAATGAAGACTAAGCACCCTGCCTTTATAGCTTCAGAGTTGGTAAGTAGGATTACCAGGACAACTGTAGGTTCAGCTTAACTCTGTAGCAGTTCTCATGTACCATTGTATCATAGCTGCCGAAGCTGCTGATGTAGCTTACAATGTTCCAGAGGTTAAGGTCGTTCGACTAGTTGACTGTAATGTTCTAAAGTTAGATTCCGTGAACATCTAGTGCTTCTGCAAATAGTACCAGTTGTACATTCCAGTTGCTCTCCAGTTTAATGTTAATTATGATTTTGCTTCTTTGGATTGGATAGTTGAGAAATCTCTCTGTGTGTCATGTATGGCATAAAAGGCAAGAAGGCTTTCAGGTTTCTTAGCACAGCTCATTCCATTACGGGAGCCAATATTTCATATAGGATACAATACATGTGGTAAGATGCTGGTTATTCACCATACTATACTTCTCCAGTGGGATGTATTTCATGTCCGACAGCTAAATTCTTTCCTTGCGATCCAGCCTCCAGCGAAAAGCTTGTGAGCCTCGAGGGAAAAACACATCATGGCACTGGAAGATGATACCTTCACAACCTGAAACATGGTTATTCAAGCACAAGGAGAACTTTCAGCAGTGATCGCAGCTTGCTAGTACAAGGTTCTACAGAGCGAACCATTTCTGTTTTTATTCCCTTCTAGTACGTATTTCTTGTGCTACGAGTCCCTGTGAAAGAATCAGATCCTGTACCTCAGGCGACCACGGCGTCCCCGACCGGCTGGAAGCTCTGCAGCTGCTTGAAGTTCTCCCACGCCTTCTCCCAGACCTTGGCCTCGTACAGCTTCTTGCCGCCGCCGGCCTCCTTCACCTCGACGGTCAGGTGGTGCATGCTCCCGGCCACCACCTGGTGCCTCACCTTAACCAACCTCTCGAACTCCAGCATCGCGTTCTGCATGCGTATTACACGTGATGCATATACATCGTCAGTGACGGCCGTCTCCGATCTCAACTTAAAAAAGGTGCGAAAGTGGGCTTTATATATATGCAAAGGAAGGAAACGTGTCTTACGTTCTTGCTGTTGTGCTCGGCGACGGCGAAGCGCGCGAGCTCGATGACCTCGAGGTCGTTCTCGCGGCCCGCCGGCGCGTCCCGGACGCCGCCCATCATCCCCACGCGCCGCTCGTCGTGTGCCTCGGCCATCGCTGCTGATGCGGTCAGGTGACGGTGAGCGGATGTACGGCGAGAGGGAGCGGTGACGAGACGACGACGGGCACTACTACCGCTAGTGGGAGCAGGAGTAGCAGCACTAGCACCACCGAATGTTGTTGCTCCACCAAGCTGGATCCGCATACGTCTGGAGTGGAAGAAGGGGCGGGTTTTATAGCGAGAGGGAGCTCAGGGAGGGCGTTTCCGCTAGTCGCCGTTTGCCGGACGACGCGGCGAATAAGGTGATGGGGACAGGGACCGTGGGCGTTGGGACGCGGGCGGGGTGAGGACTGAGGATGATGCTGCGGTACCGGCACTGCGTCGTTGACGGCCACGCGCGACTCCGATCGGATGCTTTGCGAGGAAGCAAAGTGGAGCGGCGAAGGAACTGATGCCGTCGGTATGCTTTGGCTCTGTGGTCGGGTCCCGCCTCCCGTAGTCCCCTGTTTTGAGCTTCGACGCGGCGTGAAATGATTCTCATAGAGCTTCGTAGGGAAGAAATTGTGTGGCCGTGATATATTCCAATGGAATGTGGTGGTTTCGACTTTCAGTTCACACGAAGATACGGCCGGTTTATGGCATTAGAAAACATCGTCACTGGGCATCAGGCAAACAAGAACAATGCAGAGCAACATGGTGGTCAGCAGTGATGGTTCTTTTTTTATTTGTTAAAAAGAGTTATACCACTGTTTTTTTTATAAAGCAACCAAACCATCTGCTGGGGTTACCAGCTACAAAGAGAGAGCACAAAAGATGAAAGTTCTATTACATCCGAAGAAACTAAAGTTCTATTACAGAAGTTTACATGCTAGGCTTGAACGCTTTCACCCACTCCAGAACTTGATTCTTCATATTGAGGACCAGCTCCTTGCCTTTCTCCTTAAGTAAGATGCTCCATCTCTGTATGAATGAAATTGCAGCATATACAACGTCAGTAGGCATCTTAGGAAAACACTTTTCTATCGCCATCTTGTTCCTGCATGTCCACAAAGCCCAACAAAAGCCAGCAAAGAAAATCTCGCTGGCAAGGGCCCCTTGCCGTGTAGCCATTTCAGGCCGAAATATGACAAGGATTTGGGCAACCAATTCAGTTGCCAGATATCAAATTTTGCCAAAAAACAATCAAACAAAACATTGATGGTTCTTTCACAGAAGTCGTCGTCAATTTTCCATGTCTCAAACGCACCAGCACATAATCATTAGACAGTTCACTGAATATTTTTATCGGGGAAAATAAATCTGCAGCAAAAATTCAGATATCTCGAGTTCTGTGCTTTTCGGTTGAACAAGAGAAATTTCGCCCCCACAAGAGCACATCTGGTTCATCGAAATACAAAACTTAACCAAAGTTTCAGGCAATCTAACGTTTCTCACTGGCAATTATCAGATCTTTGTTTAAATGTTATTTCCTTAGGCAGCATTCGCAACCGGCTCGAATGCATGGAGCCCCTTAAAGTTCTCCCATCGCCTAAGCCACACACCTTCGCCTCATACAGCTTGTTGGGGCCGCCGTCGACCTCCCTCACCTCGACGGTGAGGTAGTACATGCGTCCGGCCACCAGCTGCGTCCTCACCTTCACGAGCCTCACGAACTCCAGAGCCGCGTTCTGCAAGCACGCACCGCGTCGGATGCATACGTACAACAGCAACACGACGATCACAATTCACAATGCAAACAGAGGCATTCACGATTGGACCAATGACCGGGGAGTGGACCCCTCGATGGTCGCGTCTCGCCATACCATACCGTCTTGCTGTTGTGCTCGGCGACGGCGAACCGCGCGAGCTCGATGGCGTCGGGGCTCTTCTCGTGCCCTGGCGCGTCAACGATGCCGCCGCACACTGGGGGGCGGGGGAATCCCCGAGGAACCCGTGGCGAGGCGGGGCGGGTCCGGGCGCGGGGATCCGGCGACGTCTGGCCCGTCGTCGTCCCTTCCGCGGAGGAGAAGCGGGACCGAACACCGAAGAGCGGCAAGACAAGGCGAGGGGAGAGGGAGAATTCGCCTGGCGGCGGCGGCGCCGCCGCCGAGCGGCAGCCTCTGGACTCCACGAAGTAGCGACATCCGCATTTCTCTCTTGATCGGCAGTGGCGACGGAACGAGATTTTAATTACGAGCACGATTGCGTTGTGAGATTACGAGCACGATTACGGAACGAGATTTAAACGCTGGGAAGAGATCCATCGGCCGGCAGGCTTTGGACCCAACCCAAACGGTGTGTGCACATTGTGCAGTGCAGCCTAGGAAGCAACAAGGCCGGCGCAGAGCAGCATTCTTTTCGTGGGCTGACGCGATGGGCTTTCAAGTATGCTCTGATCTTTGCCCCCTGCGTCGAGCCTGAAATTGCGTGCCTTCAGCTTCTTTCTTTTTTTCTGAAACGAATTACGTACCTTCTTTGACTCCAAGTATTCAGTTTGACTTCTCAAGTTCTCATACACTCATACGGTCGCGTTGGGACGTTGCAGGCGAACAATTAAACCCTACCCATACGTCGCGTTGTGTTGGTGTTACAGGAGGTGGAGGTCGCCCTGGTTTTGCCTTCAGATTGGACAGAGACCTTCAGATTGACAGCTTGAAGCCGCTAGGTTGATTGGAGTTATACGGTCGGTAGCTAGAGGCAACTGACGGTTACAAAATGACGTCACTTTTCTTTAATTATTATTAATTCAAAATTGCTCTTATTGTTGGAGTTATGTTGCTATGCTGTAATTTAGTTGTTTTTATTTGGATTGGATCATCTTCTTTTTAATATATAACTGGCAGCTCAGGTTCCTTGAGAAAAGAGTAACATGGTGGACAGCAGTGATCGTTCTTCCAATGATCCAATGAAAACAACATAGAAGATCACACACCAGATTATGCAGTAAGCTTGCTGCTTGCCATAGAATCATTGGGCAGTTTAGTTAATATATATACTCTGGGTTCAAAACTGCAGCAAAAATTCAGATTTGGCGAATTTCATACATTTCGGTCATGAACCAAAGTAACTTCGCCCCCTAAAAGCAAAACTGTTCATCCCAAACAAGTAGTGTAGTAGAAAACTTTATTTCATATAAGTTTCAGTTTCAGGCAGTTTGGTGTTTCTCGTTGGCAATTACTGACGCAGACGTAGACGCAAACTGAATGTCTGAATCCATGCTCATATTCGTACTGGCTAAAAGGGAATGAGTTCCTGCGCAGACCTTGGTTTTACCTTATTCGGCATTGGCGACTGGCTTGAACGCGTGGAGTCCCTTAAAGTTCTCCCATTCCTTAAGCCACACCATCGCCTCATACAGCTTGTAGGCGCCCGCGCCGCCGACGCCCTCGACCTCCCTCACCTCGACGGTGAAGTTTCTTCTTATTTGCCCGGCGCCCTTCGGGAGGCAGCCAGGGTACCCACGTCGGATGCCGTCGTGGAAGCCATCGTGTCTCCAGCGTGTCCCTGTGTCCGGTACGCGTGGCTTTGTGAGATTGGAGCTCTCCTCCTCGCGTCCGTCGTCGCATCCTATTGGGCCGCCTCTCTCCCTGCTGCTGCATTTACTGCCATCTACCAATCGGTCCCTCTGCCTCTTCATTCCGGCTCCCAGTTTCGTCGGACTGGGATTCAGTGACTTTGCTTCAGCAAGTCACGTTGCAACTTTTGGACAATCTCATCCATTCGTTCTGCATCCGACGGCGCTAACTGATGGTCCTCCATTCCTTCCTCCCTCCTCTGCTGCTCCACAGCGCGAAGACAAGAACGGAGCGGGCGGTGCTCGACGTCTCCCATGGCTCGTGGAAGACCTCGGCTCCTGGACGCCGTCAATCCGTCATGGCCATGCTCAGCGACCTTCTCGCCATGCCGCAGCCCTCTATGAAGTGGCCACGCGCTTGCTCACGTAGCCGACGCCGTCAAGGTCGCCTCCCTGTTCCCGGTCTCCGCGGACACGCCACCGCCCCAAACGCGCCGCCGCCGGGTGAGCTCGCCCATGTCGCACGCTCGGCCGAGCTCCGTCTCGGCGGTGGGGACATGCGCCTCGGGGCCGCGCCACCATCGCCGCGCAGATGCGCCCGGCCAAGCGCCGTCGTCGCGGGTCTGCTCCCGGCCGAGCGCCGCCGCGGGGGACACGCCACCGGCCGCGCGCAGATGCCCCCACCGCCGCAGCGGGGCATCGTCGACCCCGGATGGTGGGCGGCGCGCGGGCGGTGGGACGACCGCCGCCCGGGCGCAGCTCTCGCACAGCTCCGCCGCGCCGTGCCTCCTCCCGGCGTACGCGCGTCGCGTGAGCTTTGCGCGGGACCGCGGCGCGCCGCGCCCGCCCGCCCGCGCGCCGTCGCGCCTCGGCGCCGCGGGGAACTCGCCCGCATGGAGGACGCCGTGGCTGGAAATGGGCCGCCCGGGCCTCCGCATCGACGCCGCGACCGGGGACGCCTTCGTCCGGGCCTACGCGGCCGCCGGAACCATCCCGCAGATGGAGGCGGCCTATCGCCGACACAAGAAGGTCGGCCTGCTCGTCACCCGTGCCGCCATCCGCGCCGTGTCTTCTCGATTTCCACACTTGCCAACATGTCTTCTATTCGCGTCGCGGCGTTGGAGGCTCGGAGTTTTGGTGCGGCGCAATACGCGGGCCACCGGCCACGGCAACGGAACTCTTGGATGGCAAGGCTCGGGAGCTCCCGGCGAGCAGCCGTGCGGCGCGCGCGAGGCGGCCGAGCGGCGCGCGGCGACCATGAGGGCCGCCGCGCCCATGGCGTTCGGAGCGGCGGCTCTTAGACGGGGCACGGCAACGGGGCACCGAGGCCGAGGCAGAGTTCCGTGCGGCGGCGAAGGGCTCCATCCCGCTTGCCTCACGTGATCCCTCACGTGATGTTGTTTTTGCTTTGAATGTATTTGAGCCCTTGGATCCGTATTGGACGCACAGGATTGAACGAAAGATGCAACGTGACTTTGTGAAGCAAAGTCACTGAATCCCAGTCCAGTTTCGTCTCGCCGCTCTTGGTTTTCTCGACGACGTTGTTGCCGCCACCCTCGTCGCGCCGCCGCATCGCAGCTTCCGTCCTCCTTCGCCTCAGGGCTTCTGCTCCGTGGTCAGGCCGCCTTCCTATCCTGTTGCCTGTGGTCTTCTTTCCTTTTTTTTTCCTCTTCTTCCTCTGCGTTCTTCTTCTCATGGTTCTCGGTGTCGCCGATGGGCCGCCGCTCCGTGGCCGCTCGATTTCGCCGATCTCGTGTCGCCTTCGGCCTTGCCCGTCGCCGCTGTCGTCATTGCCGATCTGGTCGGGGGCCCTCTCGCCGTCGCTCCCAGGTTAAGTTTCTTGCTATTGCTCGCCGTCGTGGTTCGCGCCTCCTCTTCTTTCTCTCCCTCTTTCTTGGGTTCACGGGTGGCGCCCTGCCGTGTGGGGGTACTGTGCCGGGGGGCACCGACCGCCGGTCGTGCTTGCGCCGGTGCGCCGGGACAGCCCGGGAACCATCAAGGGAGAGCAGAGCCGCACATCGTGGGGGTGGGCGGTGGCGAGGCCGCTGCCGGCCCTCGGCGCCGCCGCACCGTTTCGCGCACGCCGGCTAGGCCACGCAGCGCCACGACGGCGTGAAGGAAGGGATGGGGCCACCGAGCCCCGTCAGCCTGCGCGCTGGCCGACGAAGATCGCGCCGCCGCTTCTTTCGGTGTCAATGGTGTGCGCCATCCCTTCCTACCTACGTTGCGGTTCTTTCTCCTCTGGTTTGGTCCCTCTAGGCGTTTTGGATTCCTCGCCGCTCTTGTGCTTTGGTCCTCGATTTCAGAATGTTAGGGTTGGGTTGTTCGTCCTTCTGGTACAGTGTGCTGGGCCATCGCTGCCGCCGAGCTGGTGTGCTTCCGCGGTTTCTTTGAGGTTCGATTTGGGCATTGGGCATGGCCGCTGTGCTTGCGCAGTCTTTGAGCGGTTCGATTTGGTTCTGCTACCCGTCCGAGCTATAGTGCGGTTTTTTTATTCGTCGGGCTACAGTGCATCTTCTTGGTGTGGTGCGCCGTGCCATCGTTCCTGCCGGACGGCTGTGCCTCTGGTGCCTCGTCCTCGTTTTGTCCGGCATTTGCCCTCGTGTTCCTTCAGATTAGGTGTTTCTGTTCTTGATTTGTTCGTGTGATGGTCCTCTGTGCCGTCTTTGCGTCTGCTTTGCTTTGCAGGTTGCCATCGCTATCGGACGGCTTGTCGGATTCAGCGCATTATGTAGGTAATTCTTCGCTTCTCTGTGGTTGCTTTGCCAAGTTCGGTGCGTTCAACCTTTCTTGGCTTTGTTCATCCTAATTTCTGGATTCTTCCTTACAACTGTTTACAGCTACGGTTGGAACGGCCATTGCCTCCACCTGCTGAGCAGGGGAGGACTTCCTGCTGTTTGCTTCTCCGCTGCTAAGGTGACAGACCCTTTCTTTCCGTTTGTTTCTATGTTGTTCGGTAGTTGTTCTGTGATTGATTGTTCTGCCGGTTCGGCTGCCGATCTATATTTCTAAGACACTGTCCAACTTTAGGCTTACTAAGTTCTGTTTGCCATTATTTGGCTCCATGCTCTGTTCATTGCCTGTGTTTTTTTATTACCTTCGTTATTGCCATGGTAAAGACAAGTTCAGGTTTGATTATGTTTACAGAAATTAGGCGCTTTGCTATTGGGTAATGTTTGGAGAAATTGGGTGCTCTACTATTGGGATTTAGATAGTTGGTCTTCTGGTACAGGAATATGCGGGCTGAACATGTCAGCTTGTTGTGCTTGTCTCATTGTAGAGTATTTACCTATGTACTTATAGCTCAGTTCAATGCATGAGTTTTACATACTATAGTAGCCTGCTTGCAAACTGCGTTGTTTGATGTACAGATCGGTTAAGTGCGGTTGATTAACTGTTAGGTCCTCTTTTTGCTTCTCTGTGCTTGTTTGTTCGATAGCCTCTGGGTGAAATTGACCAAATGTAAGTGCTTGTCAAGACCAGCTACATGTGAATTTATGAATATCTTTTCTGAATTCTATTCTTAACTTATTCCAAGTATTTGTGGTGTGAACAAAGTCAGCATGTATGTCTACAGACTGAATATGCATGGTTGCTTCCTAAAACTTCTTCTCGGTATTATGAATGATGAACATGGTAGGATCACGCAAAGCAAATGCTATGTTTACATAGTCTCTTCAAAATTTCCAATGCAAACATATTGATATGTTCCATGGTCTACTCTTGCTGTTTCAGTAGTTTTTTTGTGTGAAATTGGGGTAGAAAGGTAACAGGTCTTATACTCTAATCTAAACATTATTAACTTTCTGTGTATGATAAGGTGAAATTACCTGTATAATGCTTGAGTTGTTTTTACCATATTCTTGTGTATGATAAGGTGAAATTATTTGGATAATGCTTGAGTTGTTTTTACCATATTCTTAATGCCTTGTTTAGCTTTGAGAAGAGAGTTGCTATGCACATGTTACTAAAAATCCTCTGATTATACATGAAAGAAAAGATAACCCGTTGTCCTTTTTGTTTGATCACTGTCCCTGCCTTTTGTAGCTTGGGGCTAAAGCAAAATCAGGTTCGATCTTTTGGAAACAGAAGGGTGATAGATGATTTCCCATCAGCAAAGTGATAGTCCTGAAATGAAAGGTGTGTGCTTCTCTCCGTTAATTGCATTTGCATATTGGTTCTAATTTTACTTTGTGGATCTGATGTATGTGCCTAGGAATTTAGGCATGCAGGTGTCAAGCGTCGTGTCCTGATGTAGTTTATTATCCTGCTTCGATTTTCTATTCCTGCTAACGAAGACAACCTGTGTCTGTTTGCACAATGCTTTTAAACATTGGTCTGGTCTGCACCTTTGGGTTTCTTCACGTGCAATGTGCACTTACACTTCTTTGCAAGGTTGGTTCAGCACTTCACTCAATGGTGAATGTGACTATTTTCCTCCTGCTGTGACTGAGATGCAGCATGGGGAAATCTTGTGTTCCAAAATTCACAATAAAAGGATAATGTTTGCTCAATAAGAGCAGTACCCAGCAGGGCACGAGTGCTTTATGCTGATGGATCTCTTTTCTCAATTGTCCCTTGCTAACAAGCAACACTACTATAGAGCCCTTACTGCTAAATAGACCTGCATTATCATGATGTATGAATAACTTCAATTATTCATTTATTCATTGCCCCCTTTCAGGTCTTGTTTCTTGGGCTGCTGAAGAAAGGATAGAGGGTTTGAGAAATTTCAGAGGTACCATTTTGGTTTTTGTTTTTACCTCTATGCTTGCTTATTGCATTTCTCGAGTTTTCAAGCCCTACCAGTTTTCAGTTTTCTATACTCAGTTTTTTTTCACTACCTCGGTTGGCCAGGCTAGCAAGTGTAAATCTTTATGCTGGCCAACCTAAAATCGACCATGCAACAATTATTGGAAAAACATTCCTCTATTCTTATTTTTAAGGGTTCTCTTTAGCTAATAACCTAAAATCAACCATTCCTCTAAATACTTTTTTTTAGCATCTGTCATTAACAAATTAGTTAATTTCTGATTTCAGTCACCTCATTGTAGTACTATGCTGCTATTATTTTATTGCATTTCTATAACCTAGCATCTGCCAAGGTAAATCAGTAAGACAGTAACTGATTCATATGCATATAGCATGTTGTTCTATGAGATGTTTCAGTAGTCCACCCTGTTCTGATGACTTTGTTGATAGTTTTTGCAAAATTGCGGCACTTCTATGAAAGAATATTACCATTTTCTTATAGAAAAAGGAACTTTCACCTAAGTACCTAACAATTAGAAGTTGGTATGTGTTTATAGTGTGGCACACATCCCGTATGACCTTAGGCTACGTTTGATTCTTCTAAACTGAATGGTATTGTTCTGACAACCTGCTGCTATTTATTCTGCTAGCTAATTTAGGCCACCAATAGATTGTGTTGCGCATTTATCAATTTGTGAAAATTAAGGGATTGTGAATATTTGCATTTCGAGAAATGCATCTACATGTTCTTAAACTGAAAGGCAAGTTTCAGGAATGGTCGAGCTGTGTTGCATCTACATATTTTCAGAAATGGTCGAATTTTGTCAACAACTTTATTGTACGCTTCTAATTTCTGAAAGCAAATTTCAGGAATGCTAGCTTGTGATTTGATCTATAGTCTTCAATAATTATAATATTCAGACAACCATTTAGTTGTAGGGAAGTGTACGTATGTTTGCAGCATGCTGATCCTTAGAAAACTACAGTTTGCAATGACAATATACCCAGGTGCCGGTTCTGGAGAATTTTCTAACGGCTACGTTTTGTATTTTTCAGGTCAAATTTGCAAGTGGCATTGCACCATTGGCAGAATTAGATGTGTTGCAGTTTCCTCTGGTTTAGGCTTGTTTTCCCTCGATGGCAGCACTATCTGAAGAAATAGGGTGACCTCTCAAATATTTAGGATGGGCTGAACAGCCATGGGCTTACATAAATAGTTAGTTCTCTGAAGGTATCTCAGGTACAATCTTTCCCGTGCATAGGATCATCGAATGCTTCCATATCAATTATACTCCTGCATTTGGCCCTTACAAATCATTGTTCCTTCTGTCTGCATTAACTGAAACCATTGTTCCTTCTTCCAACATAATGCTTCTCTTCAGAAACTGTTGCTTGCAATATCAATTAATCCACTGCACTTTTGCCCTACTAATATTGCCGAGAAAAATACTCTAGATTTTTTTACCGAGGAACATAAAGGGTTTCAGAACCTGTGATACCATGCTATTTCTATAAGAAAAAAGGTTCCATCCTATTTCCTGGAAGTAAAAGTGTTATTTCCTAAGGTAGAAACCCACCCTGTTGATCCAAACTATTCTGAATATATTTTTTGAGATCAGGTCTCAGCAGCCAAATAGTGCATACATATCTATCAGGAGCATAACATGCATATTATTTTCAGTTATTACCCAAATCTTGCATTGCACATAACTAAGCCTCCATCAATGACAAAATAGTTCATTCTCCTAACCTGCAATCAACCGCTGGATTAGAATCAGCGACATGCATGTTACGGAAATGTTTAGTTATATTTCCTGAGTCGTCTTATGTGGCTCATCATAAATAAGAAGCCCTTCTAATATCTATTTCACACCATAACAGTCCCGCTGCTTATATTTTTTCTCTAGGTGATTTTTTCCAATCTTTTGATGTTACTATTTATGCCTTCTACCTTGGTAAATGTTAATCAGCAAACTATTCATGAATCTTCTGTTCTTTTCAAGTGGCCCTTATGGCTCAGTCTGTGTTTCTTATATTTTTCCTCTAGGTGGTTTTTCCAATCATTTGATGTCACTATTTATGCCTTCTACCTTGGTAAATGTTAATCAACAAATTATACATGAATCTTCTGTTCTTTTCAAGTGGCCCTTATGGCTCATTCTGTTTTTCTTTGTTGTATGTGCTGCTTTAATAGGTCTGTTTGGTCTGATGTTATCATTTTTAGATTGTTTGTGTAGCAAAATCCTTTTTGTCTTTGTGCTTAGAGCACTGATTCGTAACTATTGCACATTGTCATGTAAGCCTCATGTATTGATCCTGTTAATGTCCTTTATGCAGAATAGTTGATATGAGTTTTTCTCGCAACAAAAAAAAAAAGATATGAGCTGAACTCGACACCTTTAATGCTAACAAGATCATGCCATCAAATTGAAGAGTATGCAAATGTTGCGACCATGCTTACATGTAGTCAATTATCAAGGTGCTTATGATGCCAGGAGTGCTTTTTTACATGAGAAGATTCGCTCCATCATTCATGGAAATGGTCTACCTTTTCTGATGATACATAACGTACATCTATGTATGTACAGATACACAATCATATGCACATAATATAATACATCCTATTGGTGTATATGTACTGTATCAATGTATCCTATTATATACATCGCCATCACCGTCCGTCTTATGTGTATATGAACCTACTTTATTGGTAAAATTTGTGGCGCCATAAAAATAATTATGCCAGGCGCATTATATATTCTGAGCAACATTGTAAATCCACTTTATGCTTACAAATGCGGACACTCGCCATCGCGCGCAATGGCGCGCGCAACTTACTAGTAGTACATGGCTCCGGCCACCACCTGATGCCTCATCTTGACGAGCCTCACGAACTCCAGCGCCGTGTTCTGCACGCACGCATGCAATGCAACCCACGCGTCATCAGATACGTATACATACAACAAACACCGCGATCACAATTCACAATGCAAATAGAGAGGCATTCGCGGTTGGATCGATCGATCGATGCCCCGCGTCTCGCGTACCGTCTTGCTGTTGTGCTCGGCGACGGCGAACCGCGCGAGCTCGATGGCGTCGGGGCTCTTCTCGCGCCCTGGCGCGTCCTCGACGCCGCCATCCATGGGATCGTCGACGCCGCCATCAATGGGGAGGGAGGACCTCCGAACCCGTGGCGAAGCGAGATCGTCCGCGTCTCTCGCGCGAGTTGAGGCGGCGGGGCGGGCCTCGGCGCGGGGCTCCGTCGTCGTCCCGGCCGCGGTCGTGTAGGCGGAGGAGAAACGGGACCGAAGAGCGCCTCCCAATAAAAAAAGAAGAAAGAAAGAAACAAACAACAGCAACGACCGGGACCGAAGAGCGGCGAGACAAGGCGGGGGGAGAGGCAGGCGTCCCCTGCCGGCGGCGCCGCCGAGTTCCGACCTCTGCACTCCATGAAGAAGCGCGATCCGCATTTCTCTCGAGCGTACCGACGCGGCGACGGAACGAAATTAGGAGAGAACGATTGCGTAGATCGACTCTTGCGTTGCTCGCACTTCTCGGCAGGCCACAGGCAGAGAGCTCCATAGCTTCCCTCACGGCCTCACCATCCTCTCCGCTGCGGCTCTGCCGCACACGTCCTTCATGTCCAGCGGTCCACCCCTGTCCTTCACACGACCACACGGCGCCCCCCAACCGGCTGTTGGTCTGCTGGTCCGAGAAGGATGGGCAGCACACTATCGGCACACCATGGGCGACGCCCTCCAGCGTCAAGAGTTCCAAAGCGTGCGTCAGGAAGCACCCACCACGCGGTGCCCCAGCACGTCTGACGTCTTGCTGCTGGGGCGCCCACGCCACGATGCGCACAATGTGGTTTTATTTCGCCGTGACGGCTGCGTCATGTTCTTTTTGGAGGGCGCTGGCGTCCTGGACCTGGACCATGTCTGGCCTAAAGATGGCAGCGGATCGGTTTTGGTGCGGATATCCGCGGATTTTGGTTCTCGCGGTTTTAGTTTTGGTGCCTGTTTTTCGCCCATGGTTTTGCGGTTTTGGATATCCGAAACACTGTGATTTTGGGGCGGATCCTATTTTTCACCCGTGGTTGCTCCATTTGGGGTTGGGGCCCCGAAAGTTGCAGCCCACTAAAAGCCCAACTAGAAACCCTTTGTGTATAAGCCTGACATTGTCGTAAACTTGATGTTTTATGTTTGTGTAATCTGGAATTCTGGACATCGCTATCGGCTACCTGTTATGTGCTGCTAATATATCATGTTATGTATTGCTATGCCTGCTGATTTGTTGGTTTTGGTTAATCCGTTGGTTTTTGGTTAATCCGCGGTTTTGGTTTTGGGGATGAATTTTCACCCGAATCAGGGTTTGGTGCGGTTTTGGTTTTTAGTTTTGGTTTTTGGTTTTGAGTGCCCTGAGACAACATCCGATCCAAACCCGCACCATTGCCATCTTTAGTCTGGCCGGCGACCCGGCGTCCTGGAGCACCCAGAGAAAGCGGTAGTCGGTGGCGACAAGCCCACCCAAGAGTTCCCTGAAATGCCCGTGAGGTTCCCGAAGCTCACGTACACCGATCAGATTGGTTGTCGAGCCAAGCCAAGCAGCCATCATTCCTCGCGCCACAAGCAGGAGGACGACGCTGGCCGGCGCCATTGCGTGCAAACTGCAAAGGTTCTGATGGCGAATAAGTCACCATCCGGTGATGGTGTTGGACTGGTTACAGAATGACGTCGCTTTTGCCTATCACATCGGTCAGTGTCGACTGTCGTCGTGATGCTTACCTGTTGTACGGACGTGTTGATGTCTCAATTCAGGGTTATGTTGTTCTATTGTAATTCGGATCGTTTTATCCGGTCTAGAGGTTTATCTTCAATTGATAACTCCATGTCCAGTTCGTTAAAAAGATTAATATGGTGGCCAGCAGTGATAGTTGTTCCAGTGGTTCAATGAAAAAAAGATCGTAGAAGACCACACACCAGATTATGCAGTAACTCATTAGGCAGGTTTCAGTGTCGCAATTACTGAAGCAGACGCAAACTGAACCCATGACCGCGTGCTGACGTACCAGCTAAACGGAACGAGATCTTGTTCATACTATCATCGTTTTACCTTAGTCGGCATTCGAGGCATCCGCGACCGGCTCGAAAGCGTCGAGCCCCTTAAAGTTCTCCCATGGCCTAAGCCACACCTTGGCCTCGTACACCTTGGTGGCGCCGCCGTCGACCTCCCTGACCTCGACGGTGAAGTAGTACATGTATCCGGCCACCACCTGATGCCTCACCTTGACGAGCCTCACGAACTCCAGCGCCGCGTCCTGCACGCTCGCACGCATCAGATACGTACACGTACAACAACACGGCTGTCAAAATTGACAATGGTGCCTGGCGCCTACGGCCTACCGTCTTGCTGTTGTGCTCGGCGACGGCGAACCGCGCGAGCTCGATGGCGTCGGGGTTCATCTCGCGCCCCGGCATGTCAGTGATGCCGCCACAAATGGTATCCCCGCTCCCCAGGATCCCCGAACCCACGGCGAAGCGAGATCGTGCTGCCGCGGTCGGGTAGAAGGTGGAGGAGGAGAGGCGGGACCGAAGAGCGGCGAGACGTGACGCGGGGAGGAGAGGGAGACGTCCTCTGGCGGCGGCGGCGGCGGCGGCGGCGCGGAGGCCGAGCGCCAGCCTCTGGGCTCCACGAAGCAGCGACGACATCGGCAATTCTCTCGAGCTGCGGCGGCGGACGGCACAAGAACGGCTGCGACTCTTGCGGGAAAATACATAGAGGCCGTACGCCTTGCACCGCAAGACGCTGGGCAGAGATCCATCGGCAGGCCAGGCAGGCTGCTTCGACCCAACCCAAACGGTGCTTTTGAGAATTGGCCCGCCGAGCGACACATATATATGAAAGACGTAAGGCCCACGGTGTCCCCTCGGCCCTCGCGATGGCAGCATTGTGCAGTGAAGCCCAACGAGGCCGCCAGCAGGGTTGGGCTTTCAAATTTGCTCTGATTTTAATTTTCTCCTGAAATTGCATATAGTACCTACGTAGAGCTTGCTCAAAAAAAAAAAAAAAAAAAAAAACCCTACGTAGAGTCATCTCTCAAAAAAAAAAAAAAAAACTACGTAGAGTCAAGTACTCTCTATTCAGCTTGACTTGTCATACGATGGAGTTGCGACGTTTTTTCACCCTAATAATTAAAGCCTTCCCATATGTCAATAATGGCCAGACAGCCAGAACTCACAACGAACGCTCAACCAAGATCCAGAATTCATCCTGCCAGACCTTCATTTTACCTTCTTCGTCGTCGGCATTCACCACCGGCTCGAATGCGTGGAGCCCCTTAAAGTTCTCCCACTGCCTAAGGCACACCTTCGCCTCGTAAAGCTTGCTGGCGCCGGTGCCGACCTCCCTCACCTCGACGGTGAAGTAGTACATGTCTCCGGCCACCAGCTGATGCCTCACCTTGACGAGCCTCACGAGCTCCAGCGCCGCGTTCTGCACGCAACCCACGCGTCAGATACGCACATACAACAACACGACCGATTCCCAATTCACAATGAGCGCATTCGCGATTGGATCAGTAGGCGGGGAGGGGCGGGGAGGGGTGAGGGAGGGTCGAGGCGTACCGTCTTGCTGTTGTGCTCGGCGACGGCGAAGCGCGCGAGCTCGATGGCGTCGGGGTCCATCTCGCGCCCTGGCGCGTCATTGATGCCGCCACAGATGTCGTCAGACTACCCGCACTCATGGAACTCTATTTTCATCCCTCTAAAGGAATATTCGTCCCCGGTCGCCCGCATTCCTTACTCTATCCATCTTTCTCCCGCACTCATCAATCCTTTACAAGTTACTCAATACCAACAAGTGGGTCCCACATGTCAAGATTTTTCTTTTTCCTTTTTTTTCCTTTTCCTTTTCCCCTCTCCTTATCCATTCCCGCTCTCTCTCCTCGCCTCACCGACGCCGCCCGCCCCCGTCCTCCATCTCCACCTTCACCGGCGGCTTCACCTCCTCGCCGGCGCACTCATCACCGCCGCCCCCTCCTCCTCTCCTCTCCCTCCCATGGCGGCCTCCCTCCTCCCTCCTCCATCGCCCGGCGGCGGAGCTCCCTCCTCCCTCCTCCATCGCCCGGCGGCGGAGCTCCCTCCTCCCTCCTCCATCACCCGGCGGCGGAGCTCCCCCGGCGGCTAGGGGGCGGAGCTTGCCCGCTCACCCGGCGGCGGAGCTCCCCCCGGCCATGGCGCGAGGCTGCCGGGGCCGCGTCGTCCCCCGCCCCATCTCCATCCGGCGCCCCTCTCTCTCCGCGCCCGTCGTCGTCGAGCGGGCGGAGGTCCGCCGCCGCAGGATCCGCCGGCGAGGGCCCTCGCTCCCCCCCCTCTTCCTCGCCGGCGCTCCACCTCCGCGCCGGCGGCCTTCCTCTTCCTCCATGGCGGCCTTCCTCCTCCTCGGTGTGCTACTCCGGCTCCGAGCGGCGGGCGGCCATGGCCGCGAAGGGAGCTCCCGGCAGCCTCCTCTTCCCCATGGCGAGCGGGCGGAGCTCGGAGGCGGAGCGGGCGGCCATGGCGGGGACAAGATCCGGCAGGCCCGGCGGAGCAGGCCCGGCGGACGGCCATGGCTGCCCGAACGAGCGGCCCTCTACCGCCTCCTCCTCCCCAGCTCCGGCGCGGCCATGGCGGAGCACCACGCCGCCCTGCTCTCCCTCCGCCGCCACGCAGCCATGGCGGGCGGCCATGGCGGCCTCCTTGAGCTCCTCCGGCTCCGGCGCGGTGGCCATGGCGGCCTCCTTGAGCTCCTCCGGCTCCGGCGCGGCTGCCATGGCGGCCTCCTTGAGCTCCTCCGGCTCCGGCGCGGCGGCCCGTCCTCCCCGGCCCCTTCTCTCCTCCCCCCTCGCCTTGCTCTCTCTTCTCGCCGGGCCCGCGATGTCTTTGCGTTCGATGCCGTACTCACGCAAATTAGCCGTTCGTCCGTCGGAACGCAAGCTTTTGCGTAGCCTTTGCGGACGCCGCTGCAGCAGATTCCTACGCAAAAGCTTCCTTCAGGAAGCAGTTGCGTACACCAGTGCAGCTCGCCTCATGGATCCCCAGGATCCCCCAACCCGTGGCCGCGGTCGGGTAGTGGGCGGAGGAGGGGCGAGTCGTCACGTTCCCTCCACTGACCGGTGACCGGGCCTCGCCACCGAACCCACCGCACCGCACCCAACTAATCCGCCACTCATTCCCCACGCGGGCCGGCCTGGCACTGGCACGTTTCCCTCCCCTAGGCCCCTAGAGATAACCGCAACGACGACTCTGTTTCCGCCGGCGCACGCAGCGGTCAGCAGACAGCAGCCTCTCCTGCCGTCGTCGACTCGCCGGCGGCGGCGGCGTTGCGCCCCCACTCTGCAGCCCTGTAGATGTGTACTTTGTAGCCCTGTAGATGTAGGTGAGCAGCTGGGGGTGTTGGTGGCGGGTCGATTTCCGCCCAGAATATCCGGCGGCAAGCGACGCTAGTTTATTCCGGCTCCGGGCTTTTCTTCCGCCGCGGAACGTGTCAAAAGCGTCGCGTTCCTTTTCCGTTCCCCCGGTAGTATGGTCCCCTGCCCCGCGGGAGCGTGACGGCTTCACGCAAGGAATCCAGGGCGCAGCTGCTGCTGAGAGCCGAATTGCTGATGCGCCATCGTTCGGCGTCGTCGCGTGCCTGTCTCATTTGGTCCGTCCTTGACACCTGCAGGCCTGCTTGCCCGACGCCATGACTATCAACGGATGGCGTTGGTATATAACACAGTTTCGTACGCATGTGGCGCCGTGTCCGGGTAGCAGTGTGTGGCCGTGTGTCCGTGCATTCCTGATATCGAGTTTGTACAGGCAAGGAAAAGGTCTGTACCTCTGAAGCTCGCTTGACACCCTAGTACATTCAGGTGCAACTTTTTATCGCTCAAGTTGTCTAGTACGACTGCTTACTGGTTTCTTTTTTCTCCAATTATTGATACGAACGACTGGTTGCTGTCATTGTCTAAGAGAAGTCGTCTGCTACATCCAAAGCCAGCGCAGCGCAATTTGGCAGGTATATTCGACCCTAATCAGAGAGAAAATCCTTTTTTTTTTTAAAAAAAAGATCAGAGAGAGTTGCACTAGAATAAGCGAAAGGCCCTCTTCTACTCCTGAGCGCGACACGTTGCTGCGACTCTGTCGTCCGTGAGGACGTGCTGTCGGTCACAGCTTGTCACTGTACAACCACGGATCAGCAACCGTTTTCTTTTCTTCTTTTGTTTTACCATCGTTTTCCTTTCCGCTTTAACTGGTCTTTGCACGGCGAGACCGAGTCTAGAAATTAACCTCAACGCACACGACATGGTATGTGATCCAAAGGAGATGGCGCATGTGGAATCCTTTGGAGACTTGGCCCGTAGCTGTCGCTGGACGACGGAGTAATATAGTCTGATTAGGGACGGCTATAGCATTTCGTTCTACTACTAGAACTTGTGCTGAAACGAAATACACATTTTACAGACTATAAATGGTTCCAGCTAAAAGATTTATATAGTGGAACATCATCTGTTCTGATATGTATTGAAATATAGATTTTGTGTATGTAATCGTTGAATGCACCAATATAGCCACTTTTACTCGTATAAGCGGACCACAAATTCAAATCCTAAACGATACGATGAGAGACACAAAACATATTGTGAGAGGTAAAAGAATGCAAAAAAAAAAAAAAAAATCTATTCAAGACTTAGGTATATAATAAAAAATACAGATATAGATATAAAAGCTAATAATTGTTTTACTTGTTAAGTATTGTATAGCTGTTTGGGAGGATGCTAGAGCTGTGGATTTTCATTACGAAATAATTGCATACAAGGAAAGTTTTTTTCTTCACAAAACCGAGCCGGCAGATTTTCTAGTTGATCAATCAATCAATTATATGGAGCCGTGGAGCACTGCCTATAGTGCTCACGCGGTACGGTGTCAACCGATCCACCTTATCAATTTTTCGAAGAACAAACGAAAGACAAGTCAAAGGCCCCTATTACAATTTCAGCGTAAACTAAACCCCTAAATCGCTCTTTTTTCCTATTTTAAAACCAAAAGAAAATGATATCCCCCACCAAACATGCTTTCCAGTTGCGACTTGCGAGCACGAGACGATTGTCCACGTGGCCACCGCGCCCAGTCCACGGTCCCCCCGTCCCGTTCTCCTCACCTAAACCCCCGACCCATCCCGACCTCTTCCCCAAATCCACAGATCCGCCCTCCCCTCCTCCTCCGCCTCCACCTCCACCCTGCGCCGCGCTTTCGCAGCCGAGACCCTCCCCACCTCCGGATCCAGATCCGCCGCCACCAGCGCCTGCTCCTCCCCCTCCTCCTCCTCCTGCTGCGGCTGCTGCGCCACCACCACCACCGCGAGGACCGGCGGCAGCGGCAGCGGCGGCGGCGGCGGAATCATGGGGCGGGACGGCGGTGGCGGCGTCGCCGGCGGCATGTCGGACTCGGTGCTCCGGAAGGTGCTCCTCTCCTACTTCTACGTGGCGGTGTGGATCTTCCTCTCCTTCTCCGTCATCGTCTACAACAAGTACATCCTCGACCCCAAGATGTACAACTGGCCCTTCCCCATCTCGCTCACCATGGTGCACATGGGCTTCTGCTCGTCCCTCGCCGTCGCGCTCGTCCGCGTCCTCCGCGTCGTCGACCTCCCGACCTCGCCCGCCATGTCGCCGCAGCTCTACACCTCCTCCGTCGTCCCCATCGGCGCGCTCTACGCCATGTCGCTCTGGTTCTCCAACTCCGCCTACATCTACCTCTCCGTCTCCTTCATCCAGATGCTCAAGGCGCTCATGCCCGTCGCCGTCTACTCCATCGGCGTCCTCTTCAAGAAGGAGACCTTCCGGTCCTCCGCCATGCTCAACATGCTCTCCATCTCCTTCGGAGTGGCCATCGCCGCCTACGGCGAGGCGCGCTTCGACGTCCGCGGCGTCGCGCTGCAGCTCGCAGCCGTCGCCTTCGAGGCCACGCGCCTCGTGCTCATCCAGATCCTGCTCACCTCCAAGGGCATCTCGCTCAACCCTATCACCTCGCTCTACTACGTCGCGCCCTGCTGCTTCTGCTTCCTCCTCGTGCCATGGGCCTTCGTCGAGCTGCCCAGGCTGCGCGCCGTCGGCACCTTCCAGCCGGATTTCTTCATCTTTGGGACAAACTCGCTCTGCGCCTTTGCGCTCAACCTTGCCGTCTTCCTGCTGGTCGGCAAGACATCGGCGCTGACCATGAACGTCGCCGGAGTAGTCAAGGACTGGCTGCTGATTGCCTTCTCGTGGTCTGTGATCCGGGACACCGTCACCCCGATCAACCTGTTCGGGTACGGAATCGCGTTCTTAGGTGTGGGCTACTACAATCATGTCAAGCTGCAGGCCCTCAAGGCCAAGGAGGCCCAGAAGAAAGCCGCCCAGGCTGATGAGGAGGCTGGGTCGCTCTTGCAGGAGCGCGATGGACACAGTGATCGCAAGAGCGACAATCAGGCTTAGAGTGCCAGATCTGATCCTGGCTTCCCCATATTATTGGTTGGTTCTTGATCCCCTCATGCTATTGCTACCATTGTCACTTGCATTACATGTGAGAGAAGTGTATGTTTTTAGCTTGCATTGGGGTAGAAGAGTTCTATCTTGAGAAAATTGTTATTATGTTCATATTTAACTGGTATCTTTTTTTTGTTGCAATCAAACATCAATCTTTCTTTGTGGACCATGGGCTACTAAACACATCTATTTTGTTTACACTAATGAAATAGAATTCTACAAAATTGTTGTGTTAATATGTTACCACTAGTCTGCAACTGAAATGTGCCTTTTGAACAAAATAAGAATATCTGGAACTAATAAAACTAGTAATTTTGCTGTTCCTGTGGTCATTTTCATGTTCTAATTTTGCTGGAATATTATACAGGGGATCTGATGCAAGGTGCAAAGACTGGAGTTTGGTTTACGGTTGCTTTCAAGGAGGTGTGTGTGGAGGTTGCTTGCACCTCTTTAACTTTGGGTCTGAAGAGCAAATCAGAAGTATTCATGGGTTAGGAAATATGCACCTGCTTGCTGGAGAGCTTTGCCCTGTTATTTATTTAGACACTTTTGTTCTACAGATAGGCAGCCTTGCCTTACTACCTCTCTTGTCCATTGCCTAAATTTATTTGTTCTCCTAGTAGATTAGGGACTAAAGATGTACTGCTGCAGATTGTTAATTTGGTGGTTATTTTCGATATATAATGAGCTTACTGTAATCTAGCAGTTGAGTTTAGTCTTTCTCTTGCGAAGTCTTTCGTTTATTCGTGGACTGGTCAGCGTGTTGTGTGGATTATTCTTTACTGGTGATAATTATTGTTAGGATGTCTTTTTCAGATTTTAGTTCAGATGTGTATATAGTCTACATCTCTTTGATGAGCAGATGGTTACATTGGTGGGGAAGTCTTGCATATCTATTTTCACATGCATGATACAGTAAGCTTTAAGCTGTAAAACAAATTAAGAATCTAGTCTCAACAACATGCTGCATCCTGCTATTCACTATTCGGACTCATGTCATGGGGTTGGGGATCATAGCTCATTAATTTTGCTTGCTTTTTTATAGAACTAGGTTGGGGTACATAGATTATTAATTTTGCTTGCCTGTTGAGATCAGGCATTATATGACGCCCCTCAATTTGCATCTTGGTCTACTGCTGATTGAACTAGGTTGGTTGATGGTTGGTGAACATGATATTAATCGCCTGGTCCTGCGTCTCCCGGCTGCTGTGTGGTACTGGTACCCCTTCTTGCGATTGCGATGGTTTCAACAGCTTATGCTTTCAATCCAAGCTGAATTAGGTGCAAACTGGTAGGGTCTCCTTTGTAGTTTAGAACCACAGTTGCTTGCTTGAAATCCAGTGACAGAGCAACATTGGCAAACATGTGATCTCGTAGCACTAGCAAAGTTAAATCTGCCTGTTGGAACTGCATTAGTTCTTGTGTTTTGTGCAGTGTTCGACTAAACGGCCAAATGGTGGCTAAACGGTAAATGGTGGAAAACTGTGTTGTTCAGGGGGTATTCGGAAATTAAACGGTTGACCGTTTAGCTCCATTTAAGCACCACGTAAACGGCCTAAACGCTGGCGAACGAACTGTTTACCGTTTGGCATTTAGGATAACATTGGTTTTGTGGCTGCAAAAATGATGCCATTGAACATTGGGGTTGCAAACAAGATTGGCCTTTTATGAACCAGGCGCTTGGATGATGTTCTAGCGTTTAGGATAACGTTTGTGGCTGCAAAAATGATGCCATTGAACATTGGGGTTGCACATCTGCCAGAAACAAGATTGGCCTTTTCTGAACCAGGAGCTTGGGTGAGATTCTACCTGTGCTTCAGAATCACTACCTTTTGAATTACGTTCATGTGACTGAAATTTGTGGAGTTGGGCCCTTGTTTGTTGCTTTCAGAATTCAGAGCCCAGAAAGATTAGGACCGACCAAATTGGAAATTGCTTGATCTGTTGTTGCGGCACTACGCAAATCACGGACATTTTTTTTTTTTTTTCGTTCCCCTACCGGCATTGATGAACATGGGGGGCAAGACCACGGGGAGCAGCTAGTGGGCTGGCTATCCAGAGCATTATCGCTTCTAACAGAAGCCAACAACCAACATTCTACCGGTCCTCTTCGCGATCGTGCTGGGTGTTTTGGTTAAAGAGTTGACCCAAGCATTGGCCGCTGTCAGTAACATGTAGATGCTTATTCTCTAATTTATCAGCAACTTGGAATGGCACAGGTCATGCGGTTTCAGTAAAACATACTGGGTTAGGTGGTTAGGCCATTTTTCAAATACACAGGAAATACTATCTTATACTCGTACTGCACTCTCTAAATTTAAAATAGCTGTCTATACTGCTATTTCCGTTTTCAGAGGAACACAGGCCTTGTTTAGATTGCAAAAAATTTCAACCTGGTGAATAGTACCACTTTCGTCTTATTTGGCAAATATTGTCCAATTGTGGACCAACTAGGCTCAAAAGATTCATCTCATGATTTCTAACTAAACTGTGCAATTAGTTATTTTTTTTATCTACATTTAGTGCTCCATGCAAGCGGCTAAAAATTGATGTGATGGAGAGAGAGTGAAAAAACTTGCAATTTCATGGCAATCTAAACAAGGCCACATACATCAACTGGCCAGACAAGAATTGTTATCTGTTTTCTTCCAACTGACCAGTTGGAGCACTGCTATATCATTCATCTAGCAAAAAGTAAGCAGAGTTTTACATATTGTTGTTATTACATAAATAATAACCAATTCACACAAAACAAAGGTCACAGTCATTGATTGGGCTAAACAATTGACTGGAGTCCCCCACATCTACTTGATTGATTGGGCTAAACAATTGACTGGAGTCAACAACTACCCGTAGGAAGTTCTTCAATTCGTTTCTTCCTTCTAAATGTTGCAGCTTACAGCTTGCTTGCACGAACAAGGCCACAGTCATTGTTTGTTTGTCTAGAGCTTTGTCCCTACAGTGATGACTCCCACCACTCCACCAGCGTAATGGCTTCATCTATACATAACACTTATTTTCGTAGATGCCAACATCTCCGTTCCAAGACTCAGATCACTGTCGCAATAACAGTAACGCGTCTCCCCAGTGTGAATGTGTGGACCTCATTGTTACGTAGCATTTCTCTTGCACAATGCCGCACCTAGACCACCGGTACTATTAGCTAGTACGAGTAAAATTGTTACCTTGTACATCACTAATTACATAGATAGTTTGTAGTCTAAATTTATGTTGTAATTGAGCAGATTGGCTGGACAGGTTATGTGTATCCCATACAAGAATGAGTGGTGAATTTGTTAATTGAACTTTTAGTTTTTTCTTGTGTTAATTCACGCAGAGCTTTCCTCCTTGTGTTTGTGATGGAGTGATCAGAAGCCCTAAGAGCCATTTAACGCATCTCGGTTTTGCGGTGTCGTTGAGATGATGTTAGTTTCTTCTTTTGTTATTTCTTGACATTAGGTTGAATTTGTTATATTTGCAGCTTCGAAATTATTAGTCTTTGGCTTCTATACCCTTCATCATATGATTTACTCCCTCTGTCCCATAAAAAGCGCAATCATTAGTCAAGTTGTTGTTAAATATGATCGTTCCAACAACTTCTTGACTTAAAGACACTACAGATTGCGTCTTCCTTTATGTAGACATTTAGGTTGAAACTAAAAATTACTTAGAAATTAACGTGAACTTTGAATGCCTGCAGAAAGGAATGCACATTGTGGCCTACAACGACAAGGCTGGTCGTGATTTGCGTGTTTAATCCGATGAGACAAACTACTATGAAATGCAATGGCCAACAACACAAGCGCACAATGGTAAAAACTACTGCATAATCATAATTATTTCTTATTAGTAGAGACACAATCAGGTATGAACTTATTAGTGCGATTAATTAGCCATTAAAGCAACTGATCTTAGACCTAATCATGAGATTAACTTATTGTTGGCCCTAATCATAAGTTTGGATTTACCCAAGCATGCACATAAAGAGTAATTAGAGCATAATCATTCACACTTATTGGCAGATCATAATTGGAATCAAAGCTCTACAAAGGGCTAAAATTAGAAACTTGCAATCAAGATTACTAGAGAACTAGATTAATAGTTGTTGGAACTTGGGTTCTAGATAGATTAAAGGGCGAGTAGATAGGAGAGGCTAGGATTTACAAATGAGTGGAAGGAGAGAGACTCCTTGCCCAATGCTCTTGACAATATATGCATCAATAATTTATAAGCGCCTCTTAGTGAGGGAGGAGTTTGCAAGCTACAACATTGACCCTATTGGACCTCTTCAAGGGGAGTATTGACATCATATGGGCCAATCAATGGTGGTTCGTGCCTTAAAACCAAGCTATGATCATGCTAAAGTTAAATAACACTCACTCCGCTGTACTAAAAACTATTGTGACAAAACAAACTAAGTCTGACAAGAATACTACCACCTAGAAAGCTCTAAAAAAGTGCATGCTACGATGGCGAGAAAATTAAGATGGCTACAAGTCTAGATTACACAAATGATAAGCAACGCAATAGTAATTAGGGTTTGTCGGGTACCTAGATTAGGGGGTCCTAAATTGGGTGAATTAGAGACCAACAAATCAACCTCATCCCCCTCTAAAAACCCCGAAACTAATTAACCGCAGAAACCCCAATTCTTCTCGTGGGCCGGCCCAAGATCGTGCCCACAAAGCCTCGAAACCTTCGGCTCGAGCAAAGAACCGCTCACCCGCTCGAGCAAGAAGTACGGAAACCGCTCGAGCGTACGACTGCTCGAGATGATGACGTAAACCGCTCGAGCGGGCAACCGCTCGAGCGAGAACGAAAACCGCTCGAGCAGGCAACCGCTCGAGCGGGACGTAAAACGCTCGAGCGAGCGCCCGCTCGAGTCCACCTACAATCATTGCCTACCCACGGCACGCACATGGCTACAGTATACGTAATAGTGGGAGGTACGCCTGCTCCACCTAACCCCATGGCTATAGTGTGTGACATAGTGAGAAGTATGCCGGTCGCTTCTCCTATTCCACTGCCCATACCCGTGATTCAGGCGTGCCAGACTACACTATTACGCCACGCTGAGTACTGTGGCGCGTGCGGCACTCTCTCCTGACGCCATCGTCAACACTCCGTACCACCAACTGCGTCGTCCCGTCCCGTCGCTCGGACCACTGCCCCCTCGGGGCAGCTTCCAACCACTCGAGGAGTGGTGACGGACGCGACCTGAACGAGGGACGCACAGTGTTCTGTCTTTCCCACCTCGACGACCATACTGCGGGGTTCCCGGGCGCACGTGCTCGACCACGACAACGCCATACCTCGACTACGTCAGCCCACGACCGAGAAGGACGAGCAGGCCATCGTCGACCATACCGCTACGAGCTCGAGCCCGACCAAAGGGAGCGTCTGATCTCGACGACTCGACATGGCGCACGTACCTCGACGTCACGCCCACGACAGCCCTACCTACTCGTACTCCTGAGCCTCCTCTTGGCCTATAAAAGGGGACGCCAGGGACTAGTCTAGGGACGGTTTTTACGCCTTCATCCACAACACACTTCCACGCACGCTAAGTCTCAGGACTCGCTTGTATTCACCCGTACAAGCACCCCGGTGCAAGATAATACAAAACTCTCCCCCTCTCGCCGGACGTAGGGCATTCTTTGCCTGAACCAGGATAAACGCTTGTGTCCATCTTGCATCACCATCCGGATTAGGGAGCACGCATAGAAATTTACTCGTTGGTGTTATACCCCCCGGGGTACGAAACACCGACAGTTGGCGCGCCAGGTAGGGGGTGTCGCGTGCTTTTCGTTCGATTCCCGCCATTTTCCGGATGGCATCGCCCACTCTTTCGTTTCCTTTCGCCACGGTGATCTGGTTTGGGAGTCTAGAGTTCATGTCGCTCGGCCCAGGCCACGACATGGCTCTACTCTCAATTGGAAAACCAGGAGGGGGACGCTCGTCACCCCCACGCGCTGGTGGGGTCGCGCGTCGACCGCGCCACCACGGTTCGCCACCACGTCGCCGACGCCACCAGCATCAGCATCGCCGTCAGCAGGCACAGGGCCTCGAGCACCCAGCTCGTGTGCCTTCCCAGTCAGACGCCACGATGCACCCGGCCCGGTGCCAAGTGTGCGGCGGGGAGGCGGCACATGGGCGGGAGTCCATGACGTGGACCCCGGCTTCACGTTTGCCATGCGCTCGCCGAGAGAGCCCGGCACGGCGCCTCGAGCGCGCGCGGCCGACGTCGCCCAACCCGTTGCCGCACGGACTCTACCGAGCTCGTCGCGCGCCCGTTTGGGCTCGGAACGCCGCCACCACGTATGCCAACGAGATCCGGTCGGTCATGGGACCACGGGAGGAGAGTCCCGGCCCCTCCCCGCGGGCCACCATGGACTTGGAGATCGTATGGCCGGCATCGGTGGACCGCGGGTTTGACAGCGCTGGCTCACAACGCCGCACCACGGTCGGGGATATGCGCCGCCGGATCGAGGAGGAGAGCACGGGGAGACCACGGACGCCGTCCGCCGCTAACCCGACTCCGATGACTCGGACTCGGGGTGCTATGACTGGCTCGCGAGTGTTTTCATCTCAACAACAACGTTACGTCGGATGAGGAGACCGAGATGGCGCCGCCGTGGCCGTCCCCGGCCTAACCGGGCGGGACGTGACCCCGCCGGTCGGGACGTCGCGGCCGCAGCCCCGGGTGATTGAGCCACGCGGACCGCCACCACAAGCCCAAGATAACCAGCGACCTGAAGACAATGCTCGAGCAGCACAATGGGCCCAGCTCAGGGAGATCGAGGATAAGATGGACGAGGAACACACGAATCTGGAGCTGCTCAAGCGCGCGCTTGAGCAGAACCACCCGCCCCCTCCTCGAGCTCTTGGCGCTCGAGGAAGGGCACGGGACGTCTTCAACCGCATCGTCAACGATGGACGACCGGAAGCGCCGCCCGAGCCAGCCCACTTCCCTCGAGCAAGCCAAAATGTGCTAGCGGCAGCTATGCTACTGCGCGACATGCCGGCACCCTCGAATCCGCATGCATTGCGGATGCGAGATGAGATCCAAGGGCTCCTCCAAGTCGCAGCCGTCCAGCAGGCCGAAAGCTCGGCCTCGAGACAGCGTGAGGCAGCCCCAGAACAACCACGGCACGAGCGGGAGGGTTCCGTCCACCAAGAGGCACCCCCTCGAGGTGGAAGAGCCCCTGCTCGAGAACGCATCATCGACAATCGTGCACCCCAAGGTGCACGCCATGACATCAACGATAACCAACGACGCAAGGCTGCGGGTGCTGAGGACCGAGGCTACAAGGCCCATCGAGGCGGGCGCTACGACAGCGACGAGGACCGGCTGGCTCCCGAGCCGCCGGGCCCTCGAGTCTTTAGTCGAGCCATCCGCAACACGCCATTGCCAAACCCGTTTCGACCCCCCACGAGCGTGGTCAAGTACAATGGGGAGACCAAGCCGAGCTCTGGCTGGCCGACTTCCGGCTGGCCTGCCAGCTGGGAGGGGCTCGAGAGGATAAGGCAATCATACGCCGGCTCCCATCAAGCTCTCGACACCGCTCGACGGTGGCTCGAGGAGCTTCCCCCCTATCAGATCTACGATTGGGCCGATCTGGTCCGGATTTTCGAGGGGAACTTCAAGGGCACATACATCCGACCCGGCAACTCGTGGGATCTCCGCACCGCAAGCAAAATACCTCGGAGTCCCTCCGGATTTTGCTCGACGTTTCTCCAAGCCGCGCACCGAGCCGCCGCACATCCCACCATGACGTCATCCCGGCGTTTGTCTCGTGCACCACCCGCAAAGAGCTCGTGCGGGAACTCGGGCGCAACCGCCCAAAGACGGTGAACGAGCTCATGGACGTCGTCGCCGACTACGCTGCCGGCGACGAGGCCGTGGGAGCCTTCTTTGGCGGAGCTAGGAACAAGCCCGCGCCGCCCCCAGGGGGCGGTGAGGGATCGAGCAAGAACCAGAAGAAGAACGGGAAGAAGAAGAAGGGCAACCAGCAAGGCAAGCGCGCGGTCGGAGAAGACGAGGTGGCCGCGGCCGAGCGCAAGAAGCCTAGACCCCCACCGGATGGGGGCGTCTTCGACAAGATGCTGAAGCAACCCTGCCCGTACCACAAAGAACCGGTCAAACATAACCTCGAGGACTGCCGTATGCTTCGAGGTTACTTCAAGAAAATTGGCCTCGACAAGGACGATGGCAAGAAGGATAAGGGTGGCGAGGATCGAGCCAACGACGATGACGACGGTGGGTATCCGCCCATCACCGAGTGCTACATGATCTACGGCGGCCCGACCACCCAGATGACACGTCGAGAGCGGAAGGCCGAGCGCAGGGAGGTTTTCGCCATGAAACCCGCCACGCCTCAATTTCTCGACTGGTCGGATGCCTCCATCACGTACGACCGTGATGATCATCCAGACCACGTCACCAATCCCGGCTCGTACCCTCTCGTCGTCGCCCGATCATCCTCAACGCCCGCTTCACCAAAGTTCTCATGGATGGAGGAAGCGGCCTCAACATCATCTACATGGAGACCCTCACGTTGCTCGGCATCACAAGAGCCGACCTCCGGCCCGAGCCGGGGCTTCCACGGAGTGGTCCCCGGCAAGAAAGCGCTCACGATCGGCCGCATCGACCTCCCCGTCGTCTTTGGGACACGCTCGAACTTTCGTCGAGAGGTCTTAACTTTCGACGTACCCGGTTCGAAGGGACGTACCATGCCATCTTGGGCGGCCGTGCTACACAAAATTCATGGCGATCCCCGGCTATGCCTACCTCAAGCTTAAGATGCCGGACCAAAGGAGTCATCACTATCGGCTCCACGTACGAGCACGCCTACCACCGCGATGTGGAGTGCGTCGAGAACGGGAATCACCGACAAACGTCTTTGGGAACATCTAAAGACCTAGCCATGATGCTTGATTGCATGGCGGCCGAAGCCGCCGCTCCAACGCCCAAGCGACCGGGCCGGCAATTTCGAGCCCGCCGAAGACACCAAGAAGATCCCGCTCGATCCAAGCTCCTCGGGGAGAAGACGCGATCATCGGCACCTCCTCGACGACGAATAGGAAGCAGTGCTCGTCGACTTTCTCCGCGCGAACGCTGACATGTTTGCGTGGAGTCCCTCGGACATGCCTGGCATACCGAGGGATGTCGCCGAGCACGCCTTGGAGATCCGTCCCGGTTCAAGACCTGTCAAGCAACGCCTGCGCCGCTTCGACGAGGAGAAGCGTAGGATCATCCGCGAGGAGGTCGAGAAGCTCGAGAAGGCCGGATTCATCAAGGAGGTACATCATCCCGAGTGGTTAGCTAATCCTGTGTTGGTAGAGAAAAAGAATGGAAAAATGAGGATGTGTGTAGATTACACTAGTTTAAATAAAGCATGTCCCAAAGTTCCATTTCCTTTGCCTCGAATAGATCAAATTGTTGATTCCACGGGTTGTGAAGTACTTTCCTTTCTCGATGCCTACTCGGGCTATCACCAAATCAAAATGAAGGAGTCCGACCAGCTCGCGACTTCTTTCATCACCCCCATGGGCATGTATTGTTATGTCACAATGCCCTTTGGCCTTCGAAACGCCGGGGCAACATATCAACGCTGCATGCTCCATGTTTTCGAGAAACACATAGGAGAGACCGTCGAGGCCTACGTCGATGACATCGTTGTCAAGACTCGAAAAGTAGAAAACCTTGTCGAGGACCTCAAGTTGACGTTTGACCCTCCGGCTAAAAACATCAAGTTGAATCCCGAGAAGTGTGTCTTTGGCGTGCCTCGAGGCATGTTGTTAGGGTATATCGTCTCCCAGCGCGGTATCGAGGCCAATCCCGAGAAGATTGCGGCCATCATGAGAATGGGGCCGATTCGAGACCTGAAAGGGGTGCAAAAGATCACTGGATGCTTAGCTGCACTCAGTCGGTTCATTGCGCGCCTGGGAGAAAAAGCCTTGCCTCTGTACCGGCTCCTCAGAAAATCCGAGCACTTTGCATGGACACCTGAAGCAGAGGAGGCCCTCTCGAAGCTAAAGAGCATGCTCACATCTCCGCCCGTGCTCGTGCCGCCCCGACCGGCTCGAGATGGCGTACCCGCCGAATCCCTCCTCCTCTATGTTGCCGCAACCACTCAGGTGGTCAGCACAGTCATAGTGGTCGAGAGACAGGAAGAGGGGCACACGCTCCCCGTCCAACGGCCGGTGTATTTCATCAGTGAGGTGCTCTCAGACGCCAAAATTCGATACCCCCATATCCAAAAGCTGCTCTACGCAATCGTGCTCACCCGTCGAAAACTCCAGCACTACTTTCTTAGCCACCCGGTGACGGTGGTAACATCATTCCCACTTGGGGAAATTATCCAGAACCGGGAAGTCGTGGGTCGAATCGCCAAGTGGTCAGTCGAGCTCATGGGCGAGACCATCACGTACGCCCCTCGGAAGGCTATCAAATCTCAAGTGCTTTGGCTGATTTTGTCGGCCGAGTGGACCGACGTCCAACTCCCCCGGTCCGCATCCGAGCCGAGCTGTGGACCATGTACTTCGACGGGTGACTTATGAAGACAGGAGCAGGCGCGGGCTTGCTCTTCATCTCGCCCCTCGGAGTGCATATGCGTTACGTAGTGCGCATCCACTTTGCCGCCTCGAACAACATGGCAGAGTATGAGGCGCTCGTTACCGGGTTGCGCATTGCCATCGAGCTTGGGGTCCGACGCCTCGATGCTCGAGGCGACTCGCAGCTCGTTATCGACCAAGTGATGAAAGCCTCAAGCTGCCACGATGAAAAGATGGAAGCGTACTGCAGTGAGGTGCGCAAATTGGAAGCCAGCTTCCATGGTCTCGAGCTCAACCACATCCCAAGGCGCTTCAATGAGGCTGCGGACGAGCTGGCCAAAATCGCCTCGTCTCGAGCACCGCTACCCCCAGACGTCTTCTCGAAAGATCTTCACGAGCCATCCGTAAAATGGGACTCGGGGGCTGGGGCAGGACCAGCCGTTGAGCCTACACCCACAACCGCACCCCCCTCGACGGGGGCCATGGTCGTGGAGATCGACCAGGCTACGACCCCACCAACCGACTGGCGTGCACCATTCCTCGAGTATCTCATTCGAGGGGAGTTACCAGAAGATCGAACGGAGGCAAGGCGACTAGCTCGTCGAGCCAAGACTTACGTCCTTTACGGGGACGACGAGAGCTCTACCGACGGAGCCCAACCGGTGTACTCCAACGGTGCATCTCGATCGAGGAAGGCAGGAAACTGCTCAGAGACATGCACTCGGGGGCTTGTGGGCACCATGCTGCGCCAAGAAACCTTGTCGGGAACGCATTCCGTCAAGGCTTTTACTGGCCCACTGCAACTGCCGACGCCATCAGGCTTGTTCGAGCGTGTGAAGGATGCCAGTTCTACGCCAAGCAAACGCATCTTCCAGCACACGCACTCCAGATGATCCCCCTCACGTGGCCATTTGCGGTCGGGGGCTCGATCGGTTGAACCCCTCAAAAGACAACGGGAGGCCACACCCACTTGCTCGTGGCCATCGATAAGTTCACCAAGTGGATCGAGGCCAAGCCCATCACTAACATCCGCTCGGGCGAGCGGTCGAGTTCTTCACCGAAATCATCCATCGCTTTGGAGTACCTAACGTCATCATTACGACAATGGCACCCGGTTCACGGGCAAAAATTCTTGGACTTCGCGATCGGAATCACATCCGTGTGAACCGGTCGCGCGCCTACCCTCGAACTAATGGCCAAGTCGAGCGCGCAAATGGCATGATCTTGCAAGGTCGAAGCCAAGGATTTTCAAACGCTTGAACAAACACGGCAACAAGTGGGTAACGAACTCCCATCTCGTCCTATGGAGTCTCGGGACGACCGAGAGTCGAGCCACTTGGGTTCACCCCATTCTTCTTGGTCTATGGGTCTGAGGCCGTCCTCCCCACTGATCTCGAGTACGGGTCCCCTCGACTCAAGGCCTACAACGAGCAGACTAATCAGGAAAGGCTGGCAAACGCCATCGACCAAGCAGAAGAGGCTCGAGACACGGCGCTCCTACACTCTGCGCGCTACCAACAGAAGCTACGGCAATATCACGAAAAGAATGTGCGCAAGAGGGATTTCAACGTCGGCGATCTCGTGCTCCGTCGACGCCAAGATAACAAGGGGCGCCACAAGCTGACTCCTCCTTGGGAAGGTCCGTTCATCGTGGTCAAGGTGCTAAAACCGGGGACATACAAGCTAGCCGACGGAAAAGGCTCGACCCTCACCAACGCGTGGAACATCGAACAGCTACGTCGTTTTTTCCCCTAGGCCTCGATGCCTTGTACATATTTTCGTTTAAATTATACCGCTAGCATGAATAAATAAGTTAGTTTCTCACTTTTTGTTCATACGCAAGGTGGGCTCGGCTTTGTTTCCACAAAGTCAAGCCCCCTCGGGGAGCTAGACCGGGGGGGAACCCCCGAAGTCCTCGAAAAACACACCTAGTTTTTCCGAAAACGAGGCTCGACATAATTTTCCCTCCTCGCCTCGAAATTTTTCGTAAGACTAAATATTTGCGTCACCTCGAACTCATCGAGCCGGGCGACCGAGCACAAGGCTTCCCACGCTTCCGAGCTACGGCACCCTAACTCACCCCTCTCGAAGCGGTTCGAGCGCGGCGCCAACACTTAGCCGAAACAAAGTAAAGGCGGGAAGTGGAAAATAATGTCGAGCGCAAAGAAAAAACTAGAGTATAACGGTTCAAATCACAGGAGCCAAGATTTTAGGCCGCTTAGGCCACTCTCATAGCCAAAAATACTTGTTTTCTTACAAGGGCCTTGTTGCCCGGATTACGGCTCGCAGCCGGTTGGAATCTACTCTACGCCCGGCGGGAGGACTTCATGCAGCGAGACCGCCTCCAAGACGGGCGCCCGGTTCTTCGGCCTCGGCCTTGAGCCGCTCGATCCGGGTTGACCCCTCCTTCTTGCTCGCCCTCGACATAGGCGAAGCCGCTCGCCACGGCCTCCATCCCGGTCCGGGCCTCCTCCCTCGAGACGCTGAATCCCGAGTAAAAGATGGCCATCGTCCGGCGCGCAGCAAAAACAAGGGCCTCCTGGATACGATCCCGCAGGGAAGCGCCGAACTCGAGGACCCGGCTAGCATAGCTCTGGCCAGCATCCGGCCCCTCGACGTCCACCACTGGCGGGAAGCCCCACTTGGCGCTGAGGGTGTCAATGGCGCCGGTGATGCGGGCCTTGGCCGAGATCACGCCTTCAGCCAGCGCATGGGTGGACTTGGCATACTCACGCGCACCCGCCAAGTCCGCCTCCAAACCCGAAAAGGACGACAAGGACCAAGTACTCCATCGGGTGCTCGAGCAACACGTACAAGCCACGCACAAAAAGGACTAAAAGACTCGAGCACTTACCGGTGCAACGGGTTGAGAGCCCTTGCTCGCGATCGAGCGCCCGTTGAAGCTCGGCCTCTTTTCTCCGGAGGGTACGCTCGACGTCGTGTTTCTCCACGCGCGGCTCCTCATAAGCCTTGCCGGCACCCCCGGATGGCGAGGTCCTTCGTCGTCATCTCTAGGCGGAGATTGACCGCTTCCGTCGGAGACCGCCGGCGCCCGCTCTTTCTCCGCTTTAAGCGCGCGGCAAGGGCTTCTTTTTCGGCAGCCTCCCGGGTGACCGATGCACTCGGAGCTCCTTCACGTAGGCCTCGACGCCGGCCTTCTCCTTCCGGGCCGCTCCATGTCCCGCCGCTTGGCCTTGTAGCCCGGCGGCGCGGTAGCCGCGTCCCGCTTGAGCCGCTCGAAGGCCGCATGCGGCGCGCATAATTCGCGAGCGGTCTCGGCCTCTGCGCGGCTTGGGCGAGCTTCACCCGCTCTCTCGCTGCGCCGCCCCGCCGCGCTGCGCCACTCGAGCGAGTTCGTCGTGGGCTTTCTTGGCATCCTCCTTGGCGGCGTCCGGGCGGCGTTGGCCTCTCGAAGAAGCCGGGCGGGCCGGTGCGGCTCCCGCCTCGATCCCGCCCCAAGCGCACATACCGCCGGATCTCGTCCTCACTCTCACGGAGCGCGGATGTGAACCGACTTGGCGTATGAACGGCTTTGCGCCGTCTAAGCCACGAGAGAGGAAAAGTCAAATACAAGTAGCGATAAGTCAAATACAAATAAAAGGGGGTCGTGCTCAAAGGTACTCACGAAGAAAGCCGGGCGAGTCCTCGGAGACGAGCGACGTAGCGGCCTTCGAGCATGTTCAAGCCACCGACGGCGCTCTTCGGCCTCCATATGCGCCTCGAGCTCCTTCGATCGTTCATCACGATCGCAGGGGCCTCGTGGTCGAGAGGGTCGGGGAGCACCAGCGGCGGCCTTTCCCATAGAGGGAATTCCTCCCACATCTCCTTGTCGACGGAGGAGTGGAGTCTCCTCACCGCCTCCAAATCGACGCCCGCCGTCACCACCCGCTCAGCCAGGGCAGTCGGGCGTTGCGGCAGGCCCTGGGAAGAGGACGCCTCCTGGGCGAGCGCCCGCGCCTCGAGCCGCCTCCGTTCTTCAATAGAGGCATCGGAGGGCTCAACGGGTCCGAGACCAACCGACCGCATGTGGCTGTCGACGATAGCAGTCGCCGTCAGCTTCCTCTGGGCCTCCTCCCAGTGATCGGCCTCGGACATAACGGTGAACTCCACCTCGCCCGTCGTCGAGTCGGGCACAAGGTGAGGCACCACGACCTCCCCCAACCGCGGCTGTGGCAGCGGCGTCTGATGTGGTGCCAGGCAGTGCTCCTCGAGTCGCTCCTCCCCTTGACCGCCGCCCTGGTGCTCATCGCCACTGCGGCGGCGGGCGGCTCCGCCCGCGGCCCCCACCTCCGCTTGCTGCTCCTCTTGCTCGGCCTGCTGCTCCACTTGCGGCCCGGCTCTCCTCGATGCCGGCGGCGCGGGCCGCACCACCGGTCCCCACTCCGCACCACCGGCTCCTCCGCCTTCTCCCCTCTTGTGTGGCGGCGGGCGCTCCTCGAGCGCATCCTCTCGAGCGGCGCCTGGGCCTCACCCTCCTCAACCCGTTGCCCGGGCGAGGACTCGACCTCCATGTCCCGAGGAGGGTTGAGGCCCGGCTCGGGCGAGCCTCGGCCACCGGTCCCGCCTCCCCATCATCTCCACATCCCCCACGGCCGGTCGGCGGCCGCGGGCGTCTCCTCCCCCTCCTTCTCCCCGCTCCTCCTCGAGCCGGCGCAGCCGACCGGCCAGAAGACTTGGCGCCCGAGCTCGGACTCTCCTCGAGCACGATGGGGCTGCTCCGATCCGGCCCGTCGCCGCTCCGGCACCATTGCCCTTTGCTCGCCGCCGCCGCGTCACCTGGGCGCGCCCGACGATGTCGGGGTCTCGAGCGGGACGGCGGTCAAGGCCGTGATGGTGGTGGCGTCCTTCTCCTCCGCCGCCTTGGCCACGACCCCGGCACCTACACGGGATGCGGCCGCCATCGGGCTCGCCGCGCTTGAGCGCATCCTTGACCCGCTCTAACCAAATGGGAGTAGAGGGAGGGAGAGTCACTCCACCTGGCATCGACGGGGTGCCGCTCGACCCTCCCGTGGTCCTCAGCCTCTTAGTAGGCACCATGGAAGGGAGGGATGGCAAGGTCTGCAGCGAACGCTTAATCCTAGAAGAAAGAAAAAAACAAAAATTCATTACGAAATACTCATACACGAACAAAACAGTATGATAAGGGGTAGGTCGACTAGAGAACTTACCCCGCGCTCGGGGTGGCTTTGCTCGAGCCACCCGGCCTGCTCGAAGCGCTCGGAGGCTGTCGAGCCTCAGTCGCCCCCCTCGAGTCGCTCGAGGACTTGGGGGCCTCGAGCCCGCTACTTGCGCCGCTCGGGGCTTCGAGACCACGCGGCCGCCCCGCTCCGGCCGACTCCACAGGCGGATCGGGCACGGATCCGGGGCCGGCGGGACGAGGTCCGCTCGGCCGGCGGTCGCCGGAAGGGCCCGGCGTTGCTCGCCGGCCGCGTAGAACTTGAAGTGCGCACATTTGTAGCCTCATGCTGCCGGGTGTGCGCGCCCGTTGAAGATGGCTGGTGGCGGGAGGAAGATTCCCGCCGCGTCGGAGACGGCGCCCGCCCGCCATGGCCAGAGGGACGGGGCGACTCCTCCCGCCGCCCTGCTTGAGCCGGCGATGACGAGCGAGTGCGGCGGCTGGAGTGTTGAGACGCCCCACCCCGTTGCCTTGCTTGGGCCGGCGACGGTGCTCGAGCACCTCGGCTCGACGACTCCTCCTGCTGGCCAGCTCGAACCAGCGACGAGTCGCCACGCGACGGCCCGCGCCAAAGGGCTCCCCGCGCGCGAGAGCGAGGAGGCGTCAGGGCTCGAGCGACGGTGGTGTCATCACTGTCGGTCGCCTCGTCGTCCTTCTCGTCATCTTCCTCCTCGTCCTCATCGGACGACTCGAGACTGGGGGTCCAGTCGGTCGGGTCCGCCGCCAGGCGTATTTCACGTTCCCGGCGGCGCCTAGCCTTGCGCTTCTCCTTCTCCTCTAGCGCACGGGCCTTCTGCGCCTTCTCCTCCCTCCTCGAGACCACGGCGGTGTGTGCTCGTTCGCCCCTCAGACGTCTTACCTCACGGTCGGGCGCGTCCTCCTTCACCGGGGGCCTCGACTCCGCGTGATCGTTGATATTCTAGACAAAAGAACAGGCCTCGATAAGGATTGCTCGAGTAAAAGAAACGACGAAAAGAGGATCTCGAGAAAACTTACGTAGCCGAGCAGGTTGTACTCCGGACGCATGCGGAAGAGGCCGACTTGGTTCTCGCCAAAGTTCCTCCCCCGTCGATCGCGTCACGTACCCGAGCCACGATCGTAGCGGCCGGGGAGAGGCTCGTCGGACATCCCGGCGGCCGCAGCGCCGCAGGGTCGGCGTCCTCCATCATCCGGTTGAGCCGCAGCGGCGCTCGGCGAGCGGGAGCACCGGCGGGCCGTGGAACTCGGCAACCACATGCGCGATGTTGAGGAAAAAGTTGCCGGACCTCCGGTTGCGGAGGCTCGAAATGGCGTCGAGCGGGGAGTTCATGCGGGGGCGACGCGTCGCCGGGCCGACCGTGCGCCCGGTTGAAACCAGCGCGGTAAGCACGGCGCCGGTGTACTCCGGGAAGAGGCCTCCTCATTGCGGAGGTAGAACCACTCCCGGTCCCAAATGGGAGTTGTTCGACGACCACGTGCCGGAAAGCCGGCACTCTTTTCTCTTCGGCCGAGCGAGCGAACCCGCTCGAACATAGCTGCGGATCTTCGGCCGCACCGCCTTCTCCTTCTCCTCCTCCTCTTCCTCATTCTCCTCCTCGTTCTCCTCCTCTTCCTCCTCGTCATCATCATCACCATCGTCGTCGGCGGCCTTCTTGCTCTTCACCGCCTTGGTGAAGAGCGTCGCCTTGAAGACGTGGGTGAACAGTCCCATCAAGGCGCCATCCCCAAATATCCCTCGCACACGGCGGCATAGGTAGCCGCGAGCGAGATGGAATTGGGGTTGAAATGCTTGGAGCTCGACCCCGAAATGGTGGGGAGCGCCCGCATAAAGCGGCTCGGCCGCGCACCAAGTCCCCGCCGGTGGAACCCGATGAAGCTCGAATGTAGCCCCCGGGGGATTGGGCTCGAGGTCGCCGTCGTCCGGCACCCTCCACTCCGGTAACCCCTCCGCCGGATTAGGCGGAAGTAATCCGCCGTTCACCAGATTGAGCAGCATTCCCTCGGTCACCATAGACCGAGGCCACGGGAGCGCGTCCGCCATCACCACCGGCACAGAAGGCTTGGCGGCGCCCTTGCCTTTGCCCTTGCCTTTGCCACCAGCACCCTGGCCGGAGCTCTGGCCCGTCTTCTTGGATGACCTCCCCATGACAGTGATGGAAGCGGAACGGTGAGAGCAACGGCGGCGGAACGCTGGGAACGGTGGCACCGGGAACGGTGGCGCAGAAGACAGGTGCGATTACGGGCTAGAGCGGCGTCGGCGGTCACGGGCAGCGGTGGCGGCGGCGATTGCAGAGAACGGCGGCGGCGGATTGGATCTACAAGCAGGCGCAGCGCGGCAAAGAAAGCGAGCGGGGAAGGCAAGAATGCGGGGAAGAAGGACCGGGAGCCCGCCCTCCATATTTATAGAGCCCAAGACGATCCGCGTGAACCACGTTCAACGGCCCAGATTACGCCATCCAACGGCCGCGCGCACCCGGCGGACTCGACAAAAAACGGTAACCGCATTAAATGCCCTGACAAACCGCCACCTACCTCCACTTGCAGGGCGCACGCAACGCGAGACGGAGCGGAACCGTCGCCAAGCCACGATCGCCACGATGCGCCGGTTTCCGCCTAAAAAGGCGCGCCGCTTGCAACGGACAGATACGACTCGAACGGACGCAATGACGGGACGTCTCGACAGACGGTCCCTTACATGGTAAGAAACCCAGGGGACCCCGGTCCCACAAGTAAGTCTCGAGGGAGCAGAGGCTGACCCACGGACGGGTTCGAACAGCCGCCCTCGAGCACCTGAGTTAGGGGCGCCTATGGGAAGGAGCCCTCGAAAGGTTCCGCTCGAGAACGAACCCTCGAACCCAGACGGCGTGTCCAAGGTGGGGCGCTATGTATCCAAGAGATCCCGTCGACGGGAGGCACTCGAGCCGCCGGTCCCCTCGAACGGGGCCGGTCCTCTGGAAACTAAGCGCCCAGCTCTAATGAGAGCGCCCCCGGGCCACGAAGCCGTCTCCCCTCGAAAGGAGGCGAGCTCTCACTTGGACTACCCGACATCAGCTCACAGGGAGGTATGGCGCTCGCTCGATCACGGGTAGTGTCAGACCTCTCACCACTTGGATCTGATCCAAGAGGCCCAGCGAGGAACTGGACCACGACTCCAGCCCAGCCATTCAGGGCTCGGGGGCTCGAGCCACACAAATAACCCTCCTCGACACGGGAGGAGCCAGAAATACTCGGGGGCTCGAATGGTTATTGAAAATCTCCTGCCTTGAGATGCTACAACTCCAATTAATAATACTCTTACCCAAAATCGTTCATCTCAAAGCCCCCAGAGGAATGCCTCATTCCTCTGGGGCCTCGGGGGCTACCCCCGCGGGGGACGCTCGCGCGCCCCCCACGGAGAAATAACGAAATGACTCCTCGAAACATCGACAATAATCTCAATTCTAGGTACTTCAACTCCACTTCATGATCCCTTGTTTGAAGTTTCACAATCAAACAAGGGCTCGGGGGCTACTGTCGGGTACCTAGATTAGGGGGTCCTAAATTGGGTGAATTAGAGACCAACAAATCAACCTCATCCCCCTCTAAAAAACCCCAGAAACTAATTAACCAGAGAAACCCCAATTCTTCTCGTACTGGGCCGGCCCAGTATCAGGCCCACAAAGCCTCAGAAACCTTCTGGCTCGAGCAGTAACCGCTCACCCGCTCGAGCAAGAAGTACGGAAACCGCTCGAGCGTACGACTGCTCGAGATGATGACGTAAACCGCTCGAGCGGGCAACCGCTCGAGCGAGAACGAAAACCGCTCGAGCAGGCAACCGCTCGAGCGGGACGGAAAACGCTCGAGCGAGCGAGCGCCCGCTCGAGTCCACCTACAATCATTGCCTACCCACGGCACGCACATGGCTACAGTATACGTAATAGTGGGAGGTACGCCTGCTCCACCTAACCCCATGGCTATAGTGTGTGACATAGTGAGAAGTATGCCGGTCGCTTCTCCTATTCCACTGCCCATACCCGTGATTCAGGCGTGCCAGACTACACTATTACGCCACGCTGAGTACTGTGGCGCGTGCGGCACTCTCTCCTGACGCCATCGTCAACACTCCGTACCACCAACTACGTCGTCCCGTCCCGTCGCTCGGACCACTGCCCCCTCGGGGCAGCTTCCAACCACTCGAGGAGTGGTGACGGACGCGACCTGAACGAGGGACGCACAGTGTTCTGTCTTTCCCACCTCGACGACCATACTGCGGGGTTCCCGGGCGCACGTGCTTGACCACGACAACGCCATACCTCGACTACGTCAGCCCACGACCGAGAAGGACGAGCAGGCCATCGTCGACCATACCGCTACAGGCTCGAGCCCGACCAAAGGGAGCGTCTACAGTCTCGACGACTCGACATGGCGCACGTACCTCGACGTCACGCCCACGACAGCCCTACCTACTCTGTACTCCTGAGCCTCCTCTTGGCCTATAAAAGGGGACGCCAGGGACTAGTCTAGGGACGGTTTTTACGCCTTCATCCACAACACACTTCCACGCACGCTAAGTCTCAGGACTCGCTTGTATTCACCCCTGTACAAGCACCCCGGTGCAAGATAATACAAAACTCTCCCCTCTGCTGGACGTAGGGCATTCTTTGCCTGAACCAGGATAAACGCTTGTGTCCATCTTGCATCACCATCCGGATTAGGGAGCACGCATAGAAATTTACTCGTTGGTGTTATACCCCCCGGGGTACGAAACACCGACAGGGTTCATGGATGGATGTGAGTAAGTGAGAGGTTGTGTGGGATATAGTCTCCAGATACCTACATAAGGAAGTGACAAGACATAGTTCGACTAAGGTTGACCATATGTAATACTAGTAGAACTGCTACCTTGTAATCCTACTCGAACTCCTATATTGTAGCCAACTAGGAATCCTATATCTCCTAGAGACCTGGACTATAAAAAGGAGAGCGTGGCTTGCTTTTGCAAAATTGCTCAAGTTTTTGTTGTTTTTTGTCCTAGCTTCTACAGAGTCAAGCATAATTGATCGAAATTAGTACAAACCAGGGTATGAGAAACTCACAATGCAATTACCCTAGAGCATAGCAAGGCCCTTGCCAGGATGGCGAGCGTCGACCAGGTTGCAAGCACATACCATCATTACCGCACAATGAAAGTGCTATCGTTGGCGTAGTACTTCACTCCGGATCTTGTTTGGATACATGTGTATTCACTTCAATTCATATCCACAAGTGTTGAAATAAATTCGAGTGTAACTTAGAGGCGTTTGGGTTGGTTGTTAAACTTGGACACTTTTTGCATTTTTTATCTAAACACATGGACTAAAAGTGATAAAAATGAGTATTAAAGTTTAGCAGCCAAGGAGGTGCTAAATGTTGCTAAAAGCCCAAGTGTCTCGCCTTTTAGCACTCCTACTAAAAGATGTTAAAAGAGGTCTTCAAATTTACCAAATCAAACATGGGAATTTAACACATTTAATGCAAATAGGGTCTTAGTTCAATTACACTCTAATCCACGGCCGTTGAGATGTGTGCACATCCCGACAAAAGATAGGAGTACCGTCCCTGGAGGTGCGGCACCTGTTCAGGCACCGCACACGATGTATACCTGAGCATTTTGCGGGCCGGGTAAAAAAAAAATCGGGTTTTTTGAGCAGACAAAATCCTGCCCATGAATTGCCCGCTGGTTTGATCGGGCCTCATTTTTCGGGCCGGGCCCGGGCCCGGGCAAGCCGCTCGCGCACTTTATAGTGTAAAATTAGTAAAAATAGTATTTCGGGCCGGGCTCGGGCCAAAAAACTTTGGCGGGCTACGAGATCTTTGTCCAGGCCCTGTCCAGTAAGGTTCGTGGGCGGGCTAAAACACATCATGCTCGGGCCGGGCTCGATTTGGTCAGCTCTAAATACATCGAGCCCACTGCGCACTGTCCGTTAAGGTCGTGGCTCATGTGAAGCACCGAGCAGGCCACGGTACGGTGGCGCGGGCTCGAAAGCACGCGATGGGCTGCAACAGAGGCTGGCTCGCGATTCAAGCGTCTGATCCGATGGCAAGAAGGCAAACCAAGTCACCAGTGTGCAATGCAAGACCAATAGCCAACAGCTCAAGTGCAGCACGCCAGAACCACTGCATTTACAGGGTGAATCAAAGACAACAAAATGGAGAAATGCTCGGTTGACGCAAACCAAAACTCTCTGTACACGTCCCTCCCGTCGATCGGCGTCACAGGTCGTCCTCCTCCTCGTCGCTGGCGCCGGCGGACGCGTCGTCAGCATCGGAGCCGTCAGGTCCGGCGCCGCCCTCGCTGTCGGAGAGGCGCGCGAGCCAGCAGCTGCCGTGGAGGTGCCCGCTGACGCAGACGAAGTACTCGAGGCGGCCCTCGTTGGCGCCGAGCCTCCGCGACGCGCTGCGCGGGGCGAGCCCCGCGGCGGTCATGCTCCAGACGCGCGCGCCGCAGTAGGGGCAGCGCACGCGGGGCTCCAGCGACGCGCGGTGGCCCACGAGCCACGCCCGCGTCCGGGACCGCATGAACCCGCGGAACACGCCGCGGTAGGCGCCCACGTCGTCGGCGGCGCCGGGGACGGCGTGCTCGCAGGGGTCCGACACGTACAGCAGGTCCCCGCGCACCGCCGGGACAGGAAGCTCCGGCCGGACGTCTTGGAGAAGCGCGAGACCGGGACGAAGTGGCCCGGCACGGCGGCGCCCGCCGCGCCGCAGCAGAAGAGGAGGAGCTTCGCCAGCGCCGACCACCCGCCGCCGATGCGCCCGGCCGCCGGCGCCGAGGAGGCGGCACCGCCCGTGAGCGCCGCCACCATCCGCGGCGCCCGCGAGACGCAGAGCGCCCGCCACGGCACCCGCTCCGCCACGGCGCGCAGGAGCCGGCTCACCCGCGCCACCACGCACAGCGACTGCGGGTCCCAGTTGAGCGCCCGGAACACGAGATGCGGCACCTTCTCGTCCATGATCCCTGAGTTCAGGCACCGGACCCGCGCCGCCGCATTGCCGCCGCCTCCTTCCCAGTGGTCCGCGTCGCCAGAGCTCCCTCCCGCATTGCCGCCGCCGCCGCTGCCGCCGTTCGACGCCCCGCTCAGCCGCCTCATGCTCAGGGCGCTCTCCTCATCCCTCCGCGCCCATCAACCTCACGCCACGCACAGCGTGCGCCGTGCACGAGCACGAGCACAAGTACGAGTACCCGACCCGACTACTGAGTACTGACTCGTGATGAGCACTGAGGAGTCGCTCACTTGCCTGACTGGCGCTCGGTCGGTCGGCTGGTGGCCAATAACGGCGTGCCGCAATTTTCCCACGGCGGAGCCGGTTATATACGCCGTCCCGTAGCCGGCGGTCAGGTGCGCGGACACGGACACGGACCCGATTCCCGGCGTGTCGTCACCAACGCGCGACAAGTGGACTAATCCTGCGCGTCTGGCCGCACTTCCCCTCTAAATATCTCCGTTCTGACGCGCTAATCCCTGTGCGAGCGCCGCCTGAGTGCTGACTGCTGACGGTGCGCGTTGGCCGGCTGCCGCTGGCCGTGGTGTTCCCTGAACGAGACGAAACGCAAGCGGAAAACAAACTTCCGGAAAGTCTGGCGACGTCGCGATCCTGAACCAACCTACTTACTCGTACTGTGCGCCCTAGCCTGGTCGGCGCAGCGATAGCGGACGTGAGCGTGAGCCGTGCCTGCGTTTGCGAACGGACGCAGCGCTGCACGGCACAGTACCTGGCCGTGTCTATCCACCACCCATGGTTCACGTTCACTGTCGCGTCGCCACACCGGCCTACCCCCGCCGGACGAGTTCGACGCTCCGACACGACACGGCAAACCGGAGGTGGCGTCGCACGCGACGGCGGCGCACGGGGACACGCGTCCCGGCACCCGCGCTGCCGGCCCGCCACGTGCCGTCGCGGCCCTCGGTGCAGGACACGTGTCCGGCGTCCCGGCGCCCGCGTTCTGGTCCGCGCACCCAATTATCACCGGCGTCACCATCTCTCGAATCGGCTTCGGGTTGTTTCGGCGCTTGCTTCTGCTTCCCGCGGGGTGGCCGGGACCGGGAGCACGCCCGCCGCGTCAGGGCGCGCCGGCGGGTCGACACGTGTGGCGCCGGCGGGGCGCGTGGGGCCCGGAGATCGAAAATATCTGCGGGGTACGTGCCGCGCCGCGATTGGCCGAGGGACACGTGTCGCGCCGGCCGGGGATGGCGAGGATCTTGTGGGGCTCGACGGCCGGGCAGCTCGAAACGTGAAGCGTTCGGCGCCGCACACGTAGACGGGTTCGTCTTTCTGCTATTTTCAGGTGATGTCGCCATTCGCCTTTTTGAGATTTGAGACTTTTCGGAGGTTTATCTGTTGGACTTGGCAACGAGAATTTTGCAATCGCAGATGATGCGTTGGTGTCGCGACAGCTTACGAGGTTGGTACTATGATTGGATCGGAGTTTGTCCGGCGCCCGCGTAAAAGGTGAGATGCAGAGGAATCCCAAATTCCCAATGAGACCATGACCAAAGGTAGAGCCGGCAGGATGCATCCGGCGATGCGTCGTTGCAATCAGCGGCTGCTTTCGGACTTTGGAATTTGGAACTGAATTCTTGCGCGAAAGTAAGGCCTAGATTCCAGAATTCACCCCCAAATTTCACTATCAAAAAAGAAGATTCCCATCACATCAAAACGTCGAAATGTTTATCGTAGATCTTAAATGTAGATAAAATCAAAAACTAATTACACAGTTTGATTGTCTTTCTGCGATGGCGAATCTTTTGAGCCTAATTAATCAATATTTGGACAATATTTCACAAATATAAACGAAATGCTACAGACGCTACAGTGTTAAAATGCCAACTTTGGCTTCCCCAACTTGGGGATCTAAACAAGGCCTAAAGGTGAACTACAAGCAGCATGCTCGCGTGCGAGAGCAATGTTTTGTCTTTGTCCTTGCAATAGTGAGCTTCTGGCGCGTGCGTAAAACATCTGCGAATGATGAGTGAGATAGCCAATGTTGGGTAAGGATTGGTGGATTCTCAGGACTCTGGATGTTCGCCGTGCACTCGATCAGTTATTGTAATGAGAGGATATAGAGATGCAGACAAGTTCAGCAAAAAAACCATCTAGACGTCGGCAGACGGAAGTAGCCCAGCATAGGATGACGGATTGGGCCCAAATGAAGCCTGGCCTCGCGGAAAAGGAAAGAATAACTGGCCCGTCTCGTCCAGTATCCAATACAGAACACAACCTTGTTTTTGTTGGACCCATGCGAAATTCCAGTCCAAGTCCTCTTCGCCAGCAATAATAAAAAAAAAAGAATCCTCTTCTCCAGGCCTTCATCTGCTTTGAACATTGGTAAACCGGCCACTAAAACTACTGTGCCTCGGTCCTCGGACACGGAAATCAAACATGTTCGGCGGCCGACCCTGTGCCTACCTCCTCACGTCTGACGTCCCTGTTCATCAGCATCCTGTCGTCAACGGGAACACGGCTAGGTGTGTGAAACTAGTGGAAGCCATCCCCACCAGATTTTTGGGTCCTTCGCATAGACGCCAACACATCTGAAACGTGTCAAATCGAATCGTCAGCAACTTCACTCATCAGCAGCCACCTGCACTGACGCAACTTCATCTCCTCCTCAAGATCTCGTCGTGTTTTGGGCTACAGTAGCCCTAGGGCGATTCGCGGGCGACCGAGGGGAGTTCGGCGTTCCCGCCGGCGATTCGGCCGGCCCCTCCCTTCCGGTGGCCGTCGGGTGCCGGAGGTGGAGGGGGCCGGTCCTCGCCGGGTGGGTTGGGAGCCCCCGAGCCCGCGACGGCGGCGGCGACGGCGACTCCGACGGAGGCGACGGCGTGCTCGTGCCCGGCGGTTTCAAGCTCGTGGGGAGTCGGTCCTCCAAGGTGGTGCGGTCGACGTCGGCGGTGTCCGTGCGTTCCGTGCCGGCCCCGGAGATGGTTGTGTCCGGCGACGAAGAAGAGATGGTGATGACGCCGCGCTTCGGAATAAGGTACTCGGACCTCTTCCCATCCCGGCGGCGATGTCTTCGGCGGCGGCGTCGGTGGTCCCGTGAGTGTTAGGTCTAGGTTTAGGTTAGGGTGCGTTTACGGATCAAAAGGAAGATGGTTTGCGATGGAGATGAAGGAGGCGCTAAAGGTCTTGGAGAAGGCCGATGGGCTTGGGAGCGAGCGAACTCGGCATCCCGGCCTAGAAGTAAGCCCTCCTATGCGGCCGCCATCTTGGTGTTTTGCGACGTCAAGCGTGGATCTGGTGTCTTCGGCGACGGCGAAGTGGTTAGGGTGGAGGCGACAAGCGGGAACCCGAAGCTTCTGGGGAAGATGAACAGTAGTCATAGGGACTTCTTTGTAATTTTTCTTTTTGGGGTTTCTGTTTGTAAAAGTGTAATATCTTCCTACTCAAAAAAAAAAAAAGCAGCCACCTGCACTGCAGGCAGGCTTGCAGAGTTGGACTTGCAGCTGCGGCGCAGGCGCAGGCGCAGGCGCGCAGCGCCTCTGCTCGCGCGCGTCCTTCTCGGCGAGGCCGTGCGATTTGGACGGCGCACGCCTGCACGGCTGGCCGCGGTGGGCGAGCGCACGGCGCGTCAGGGCCGCGGGCGGGACGTGCTCGCTCGTGCTGTTGTGCGCATGACGCCAGCCGGCTCCCGGCCCGATCGAGAGGCCATGTGAGTGTGTCGCCCATCTGACCGCCCCCCACCCACTCGGCCACCCACGCAAGCGCCGCGAGCGACGCCGAGGAGCGCAGATCGGAATCCCCGTCCCCGGCTGGTTCCTTCTCGCTCGTCAAGCCGTCCCACCGCCGCCCGGAAATCCGCGATCCAGAGCCTCTCCGCTCGGGGGGCGCTCGGGAATGGCCGCGGAGGCAGCAGAGCCGCCCTCTCCCCCGCCGCTATCGCGGACCGGGGACGCGAACGCGGCGGCGGCAGGGGAGGCGGAGGCGCCTGCGACGTCTCCCGGCAAGCGCGCGCCGGCGGACCGGGACGACGAGAAGGAGCGGGAGGGAGCGGAGCGGCCGGAGCCGAAGCGGCGGCGCGCCCGCGCGCGCATCGCGGCGCTCGACAGCGTGCCCCGTGCGTCGGAGGTCGCGGCCGCGGCTGCCGCTGCCGCGGCGGCGAGCCGGGAGGCCGAGTCCGTGGGCGGTGGCTGCGACGGGGTGGAGACGCCCTTCTCGTTCCACGCGCGGAGCTGCTCCAGCGCGCAGACCACGCCCAGGTTCGGGTCCTTCAACCCCGGCGCCAGCACCGTCGCCGCCGCCGCGGAGCTCGTGGCGTTCCACCTAATGAAGGCCTCTCGGCGTCGCGTGGATTCTCCGGCGACGGAGGAGGCGGGGGATCACAGTCAAAGGACGGTTGCTGCCGGCGGCGAGGAAGCGGCTGCCGAGGGCAGCGATGAGAATTCACTCTAGCAGGCACTAGCTAGGCAGTCAAGTGGACGGGTGTATGACTCGTTTTTCACTTCGGCGTGCTGGCTGTGTCCATTTTGAAGAACAGTTATTTTTCTTCTTCTTCTTGTTATTTTCTTCCACTGTTTGTGTATCTGTGTATCGTGATTTAATTTACTGGGGTTGGTGTTTTTGTTGTATGTACAATTAGTGAATTGTATAAAAAGAATTGGTATTTATCTGTCACCAGATATTTCTTCCCAAGAAATTTGTTCAAAGTTCTCTCCACTCGGTTTAGCATATAGATTCGCGCTCAGAAACTAAATAGCAATTCCCTAAAAACCCTTCATCTTTATTACTCATAGTCATAATTTCACATTAGAGGTTGTTTATGGCAAACTAGTCAGCATCACAAACTTTATACCGTCTTAAATGGAACTCCGAGATCATCCAGGTTATATACCGTCTTAAATGGAACTCTGAGATCATCCAGGTTATATACCATCTTAACTGGAACTCCAAGATCTTCCAGGTTAAATCCGAACAACCAATTCTTCTCATCATAGGATATGTTTTAGATCCACTAGTGTTAGAAATGAAGCGGTCAAGTGTAATGGAGAAGCTAAAGAGATCAAAGTAAAACTAGTCCAAACACTGTGTGCGCTCCCTAGTGACCGCGTGCTCTTTTATAGGGTTTGAGAGTTTTTCTTAATTCTTGCTATGGAAAGATGTGATTTGAGAGTTTTTCTCAATCCTTGCTATGAAAAAATGTTGGAGGATTGTACACGGGTTTCCCCTTTTTCCCGGGATCTCTGACGGCCAGCATCGTTGGCTACGTTGCATCATGACAAGGCCTAAATAGGGCTCCTGTGGGGGCTGCCTTCCCTGATTCCGTATAGATTAGGAGACTCTCCGCTTGTCTTTATGAATCATGGAAGGTATGGATTTCTCAAAAATCATGTGGCTTTGCAAGCATTAGATTACGGCCAAACATTGGTTACACTAAGGTTTCCCAAACTGTGGGGAGATTCGACGAGAACCCTAACCTCAGACATTATCTTGTCTGGTACGTCACTTGGTGGTGTGGTGATGATATAGGATCTCTGATGAGAGATTGCCCACCCGAAGAGATTGCCCACTCGAAGCCTCAGTACTACGTTTGGTAGTTTCATGTTGTGGGTGGGAAGTTACTAGTAGGTGAGGCACATGTGATGGAAGCAAGGGTGCAACATCAAGCGTCCAACATTAGGGTCGTTGGGTCGGCCACCTTTGAAACAATTGATGGGGTGGATTTGAAGTAGAAGATGAGGTTGAGTTCGATTCAGATTGGTGGGGAGAGCTCGATGAGGAAGTGTCTAGCTATTGCTTGTTTCGATTTGGGCAAACCATACAACGTGAAGATCCTATTCATGAAGATAAGAAGAGCTTGGGGTTTAGAGGATACAATGGAAGCACGCCCTTTAGTGGAAAATTGTTTTGTTCTAGAGTTCGAACTGAGAAAGTTATTTAAGTTCGTCATCAATGGAAAACCTTTGTGCCATAAGGGGTGACGCCCTAAATTTGTTATACTATGTTGGCTTTTGGAGGTGGCCTTTGAGATAGTCATCGTCAAGATAGGTCTTTTGTTGCATTTTCATGACGTTCCTATGCATTATGAAATATAAGCTTTCATGTTGGTTCTAGCAAGAAAATCATCAAGAACATTGCCAAACTCATTAGAGTGGTGGATGATTTTCTTAATGGTTGGATTGGTGTTTCCATTGGAAGATGGACTACACAATTCTGTGGTAGCAGAAGGTCAAAGACAAGGGAGTACTCATCTTCAGGTTGAAGTATGAGAATGTGCTGGACTTTTTACTCTTTATGCGGCCGATTTGGCCGTGATGAAGAGGAGTGTCCGAGGGAAGATGTCAATCGCTTGGCCTAGCCTAGCGAGGCAAGGCTAGACTAGCTAGGCAAGCCGAACCTCGTCAATACAGACGAACCAATTTAGCTAGCTTATCTCAGTAAAGAAAATCCTTTTTTTTTTTTGACTTCTATGGTACAATGTAGTATCTGAACGCATGCTCAAACACACCCACACACACCCCACACGCACACAAACACACACCCTAGAGCACACGCTAGATCTACAAACTATACACACACCACGCGTCCTTCTGGATATCGACGAAGTCCCATGGACTCCGCAAGCGACGGGCACGTCGCACTACCATTGTGGCTCCACGCGTACGTCCAGGACCTGCAAATTTGTTTTTTGGGAATAAATCCCAGGTGCGACACACCGGTCGTCCCCGCTGGGGATCGAACCCGGGTGGGCAGCCCTCCAACCGAGTGGCTTACCACCGAGCCACAAGCTCGTTCGCCAGTAAAGAAAATCCTTAGCAACACAGAACTCGGGGCAAGCAAGCTAATCTAAAGGCCTCGCTCATTGCACACACTTCATCAAGTGGAAGACCTTGCTCATTTTAACTTCTAACTTGGAAGGTTTCTCTCGCGCGGTAAGCTAGCGTAGCAAGGCAAAGGTTATTTACGACTACATAAATTTCATTAGGCCTAGCAAAATTAGATTTTTTTTAGTGAAAGCAAAGTTAGATAAGTAAGAATTGAGTAAAGAATAAAACCAACGCTGAAAACCGAATCGCTCGAGAAAGAAGAGCATGTCACACAGGGAGTTTAGTGGGCCGGAACTTTTTCCCTGATATATGGAAGTAGTTTAGTGGGCCGGAACCTTTTCCTTGCGGCCTTGCCTTTTCTTCTCCATTTTAGTTCGCCCCGGGGCCCCGGCATACTCTTGCTGTTCTCCCGTTCCTCTCGCCGTCTCGCGTGCGTTCTCGGGTGGCGACGACTGGGCTGCCGCCGCCGCCTCCACCGCCTCCGCCCTGCGCTAGCCGCTAGGTGCCCAGGCCTCCATCTTCGCGACTTTAGCCGGCGACGAGCGCCCACCAGGTACCGAGGTACGCGCACCCTTTCTCTTCGGCTTCTCTTCTGTTCCTTCTGTGCGAAACCGAGCACCCAAACCCTAGCTATCTGTCTCCGGATCTGATGATCCAGTTACAAGTGTAGGGTAGCTGTATTATGCCTACAAACTTTTTTCTTTTCTTTTTTTGCGAGAAAAAATTGGCTTTTCCCTGTCTCGAACTTACTTAACCCGATTCATCCTTCCCTGGTTCGGTTAGGTTGAAACCCCTCGAGAACAATGGGGCGCACGGTGCTCTCCGATGAAGAAGGTATGTTTTTTCCGCTGATTTTTGCGGTGTGGGGTGTTTGGTGGTTTTCGTGGTGATTTGTGTGCATTTGCTGATGGAAATTTGTGGCTTTGTTGGAACCCTAGAAGATGAGATCGAGGCCGACGAGGAGGAACCACGGTCTTCACGGAGGGGCAGGGACGATATGGACGAGCACGACGATGATGACGAGGACGAGGAAGACGGTCTGTTTTTTCTTGTAATTCTTCATGGTGTAGACTCTGGCTCGCACTGGTTGTGGGATGTGTAGTTTTTCCCCATCAGGAAGCACAGTTTTTCATGCTTTGCTGTTGCAGTGTTTTATTGTTTCATTTTCATTTTTTTGTTAGTGTCAAATTATGATCTCTCCTGGGGCTTGTGAAGTAACTGTATAAATATGTTTATGTGCAGAGGATGGTCAGGATGAATTTGAGAAGGATGACTTCATAGTGGACGATGAGGAGGAAGAAGTGGAAGGAGATGAAGAGGAACAGAAGAGTGATGATGAGAGGCGAAAAAAAGAAAAAGAAAAAGAAGAGGTACCTGCATTTGCTGCTCCTACTAGAAATACATGTGAATCTATCGTGTACACTGTCCTCAAATGTAAGAGATATTACGCAGGGAATCAGAGGACTTCATGCTTGATGAGGATGACTATATGTTGCTCCAGGATAATAACATCACTGGCATCAGTCGCCCAAAGCCTGTATGTTTTTTAGTCATAGTTTGCTGTCCTGTCCAAATTTTCTTGGGCCTGTTTATGAAGAATGCTCCTTTTGTCTTCTTGCAGGGAAACAAGTTTAAGCGCTTGAAAAAGGCTGGAAGGGAATCTGAAATGGATGAGCACTCTGGTTTTTCAGATGATGATGGAACAGGGAAAAAACGCAGTGGCAAGGAGAGAGTCGAGTACAGTTTATTTGGTGATCATCAAGGTACCAGCATCAGAATTTTGACTCCCTTGTGTCTTTTTGAATTATGAGGAAGTAACTGAAATTATTTTTTCTATCAACTTCAATTTCCTCAGATGCTGCACCATTTGAGGAGGACTTTGAGGATGATCAGCAGGCAGGGGAGGGTGAGGAGGAAGTTGGTGATGATGAAGATGAAATGGCAGATTTCATTGTTGAGGAAGATGAAATTGATGGGAATGGACAAGTTGTAAGGTGTGGATCTTTGTCCTCCTATCTTTTGAACACCACTTCCATGTCTTTGACTCTGTAGGGTTATATCTGACCACTGACTGCCAATAATGTGTACTATTTCTTATTTTTAGGAGGAAGAAAGTTAAAAAGAAGGTACCACGACAAGCAGCAGGTGTATCGTCATCTGCTCTGCAAGAGGCCCAAGACATATTTGGCGATGTTGATGAACTGCTAGCACTAAGAAAGCAAGAGCTTGAGAGGGAGGCTGCTAACTCTGGTGAGTTAAGAGGGGCGAGGCTTGAAGATGAGTTTGAGCCATTTATTCTTGCAGAGAAGTATATGACAACAAAGGATGAGCAAATAAAAGAAAATGATGTTCCTGAGAGGATGCAGGTACGTACTAGCTAATTTGTTTTTTACACTACATCTTGATTTAGTTTAAGACACGTCTAATTTGTTGCTGTTTTGGCAGTTGTCTGAAGAGTTGACTGGGTATCCTCCGACCGATAAAACGATGATTGAGGAAGAGAGTTTATGGATACACAGCCACCTAACTGGTGATGGATTTCTGTCCTTTTTTGGCAATGAGCGCGTGAACAAGGATATTGACCAGAAGGACATTGTTAACGTCGTGACCATGTTGCATGTCAACAAATTTGAAGTATGCAAAATTATGCAAATTTACTTCTCAATGTTATGCTTGCTCGTCTGTCTGACTTAGTTTTTGTTACCTGTCAGATTCCATTCATTGCAATGTACAGAAAAGAGAGTTGTCCAACCCTATTAAAAAGCCTCGATTCTGATGAGGGTAATGATGAGGGTAATGAGGATAACGAGGATGATGAGGGTAATGAGGATAACAAAAAATCTGATGCACGCAAAATGAAGTGGCATAAGGTAATTAATTCTTCTTCTTCACTGAGTACTTGTTCCTTTCATTGAACTTACCTACTATTTGCAATTACTAAGTCAAATCTGGTGTTCTGTGTAGTTGCTCTGGGCAGTTCAGACCTTAGACAGAAAGTGGCTACTTCTTCAGAAGCGCAAGGTTGCTTTGCAGTTGTATTATGAGAAAAGATTTGATGATGAGAAAAGGAGGATAGATGATGTCACAAGGCAAGAACTTAATAGCCAACTTTATAATTCCATCATTGAAGCACTAAAGGATGCTAAATCTGAGAAAGAGGTGGAGGATGTTGATGCGAAATTCAATTTACATTTTCCTCCTGGTGAAGTAGAAGAAGAAGGCCAGTTTAAACGTCCAAAAAGGAAATCCTTGTACAGTATCTGTCACAAGGCAGGGTTATGGGAGGTTGCCAACCAATTTGGGCGCAGTGCTGAGCAATTAGGCCACCATCTGACATTAACTAAAATACCTGTATGTGATCTAAGCTTGCACTTCACATTTTTTTTTTCTCGAGAACAATACTGCATGTGCAAACTACCCATTTTTTTGCATATATTTTCATGCCATTAGAAAGTTCTGTATAGAAAATGATTTCTAGATTGACACCTCACATGTATACGTTTCTTACAGGAAGCAGGCGAGCTTGAGAGCGGTAGACATTCTCCTGAAGAGGTTGCTGCAAATTTCACATGTGCAATGTTTGAAACACCACAAGATGTTCTTCGGGCGCGAGACACATGGTATTTAATATACCCCACAATCCTGACCCTTTTTTATACCCCCTCTGTTCCAAATTATAAGAAGTTTCTTGATACATTGATTTTACTATGTATATAGACATAGTGTATATATCTAAGTGCATAGCAAAAGCTATGCATCTAGAAAAGCTAAAATGCCTTATAATTTGGAATGGAGGGAGTAGTACATTAAACTTAGTTGATAGGTTTGTTCCAGCTGACAACAGTATTTCATGCCCCGCTGTTTCTTCGTTCTCAGGCAGCAGTTGAGATAGGCTGTGAGCCAATTGTGAGAAAGCATGTTCGAGGCATCTTCATGAATAAAGCAGTTGTGTCGACAAGTCCCACACCTGAGGGCAATACAATCATCGATCCATATCATCAGCTATCGGGTGTTAAGTGGTTGAGAGAGAAGCCACTTAGCAAGTTTGTAGATGCACAGTGGCTTCTTATTCAGAAAGCAGAGGAAGAAAAACTCCTCAAGGTTACTGTAAAATTGCCAGAAGATGCAAAGAAAAAACTCATGTCTGAAGCACGTGAGAATTATCTAAGTGATTGTGTCAGCAAGTCTGCACAACTGTGGGATGAGCAACGGAAGATGATACTAGATGATGCCTTCTTCAATTTCCTTCTTCCATCAATGGAGAAGGAAGCTCGATCACTGTTGACGGCAAAAGCCAAGCATTGGCTCCATATGGAATATGGGGAACAGTTGTGGAACAAGGTTACTGTTGCTCCTTGGAGAAAGAAAGATGACAAGAAGGATGCTGCTGACATGGATTTGGATGATGAATCGGAATTGAGAGTTATGGCCTGCTGCTGGGGTCCTGGGAAGCCAGCAACCACCTTTGTTATGTTAGACTCCTCAGGAGAATTGGTTGATGTTCTGTATGCGGGTTCTATCAGTAACAGGTCTCAAGGTGTCGCTGAGCAGCAGCGGAAGAAGAATGACCAGCAACGAGTCTTAAAGTTTATGACTGATCATCAACCACATGTTGTGTGTGTAGGGGCATCAAACTACAATTGCAGACAACTGAAGGATGATATTTATGAGGTATTTTTTCTGCCTTATTTATTGGTGTGTAAATAAATTTAGTTGCACCTGCACATACGTATTTAAATTGGTCGCTTGACTGATTGGCCTAATGCTATCATACTGTTCTACAATCTTTCCATTTTTATTTTCTACGATATGCATTTGCAAAGGATTGTTGCACCTTGTTTTTATGGTCATCTCCTGAATTCACTATGATATTGTAGAATACCTTATAGGATTAGCACTGTACACAGATTTTTTTATTCCGATTTTGTTGTTATTTTCCTGAGTTTGGATTGTAGGCTGCCACAATCTTGTTCCTTACATGCAGCAGGCAACCCATTAGCTTTTACGAATTGTATTGTATCATACTGGGTTCCAACTAATGGGTTCCTTGGGTTGACTTGACATTGTGCCCATGGTTAGCCTCAGGCACTTGCTTTGTTCCTTAAGTTTCACTTTACCATGGTTATTAAGCGGTAAGTCGAGCTGTGGTGAGCCACCCCCTTCCAATTGCCTAGGTGATGCTGACGCCTAGGTGCTTGTAAGGCGAGGCAAGGCGGCACCATACAGATATTGGAAACTTCCAAAGCAGCAGTATGGAGCAGGAAGAAAAAGGAAACGAAAAAAGAAGAAAGGAAGGAGAAGAGGCAAAGGGCTTAGGAAGAGATTGGCCCATCTCACCACACAGCCGGCTTGAGCTAACTAAGGTTCCCTTGATTCAGCATGCAGAGCTGCCACTCCCCCATTGTCCCTCCTGTGCGCTCTCTCCTGTGTTCTCCAGAGACACATTTGATCCTGCAACTCTCCCTGCCTCTTCCCTTCCCTTTCCTCACGTGCCCTCGGATCCACTGCTGCCACCTCCTTCCAGATCTACCATGCCACGACTGATCGGAGGGAGCTATGTGCTAATTACCCACACTGGAGACAGCAGTGATGGCAGGGCTGCAAGTTCTTAGCCTTGCTGGCGAGCTGCCCTCCTGTTCCTCTCACCTCCTCCCTCCCTCCCTCCCTCCCTCCTTTGTCTCACTGATTTTTTGGTTGTGGTTGCTGGGATGCCCAGAATCCCAGCGCGCCTCATCGCCTAGGCGATGCCTGACTCTACTCTTTTGTTAGTTTGTTTTGGTTTTGTGATGGTGGGAGGCCAACTTTATTTATTAATGTTGGGCTTGACTGCTGGGTTTCATGAGTTGAGTTGCCCATGCTTCTGCTTTCTACTAGCCTGTCACTATGAGTATAGTTCTTTGGAGTTTGGAAGTTTATTTTAGGTTGGCTTTTGTTGGTATCTTTCACTTTCAATATTTGTTTGTTTCTTTATGGTGGGAGTCCACCTATATTTGTTTATTTAACTTATTGTATCAGTAGAAAGTTATGCATATTTGATGACATGATTACTGTTTATTTTGTACATCCCATGTTTTTTTGGTTCACAATGTAACAAATGTTGCCAGATGACATGATTTACATGATTGTCTCTTGGCTATGTAGCTTTGCGTTTGTAGTGAGGGATGCAGTTGCTATAAATTTGAACATGTTCCCAGTGCTTGTAACTGTGTATATAGTAGTAGTTGAAACTTTCATTTATGCTTTCTATAAATGGCTGTACAGCGATGGCACTCTGCGGAAGTTTATTTGAAGCTTTGTGCTCTCATCGGTCATTGCTTAATTTTTAACTGACATTTATCCTTGTGATAGGTTATTTTTAAAATTGTAGAGGAGCATCCAAGAGATGTTAACCCCCAAATGGAAACTTTGAGTGTTGTCTATGGTGACGAGTCCGTGCCTCGCTTGTATGAGAACTCTCGAATATCTTCGGATCAACTTCCTGGACAGTCAGGTACTGTAGCAACATGGTGATTTACTGTCATCTCTAATGCTTCGTACCTTACAAACAGATGCTTTTTCTTCATCTCTTATTGACAGGTATTGTGAAGCGGGCTGTAGCGCTTGGACGTTACCTTCAGAATCCATTGGCGACGATCGCAACACTGTGTGGACCTGGGAAAGAGATACTTTCTTGGAAGCTGCACGCACTGGAACAGTTTCTGACTCCTGATGAGAAGTATGAAGTTGTTGAGCAAGTAATGGTTGATGCAACGAATCAGATAGGTTTTGACGTTAATCTTGCTGCTAGCCATGAGTGGCATTTTTCTACTCTACAATTTATTGCTGGTTTGGGTCCGCGCAAAGCTTCTGCTTTGCAGAAAGATCTGGTAAGAGAGGGATCCATTTTTAGTCGCAAGGAGCTTGTCAAACCTCTAGGCAGGAAAGTTTTCATGAATGCCTCTGGGTTTTTACGTGTTCGGCGGAGTGGTGCAGCTGCAGCCAGTGCTCAACTCATTGATCTGCTCGAGGATACAAGGATCCATCCTGAATCATATGTATTAGCAAAAAATTTGGCTAAGGATGTCTATGCTGAGGTTGCACAGCATGAAATAAATGAAATGGATGATGACGAGCAAGAGATGGCGATTGAGCATGTTAGAGCAGAACCAAAATATCTTAAAGGTCTTAGAATAAAGTATTACATAAAGAGCATTCCAGAAGAACACCGTAAATTGGAAACTCTGTTGGATATAAAGAAAGAGCTGCTCTCCGGTTTTTCTGACTGGAGGACCCCATATACTGAGCCAAGCCCAGAACAGGAATTCTGGATGCTTTCTGGTGAAACTGAGGATACCATATCTGATGGAAGGATTGTTCAAGTAACTGTTCGCAATATACAAGAGAACAAAATAATTTGCACCTTTGATTCTGGTTTGAAAGCCATAGTTATGGCAGACAACTATTCTGATGAGGGTTTTGACCCAGAATCATCACAGTTACGTGAAGGTGATGTATTAACTGGCAAAATTCGAAACGTGAATAAAAATAGGTTCATGGTTTACCTAACGTGCAAGGCTAGTGAGATGAGGAGAAGGCCATTCTCTAGAGGTGATCAGGATCCTTACTATCACGAACAAGACATGACCTCACAAACTGTAGAAGATAAGGCTCGGAAACAAAAGGAACTCGCAAAGAAGCATTTCAAGCCCCGGATGATTGTTCACCCCCACTTTCAGAATCTGACAGCCGAAGAAGCCATGCAGGTTTGCTGCCATGTTAAACTCAATCTGTGCACTCTGCATCTCCTCTTATGGTAGGTATATGCCAGTCTTTATCTAAACAATTCTCTTGAAACAGTTTTTGTCAGATAAAGAGCATGGTGAGAAGGTGATCCGGCCAAGTTCCCGGGGACCATCTTTTTTGACACTTACCCTGAAAATTTTTGATGGTGTTTATGCACACAAGGAGATAACTGAAAGTGGAAAGGATCACAAAGATATCACAAGTTTGCTTCGCCTGGGGAAAACACTAACAATTGACAATGAAACTTTTGAAGACCTCGATGAGGTTGGTGCACCTGATATATACACCTGCTCTCGTCTCAGTTATTTTCTGTCAGTTTTAGTTATCTGATTCTATTTTCTGTGACAAGATTTTGCTCTAGTTAATTTGTTATTCTTTCATTTTCTCCTAATTGGGCCTTCCTCTAATTCTCATTTATCATATAGGTCATTGACAGATATGTGGACCCATTGGTAGGACACCTGAAGAGCATGCTCTCTTATCGTAAATTCAGAAAGGGTTTAAAAAATGAGGTTGATGAGATGTTAAGGGCAGAGAAAGCAGAGAACCCTATGAGAATAGTGTACAGTTTTGGCATTTCTCACGAACATCCTGGCACCTTTATATTGTCATATATTAGGAGTACAAATCCACATCACGAGTATATTGGATTATACCCGAAGGGCTTCAGATTCAGGAAGAGAGATTTTGACAACATTGACCGCCTTGTGTCCTATTTCCAGAAGAATATTGACAAACCACCACCTGATTCTGGACCATCAATGCGAAATGTTGCTGCAATGGTACCTATGAAAAACTCAGCTTGGGGTTCTGCTGCTGGTGGTGGTGGTGGGGATGCAAATGGTGGTTGGAGGGGAGATGGTAGTAATGATAGGGACAGACCTTTCTCTGGTAGATCAGGTCAGTTATTAACATGCTTAAGATGTTGAAGTTATATGCACTTTTAGCTATGGTAGTCTTTAAATGCTTTGCGTGGATTGTTATTGTTCTCATGATCTGCCAGTGTTCGCTGAAGATAATATTTGCATTCTTGTGGTGAATTCCCATGCAACTTTAATATTTGCATTGTGGTGGTGAATTCCCATACTGAAATAGGTGACATTGATCTGGTTTTTCAGAAACTAGCCAGTTTTTTGTTGTCCTTTTCTGAAAATACATTTCTTTCTGTTTTCTGTTAATATTTTGCTTCCTAGATTGTCAACATGTCAGTGGATTTTTGCCAATATCTAGTCAAGCTGTGTCTGGTACTCTGGTACTTTGGTATAGCCATTATTTTACCACTGGTTTTTGAGTAACGCTTGTGATCTGACTTGTGTACATTGTTGATACATTAATAGACCCTTTGAAATGTGTGAGTATTATTTACACGCCTTACTTTTCCTAAAACAGGAGGGAGGTTTGATTCAAGGAATAGCTCTGGTGGCCGTGGACGAGGACGGGGGCGTGGCCGGGGTAACTTTGGCAATGATGATAATGGCGGAGGTTGGAGTGGAGGTGGTGGTGGCAACAGTGGAGGGTGGACTGATAACATTGGCAGTGGCGGAGGAGGATGGGGCACAGGTGGCAGTGGTGGCTCTTCTTGGGGTGGTGGTGGTACTGGTGGAGGAACTGATGCTGCTGGCTGGGGTGGAGCTGGCGATGACAGCAACCGAGGTGGTGGAGGTGGCTGGGGATCAGCTGCTAGTGGTGCTGACAATGCTGGTGGCGGAAATGGAGCCTGGGGAGCAGCTGCTGCTGGTGTCTCTAATGACTCAGGATGGGGTAGTGCCAAAAAGACCGTCCCAGCACAGGATGGTGGAAGCGGCTGGGGGTCTGGTGGTGGTAGTGGCTGGTGACCGCCGAGTCCTGCGCTGTAGTTCAGACGACAGCTGGATGAAAACTGTTTCCTCGTTTTAACTCTTGTCCTATCTATCATAATACTGTGGATGGGAGATAGCTGGCACTTATCTTGCAGCTGCTTGAAGCCTGCAAATGATGCGTTGTGAACAGCGTTATGTTTCAATGCATGTACATAAATCTAATATGTTTGGTCACGGTTTCCTGCAACGAACTTGATCCTGGTTCCTCATCGTTAAGGCTATATTCACAGTTATGGCATGTTTCCCTACCTCATGTTGGCAAGCTTCTGTGTTGACTGAGTTTGAAACGGGCCTCATTTTTCTCTCTCCAAATTTATATTACCCCGCTTGTCAGAATCTTCAAGCGTTTCAATGTTTGGCGACCAGCCAAATGCCTCGTGCTTGGAGGTCGTTCTGCAATGGTGGTATCGTATTCTTCATGTCTGAGATTCTGAAACATTACCGCTAGACCGCGGGTGAATGATTGCAAAAATTGTGGTATTCTGAAACAGGACCGCTAGACCGCTGGTGTTGAAATGACGGAAAAAGTTGGTAAGAGACCTTGTTCAAAACTTAAGGATTGCATTCCCTTGTCGAGGCGATAGGTCGAAACTCAAAAGGTCACATTCCCCTTTCGATTCTTAGTTCTTTTTTGATTGAAGAAACACATTCCTCCCACGAATTGGTGCGATAATAATGGACGCACATTGTTTCCAATTTTCCATTGCTAGGGCCTTTGAAGAAACCTCAAATACTACCCTCCCAGAAATTTTGCTAGGACGCAAAATTCGTGAAAAATACTAGCATTCTCCATGTCAAATGGATTCGAAGAGCAAACATTTTGGGCAGCAAAAGCCAGGGAGTTGACTGGCATTCGACTTGCCACTGTTGACTCCACAAATGTTCGATCCAAAGCTAGTATTTGTTACAAAGAAGACCAAAGATTAGGAAGCATTCAATTAAAAAAAAAAAGGAAGCCTTTTTAGCTCTCCCATAGAGATCTCCTAACCTTGCTCACGAAAGCCTTGCAACAACTATGCGGCGTTTTTAGCACACATAAGCTTTCTCACCTCTGTGTGTGAATTGGGAATTTCACTTGTCAGGACTCAAGCTACTGCGGTTACCGGGGAGGAAAATAGACTTTTAAAAGGGCGGAAATCGCTATGTACTTGCTAACTATCCCCTTCCCTGTGCTTGCGTTTGTGTTCACCATCCTTGGCCTTTGAGTTCAGAGCTACAGTGATGCTCCTCAGCTCCATGGGCATCTCCATGGTCGTTGTCCTCGACACGTACTAGTAACATTTTCTGTATTTAGGGTATCGTGCGTGCCTCTGAACTCCAAGTGAGACAAGGAGTGAGCATGCGATTTAGATTTTCGTCCATGGCCAATCTAGATTACTGTGCGTTGCCCTGCTCTAGGACTCCACTACTGTGCAAAACTGTTGCCCTTCAATCGTCACTAGTTCTACAAAACGTGATGATATGGGGAATGAGATACCAAGTTTCGAGCTGCATGGATGGGACTCTTTGGGCGGACTGCCGGCTCACTAGCTACTGTAGCTGCGCCTCTGCTACTTGCATCCTAACCAGAACTCTCAATCTTTCCTCAACCTCAATACACTCTTCCTGAATCAACCCACTCAATCTGTTCCTTCTGCTTCATTTTTGCTTCTTGATATTCCTTCTGCTGCTTGTTTGGTTTTCTCCAGTTTGTGGTTTGGTCTCATCTCGTTTCTTCTCCTGGTTTTGTTCAGATCCATCCTCTCTCTCTGTTGTTTTCACACCCCTTTTTTCTCATCCTTTTTCTTAAGGGTGTTTTTGTATATTCTCCTTTGCTCCTTCTTATTTCCTGTGATATGCACTCCACACTCTTCAAACTCTGCCATTTCCTCTGCTGTCCCATCAGTTTGCTCAACATGCATATTGTCCCTTCCACAGTTGCCAACAACAAGCCTCCTCCGCCCAATCCGCCTGAGCCCCCACCTTGTAAATCCACTATGCTATCCTCCCCAGAGATTGACATATCTGATGCTCTACAATGCCTAAACATCTCCAATGATAGAGTCAATGAGGATAAAGTGCATACGAGTTTGCTATTCTCATTAAAATCGCCCCCTCCATTCCGCCAAGGCATGTTCTTCTCAAAGCTATCAGAGAAGATATGAGGAAAGCCTGGGGCGACAATTACCTGGCCATTCAGGAGATCAAGCAAAACTTCTTCATTGCCTTCTTTGTCAATCATGACTCTATGAAGAGCATCCTGAGAAGGCAACCATGGGTGGTCGGTCGCAGGGATGTCCTTCTTCTTGAATGGTATGATCCTACTCTGAGATTCACTGATTTCACTTTTCGGTTGTCCATGCCACTATCAAGTTCTTTGGCATCCCGATGAACTCGAACTATTCGGTTCCTCACTACCCTTCTTTCAAAGGTGGCCTATCCCTCGATTATGATCGGATCACCGGTGGTTCCCTCGGTAGGGATCCTTTCTTTGTTGCTATCAAAGCCAAGATTAACATCAACAAGCTGCGGTGGATAAAGTGAAAATCTCACTTCCTTCAAACAACCATATATCTATCTACGTCCACTATGAAAAGATTCCTAAAATCGCACTTTACGTGCCGGTTTTTTTCACAATGCTACCAACTTGTAAAATCGGGGATGCCAAAGTCCTTTCCACTCCAAAAGAAAATCGATCGATATTCCTTTCATTCTTTTGGGGCATGGATGACACAAATTTCTGAACTTCCTATGGACTTAATTAGATCCCAAAGCCGGGCGATTATTCAAACTCCTTCACTCCGTCAAACTTTCTCCTCCATATCAGAGAAAAATTCGCTGGCCAAGCTGACAATGCCCCTCCTAATCCCCCAGGCTTTTCTCCTCCCTCGGCTGCGTGCCGGCATTCAAGTTGCCTCACCGCCAACTACCACCTGTAGCGCCGCAATTTTCCACCCCTTCCCGCCATGTCTCGGGAGAAAGAGGTTGAAACAAAGTGCCTTGATGCGGCGGGTCTCCCGCTAAGTCAAGCTGCACCCGTATTGAGCGAGTGCGTGATGATGAGCGATGGAGGGAAATGGCGGCGATGATTTGGACGCCGTGGGCCGAATGTTGCAGGGGATTGATGTGACAGCTGAACGGCCCACTCATTTGCCTACCGTTAATGGGCCTTCTTTGGCGGCCTTGTCTTTTAGCGGCACGTCGCATGCAAATGACGCCCAGGCTGGAGAAAATACCAAACATAACACCCCTTCTTCCTCCTTGGTTCCACCCTTATCCTCTCATCTCCCGTCTCCAACTTTTCCCCTTCGTGAAGCTAGCTTCAAAGGAGATGAACACAAGAGCGCCATGGCTGCCACTCATGGAAATCCCGGAGACTCTTCCGAGGTTGTGCTCGCCCCTGGTCAACACACAACGGGTGGTACACGTCCCGCTCCCGATTCTCTTGTTATGCGGGTGCGTAGCCGGTTACTTCGTTCAAGGCCGCTACCTATTTTCCCGTCTCGCAATCCCGAAATTATTACCACGGGGGAGGGGAAAATACTATGCATTTTACGGCCCAAGGCTACAAAAGCAGCCCTAAGGCGCCGTCCAGCCCCATTCATCCTCTGCATCCTCATCCTTCTACTCCCCAAGTCAACCCAAAGCGCGTCAAGCCTCAAGCTGCTCCACCAACAGTGTTCAATGGAGGAAATCTCGGATTCCTTCATGGATCTGGAGGCTGGGGGCGAGATCCAGCCGGCCTTGCCCATGGAGAAGGAGGATCTGCAAGCAAAGCCCTCGGAGGAGAGCTGGGGGCTATCCAACCAGCTTTCTCTGAGGCGACGGCCATCAGTTCCTCTGGGGCAGGAGGGGGAAGAAGAGTCATTAGGAGAAGAGCGGCCGGAGGAGGAACCCAGAGACAGGGTCAAGGGTTTCGTCAAAGAAGAGAAAGTTCTGTTGGGCAAACCGAAGTTCAAGTTGCAGGACGAAGGCGTCAGCGCACTTCAAGTGACAGTGAAGCCGAATCTACTCCACGAAAAGCTTGGTACCCTCGCAAAGGATCAGGTGAACCTCGGAGTCGCCCTTCAAGGTGGGACCAACGGGCGGGTGCAATGGGGGACGAACCCGGATGGAAGAAGCATCATCAACTTCATGGGGGGCTTGACCTGGAAGCAGGTGTGGCACAAGACCTTCTGGTCGGTAGCCCACACCTTTCTGGCGCTTCTGGTGGCAATTCTTTGGGAAACAACAATGCTCCACCTGCTCTCGGCGCCCTTCCTAAAGCTGGCCTATGCTCAAATCAACTGTCAGAACAAGCTAAGGGTGGAAACCAGGCCGTCGGTGCAGTACAGGCTCAATCTGTGGTTCTGGACCATGCACTATCTGAGGGAGTTCATTGCTTTGTGGTCCACAAGCAAATGGGTGGCGATTTTGGCCTATGCACTACTGGAGATGAGGCAGGACGGTCTGTTCTTCGCCAATATCAAATTCCCAGTCCCGGAGATAGCAGGGGTATGGTTGGTGAAATGTGGTCCAGCGATCTACAACAAGCTAGTGGTGATAATTCCACTTCTCTACAACAAATTCAAGGGGCAGTGGCGCCAGCCCGCAAGGCGCCAGGAGCGCAATGAATTTCCTCGCGTGGAACTGTCAAGGAGTAGGAGGGCAACTTGACAGTTCCAAGACGCGCCATTTGGCCCGCCTCATTGCTTCTACTAATGCTCAGGTAACTTTTGTCTCTGAAACTAGAAGTTCAAAGTTTACATCTAAACAGTTGCAGGATAGATTTAAAATTGATAAAGCTCATATTGTTTCAGCTGAAGGACAATCTGGTGGTCTATGGTTGCTGTCTTCTAGTGATGTAGAAGTAGATGTAATAGAGTCTAGCCATTATTTTATCTTTGCGATTTGTTATCACAAGCTAGCCTTCAAGAAGTTTGGTCTACTCTGCATCTATGGAGACCCTCATCACAATAGGACCAGATGGATATGGAGGAATGCGCGTGATTTTATTTCTAGCAATCCTAGTCTTCCTTTCTTATGTATGGGTGATTTGAATAATCTCATGAACTCTGTGAGAAACTTGGCCCTAGGCCGCCCAATTGTAATAGGATTTCGAACTTTGTGTGTTTAGTTAAAGATTGTGGTTTGTTTGATTTGGGATTTCATGGTCCCGCTTACACTTGGACCAATAAGCGATTTGATTCTTCTCCTGTGTATGAGCGACTTGAGATTCTAGCTAATGCCGATTGGTGTGCGAATATCCTAACACTACGGTCTACCATTTGCCCATGTTCGAAGTGATCATTGCCCTATCTTAGCAAAAGTAACTAACACTTCTAAGCGCGGGTTTATTAGATCCTTCAAGTTTGAAAATTGGTGGACCTTGACAAAGGACTATCGGCAAGTTGCAAGGGAAAGTGGGAAAGATCTAGACACAAAGCCATTTTATCTTAAAACCAAGTTTTTAGCCTTTGACTTATGCGAGGTGGAGAAAAGGCAAAACAAATAACAAGAAAATTTTAGAAGATATTGAAAGAAAGCTTCTTGAGCTACAAAATTTGCCTCCCGGGCCGGCAAGATCATAGTCTTCGGAGGCCTTGATTCATCGGCATGAAGAGATTCTAGAAAGAGAAGAAGTCTACCATAAACAAAGGTATAAGAAAAATTGGGCTCTTATGGGTGACGAAACACTAGGTTCTTTCATCAAAGCATAGTCAAAAGAGCTAGAAGAAATACCATTACTCACTTTGTTAAATCGATGGAACCTATGCTACTACTTTTGATCAAATGTCTCGGGTTATTGACTACTTTAAAGAGCTTTTTACTTCTAATAGCATATGCAGGGGACCCTTACTCTCAAATTTCGAAGCTCGAAACACAAATTGCGGACGGATGAATTCACTAACTCAATCCCGATGAACATGAAATCAAAAGCTTGCTTAAGAGCATGAGGAATAATGCCGCACCCGGATAATGGACCGAATGCTTACTTTTACAAGAATTCATGGGACCGGTCGGTAAGGATATCATAGACCTTGTTACTCATTTTTACTCCAATGGCTTCATACCCACCGACATCAACAAGACTCACATAGCTCTTATTCCCAAAAATAATAACCCCACCGGCCCAAAAGATTACGAGACCTATTAGCCTCGTAATGTCTCCTACAAGATTATTTCCAAATCCATTCTTTGAGAGGATAAAACACCACTTGCCTCATCTTATTCACCCTCTCGATCTGCTTTTATCAAAGGGAGACACATCACCACAAATATCATTTTGACACAAGAAATCATTCATAGCTTTCACCTAAAGAGCTGGAGACAGAAAGCTTTTTTCCTTAAAGTTGATCTTGCCAAAGCTTTTGACAGGATAGAATGGCATTTTATTACTAGAGCCCTTAGAAGACATGGTTTCACTGATCACTTTGTCAACCTGGTTTATAATTGTATCTCCACTACTACTATTTCTGTAATTATAAATGGAGAATCTATTGCCTCTTTCGTGCCACAAAGAGGAATAAGACAGGTTGTCCTCTTTCCCCTTATCTCTTTGTTTTGGCTGTCAATGAGCTTTCCATAAGCCTACGAAATAGCCTCTACACAGGAATTAAAGGAATCTCTCTTGGACCAGGGTGTCCTCCTATTCACTCCTTGCTTTTTGCGATGACCTCATTATTTGTGGTCGGCAACTAAAGAGGAGGCATCCGAATGCACAAAGTTTTGATGGAATTTTGCGGGTTCTCGGGACAAACACCAAACTTGGACAAATCCTCTATTATTTTCGGTAAAAATGTTGATCAACAAAGCAAGATAGAGGTAAAAATATTTTCCCTGTTCGGACCTTGCTTCTAACTCCATATACTTGGGTCATCCTCTCATTTTCAATCACAAAGATAAGTACAATGCTTACAAATTCATTATTAACAAATTTCGAGCTAAGTTAACCCGTGTCAAAGCCCAAACTCTTAACCATGCTTTGGCAGGCTAGTTTACATCAACTCGGTGCTAAATTCTATACCCATTTATTACATGTCCGTCATTCTCTTCTCTAACAAATTCCTGAGAAGATCACATCAATTGTCGAAAAATTTTGGTGGACAGGAGAAACAGACGAAAATAGGAAACGAGGTATACAAATCCGAGCTTGGAAGGACTTGTGCGAGACCTAAAGATGAGGGTGGTCTCGGGTATTAGGGACCTACCCACAATAAACAAAAGCCTCCTTCTCAATATGACTTGGAAGATTGCTACGAGAAAAGACCCACTCCTCTCCAAAATCCTCAAATCCAAATACTACCCAAACACTAGCTTCGGTGTGCAAAAAAGCCCAAGCTCAATCGGCTTTCGGGTCTTCTGTTTGCAAAGTAAAAGACATTCTAATAGACAACTGTGCTATCCAAATTTGCAAAGGAAACCCTTCTATTTGGTCCTCTCCTTGGTGCCCTGTTGACACTAGATACGCACACGAAAGAATCAAAAGAAATAATCCGCAAGCGCACGGATATCAGTGAGCACTTCACCCGGGAGATAAGTCCTGAGTATCGTATTTGTTTTTATCCGCTAAGAGAACGTGCAATAGACTAACCCGATCTTTACTACTACCCCGGGTCGCTAGTCAAGTGAGAATTAAGCGATATAGAGAACTCCTTCGTCGGTCTTCTTCCAACCTATGGCAAGCTTTGAGACTATTGTTCTAAGGGGGTACCGAGGAATAGACACCACGAGAGGATGCTAAACCGGGCACAAAGGACCTACCTTACCTACCAACGGGAAGTGGATTACAAAGGTAATAAAGGGATTGTCACTTCCCTCACTACTACCACGGTTCCGCCGAATAGGAGCATCTACAAGTGAACCTAGCCTAAGCACCACGCTTAAGCTAAAGAACGATTACTCTATTCCCAACGCGAAGCGAATAAAGTAAACTTGTAAACCAAAGAACAATAATAACAACGAACTTACTAGTATTAGAAGTTGAATTGCCGAATGATTCTCAAAACCAAGCCTCGGGTTAGGAGACTTGATCCCGCAGTACACCGAAGAGGAGACACCGACAGTAGGGCTTCCTCCAAATCTACCTCCACTCTATACTCTCTCAATCTCTCTTGATACTAATACCCTATAGAGATAGATCCATTCGAGGGACCCTTCTCTATCTAACTCTCTCTCTCTGGATTGAAGTCTTGAATGAATTGGAGAATGAATTAGGGTTTCACCCGGGGCCGGGGGCTCGCTTATATAGCCCCTAGGATTAACGACTGACCCTTGGATCAAACCGACCTAAATGGACGATAATTATTAATCTTCAAAGTCGGTGGAGGCGGGATCCGCGAGACTCCACCCGATTGGTGGAGATGGGGAGTCGGCCGACTCCCCTTCCCAGTCGGCCGACCGGCCACGGTGCGAGTGGGCCCCGGCTTCCGGGGTTTGCCTTCCGGAGTCTTCTAGATTATACAATTTTACCCGTTCGGTCTTTATCTCTATGTAAACCCGACATGTGGGCCATCTTGGTTGGTTTTCACTGTCACCGCAGAAAATAGATATTCACCAAAACTCGTGGAATTACATCAGTGGTAACCCTATATCTATCAAGTATTTATAAATAGGTCCATTTGCATGCTAAGTTGACGGTTAATTTTATGAGTTAACGACCGTCAACAAACTCCCCACACTAGTCTTTTACTCGTCTCGAGGAAAAGGATGGATTACTTTAAGCATAGCCTCAAACCAAGACATCAACATTAGACTATCCCCGATCATACCTTTTGTATTTAAGGGATTCAAAGTGTCTACCATTGAACTTTGGGGAGTTGAAAGATGGAACAACCGCGAAGTAGAGATCCGTCTTCCGTCAATCCTGTCACTCGGAGTTTTTATAACATTTTTGCAAAGAAAACTTAGCTTTCCCTTCTCCATCATGTAGCACACTCGAATCACTCATTATATGTGGTATTTGTGGATCTCACCATTAAGTATAGAGCACTCAAATCTCTCAATGTATGTAGTATTTATGGAACTTCACTTGAGGCATGTAGAAGGGTATGCCTCCTATTCTACTAAGGCTTATGTGGAGTTTAAGGTATGTCAAGGAATAGCATTTTTACCCGTGCATATTGATTAGTCAAAAAACGGGAACCAAGGAGAGGGGGACCTTACTCTAGATCAAGTGTGTGCAAGTGTGTGGAATATTTGGTGGCTAAATTGATAATAATAATGCTCCTTCCCTCTCTTGCACACTCTTCTCTTGAACATTGCTTTGCTTGACCTTCTCTTGAATAGCTCTTTGAGCTTCTTTGAACTTTCCTTCTCTTGGGATCACAATACTTAAGAGCTCATGGGCCATCTCTTTTCTTTCTTTTCTTTTCTTCTTTTTTTTTTAACTAGTTTTGCATAGCCCATGTCTCGATCTTGGACACAATAACTTTCTTGAACATGATGACGATGATGATCTTAACAACTCGGATGATGATAACAATTCTTGGAGCATATAGAAATCCTAGAAAGTGTATGTATCCCTCTCCCAAAGTGTAGGAGATGGATAAATGGCGGAAAGCATGTTTTTGCGTACTCCCGGTGTAGGAGCCGACGAGATATATATATGGGTGTAAGTGCACTTGATCATATGAGTAAGAGACCCTTCTCTATGGCTCTAATACCGCCAAGACTATTCTCAACACAAATAAAAGCTTATGTCTTGGTCTTTTAGAATTTTGTCGACGAGGCTCTATAGGCATTTATAACCACGAGAGGAGAAGTATAGCTAATCATTTTAAGATTTTCGAAAAGAAATTCTCCAAGCAACTAGACATCAAGAAATCGGGTTCTCATGGTCCATGCTATATCACTGTCCTCAACAACTTAAGTAAAATGGGATCCCTATAAAATACGTTCCCAACGAAGAATGGGATTCCCGGGAATTATCATGGTGTGAGTCTATCTTGGGGTCATGATTAAAATAATCTACCTTCTCGGTATATATATCAGGTGATTTAATTCATAGTGTTCCCCAAACGAATCGGAAAAACATGATCGGTATAAATTTTGGAACGTAGGGAAGCAAACCTGACCGTGGACGAAAGCTGGAGCCAAATGGGCCCAGCCCATGGGCGGCCGACTCCATTTATGGGTCGGCCGACTCTGGCAGGTGGCCCCTCGGGGTCCGCTTCGTCGTGCGTGATCTTCACATCGTATACTCTCAAATATTTTTTTGGTTCGATATCCGTTAGTTTCGTCATCGGTTGCCTCCCCCACACTAGATTCTGTTATCTTCATTCACAACAAGGTGGAGACAAAAGAGGCAACACATATGCAATAATAAATATAACTAACAACTTTATTTCATCTTCATTAAGGCCTGGATTACAAGTATTGAAAGGAACTAAGATCGAACTAAACTTTAACTAAGCACTCATGCGAACTAAAACTTTTAATCTAAACATACTAGGCCTTTCTGATGCTAAGATAAATCTCATCTATTCAACTCGCTTCTCTAGAGCGTCTAACCTCTTTTCTAACTTAGCCGTCCTCTTCTCTTGCGCACGAAGTCTATCTATGAGAGTGACAATGCTACTGCTCTGGACATGTTGGGCGTTTCGCAAAGATGCAATAACGTCGCGCTGAGTATCTAACTCCTTCTCTAAGTCTGCAACGGTCTTGCGATGCTTCCTTGGAGCTTCGAGGCGGCGAGAGCCGCTTTTGGGCTGCCTTCGGAGGGACGAACTTCACCTTGGTCGGATGAGCACGGACTCCCTCAAAATACGAGCGCTCTCTGCTATACTTGGCACGACGATCTCTCCTTGCTTGTTGGTCTTCACTCCCATAAGCATCTCATTGTGCTTAGGAGGGAGGATCTTGGTGCCTTCGGGGAGCTTCACAATAGGACCCTTTGGTGGAGGTCCATCAAGGAGCAAAGGTTTGGGTGCGGCGATGAATGGTTGAGCGAAGTAGCTATGACTTGTAAGCTTGAGGCTTTGGAGGAATAGAGGCTAGGGGTTTGGGCTTAGCAAGGACGATGGCCTTGCTCTCGGGCTCTTCTCTTGGGATGGTGTTGAGATCAATCCCGAAGCGGATCAATCTCCTATCTAAATTCTCCGGCTCTGACTTCGCCATTGCTGCGTAGCAAGCTTGATGCTAGGAGGAGGAGGCTTTAGATGGAATGAGGTTGGCTTGAGGCTGGGCTTCTTTATATAGGGGGGATGGAGAGGCATCTAAAGGGCATTTAAAGGGAATCTCCGAAGGAATAACGCGTCAACGTAATCTCAAAAACCCTAATCGGCAAAAATTCCTGAAGGAAGAGTATGGAAGGATCACGAATGCAAACGCTGACGGCAAACGGGGGAGTCCATGGGTCGGCCGACTCCCTATGGGTCGGCCGACTCGGCATGTGGATCCCTGCCGCGGGGCTTTTCGCAACTTAATTAACATATTTTTGCCGTTCGGAAAAATACCACGGACCCCGAAAAACGAAAAGTAAAAAGGTCGGGCCCAACTACTTAATTGAGAAAGAAGTTTAATTCATCTATTTCACCTATTTCCTCAATGGGCTCTAAAAATATTTTAAGACGTTGACCATTTACCTTGAATATCGTACCTTCGTTGTTGCGAAGCGTAACGGCTCCATGCGATGATGAGCTTACTACTTGAACGGTCCTTCCCATTTGCTTCGAAGCTTTCCTTGCCCGAAGAGTTTAACCTGAATTAAAAAGTAATACCTTGTCTCCGGGTGTGAACTCCTTGATCTTGATTCTCTTGTCGTGCCATCTTTTCACTCTTTCTTTGTATATCTTGGCATTGTGATAAGCTTTCTCTCTCCATTCTTCTAATTCGTAGATTTGCATCCTCCTCTTCTCTCCTGCTTCTAGATCCATATTCCACTTCTTGATGGCCCAGTGAACTTTGAATTCCGCTCTCTTGGTAAGTGGCATGTCTTTCCATAGACTAGTTGATATGGTGACATCCCAATAGGTGTCTTGTATCTTTGTTCGATATGCCCATAGTGCATCGGGAAGCTTGTCTTTCCATGCGGTTCCCATTTCATTCACCGTCTTCTTCGAAGAATATTCTTGATCTCGCTTATTTGATGTCTCGCTTGGCCACTTGTCGAGGGTGATACGGAGTAGCAACATTATGGCGTACTCCATGCTTCAATAAGTATTGCTCGAAACGCTTGTCGATGAAATGTGATCCTCCGTCACTTATGACTATCCTTGGGACTCCAAATCTTGGGAATATTATTTCTTCGAACATCTTCTTGGAGCTTGAACTATCTCCTTTTTGCATGGCGAGCTTCGACCCATTTGGACACATAGTCCACTACGAGGATGTATTCACATTTCTTCGATGGTGGAAATGGTCCCATGAAATCAACTCCCCGAGACATCAAAGAGCTCGATCTCGGAGATTGTTGATGAGTGGCATGGCATCTCTTGAGTTAATGTTGCCATGTCTTTGACAAGGACCGCATCTCCGAATGAAATCTTTTGTGTCTTCATACATTGTTGGCCGAAAAAATCCGCATTGCCAAATCTTTGCATGTGTACGGAACACCCCATAATGGCCTCCATATGGTGATGAGTGGCATCTTTCGATGATTTTAATTCCTTCTTCGGTGGGCACATCTTCGAAGGAGGCCATCGAGCACACTCGGAAGAGGTAGGGCTCATCCCATATGTGAGTACGACTCTCCCGGATAAGTTTCCTTTTGTTGCCTCCCGGTGGTACGTAACCCGTAACCATAAAATTAACAATATCTCGCATACCGGGGGTCGATCTCGTTGATTCCGTAGAGCATGTCGTCCGGAGTGCGTCGTCGATGGGTAGTTCCCTGTGGTTTCTCAAACCGCATTCTAGACAAGTGATCGGCAACGAGTTTTCTACTCCCTTTTTATCTTTTATTTCTAGATCAAATTCTTGGAGTAATAAAATCCATCTTATCAAACGAGGTTTAGCATCTTTCTTAGTGAGCAAATATTTTAAAGCGGCATGATCGGTGTAAACAATCACTTTGGCACCCACTAAGTAGGATCTAAACTTATCAATAGCAAAGACAACGGCTAGGAGCTCTTTTTCGGTGGTAGCATAATTAAGCCGAGGTCCGGTCAAAGTTTTGCTAGCGTAAGCTATTGCATGATGCTTCTTATCCTTAGTCGTCCTAACACTTTTTGCTCCTACGGCGTAGTCACTTGCATCACACATAATTTCAAAAGGTAAAGTCCAATCGGGGGTTGAATGATTGGAGCGAGATGAGCGCTTTCTTAAGGATCTCAAATGATTGTAGCGGGCATCATCAAAGTCAAAAGGAACATCCTTAGCCAATAAGCGGGTAAGAGGTCTAGCGATGTAAGAGAAATCTTTTATAAATCTACGATAAAAACCGGCATGACCAAGGAAACTTCTAATTCCTTTTACGTTGATAGGAGGAGGTAGTTGTTCAATAACTTCTATTTTGGCTCTATCTACCTCGATGCCTCTTTCGACACTAAGTGTCCTAGCACTATTCCTTCTCTAACCATGAAATGACACTTTTCCCAATTAAGGACTAAGTGTTTTTCCTCACATCTTTGCAAAACTCGATCTATGTTTTCAAGGCACTCATCAAAAGTTTTTCCATAAACAAAAAATCATCCATGAAAACTTCCATAATCTTTTCAATCATATCGAAAAATATAGACATCATACATCTTTGAAAAGAAGCTGGTGCATTACATAACCCAAAAGACATCCTACGATAAGCAAAGGTTCCATAAGGGCATGTAAAGGTCGTTTTGTTTTGATCATTAGGATGGATAGGGATTTGATGATATCCAGAATATCCATCAAGGAAGCAAAAGTAAGAATGGTTGGCTAATCGCTCAAGCATCTCATCAATGAAAGGCAAAGGAAAGTGATCTTTTCTTGTTGCCTTATTAAGCTTTCTATAATCTATGCACATTCGCCATCCCGTGACGGTTCTTTGTGGGATTAACTCATTCTTCTCATTTTGGACAACAAATCATGCCTCCCTTTTTAGGCACAACTTGGACAGTGACCCACTCACCTGTGTGTGGCACGGGGTAAATAATCCCGGCGTGCAACAGTTTTAAAACTTCTTTCTTAACAACTTCCCTCATCGCATTATTGAGCCTACGTTGGGGTTCTGCGGATGGTGGAATATCGGGATCTGTGGGAATGCGATGGGTACAAAGGGCGGGACTAATTCCTTTGAGGTCCCGGAGTGAGTAGCCAAAAGCTTTTTTATGTTTTTCTAGGACAGGCCATTAAGCGAAAAGTCCGCTCCCGAGTGAGAGTATCACTTATGATGACGGGAGTGTCTGGATTATTTCCTAGAAAGGCATATCTAAGACCGGGCCGGTAAAGGTTTGAACTCAATAGGAGGCCTAGGTGGTAGGGTAAACTCGTCTAATGGTTCATTCTCGGAAGGGTCGACTTCTTCTTCTATGAAGAATCTAGCTTCATCTTCTAATTCTGGCTTTACTAGGAATTCTAGAGAGGCTTTGCTCTAAATTCCTCCAATGGATCATAATGTGGATGGGGCTCGGTCATAGCATTTAAAGAGTGTGAAATGGACATTGGAAACTGGAGTTTCTTGCCTAAACAAATGTTAAGCTTCCCGTTTGTCCTTCATAAAGAAGTCTTCTAAATGGTTGTCCTATCAACAGTGGAAATCCCCTATGTCAAAGACATAAAAGCTCAAGTGGACGGGGTTCCTTCTACCGGAGTGGTAGGACATGTAGGATTCCTAAACAAGGAAGAATTTGTCTTGAAAGATTTCTTATGAACTTCACTTTGTTGGGGTCAATGTCATGTTTCTTTGCAAATATTTTGCTAGTGTGGTAGACATGATATTTATACCCACAACTTGGATTGTAAAGAGCGTCTATGCGATCATTGTTAATCATGCAATGAATGGGAAGAGAAGATGAATCCAACCGAATTATTTCGAGGAAAGCTCGACTCTTCTAACCACTCATTGCTCATGACAGATACTAACTCTCCCGAGGTTTTTCCCGTTGGAATATCCTCATCAATATTGCATGGCTTTATTGGGTGATATTTGCCTTGTGGCTTCTTCACTTTGTGATAATTGAAGATGTTTCCAAAATCGAAAAACAGATCAGGTTCAATGTCTAGCATAAAATCAGGAAGTGGAATGTCTTCCTTATCTTGCTCAAGACATGGGTTAGCCGAGGTGGATGGTGTATCTCGGCAAAGGGTTGTCTTCGGCTACTTGAGGTTCTACTTCTAGGAGGTAGTCTAATTCACTTTGGATAGGATTTGGTCTAGAATTGATCTTGCTTTCTCGGCGAGAGATATGCAAGAATGATCCTCCCGAAGTTGTGTCGAGCAATTTTCTCTTTGTCTCTACTCGAGACCTTTATAAAAGTGTTATAAAAGAATGGGATCTCGTAGACTAAGGTCCGGGCTGATGCTAAAAGTGTAGTAAAACGATTCCGGGATGAGGCCAAAGATTCTTCGGTTCTTGCTTAATAGTCGAACCTTGACTCTAAGGTCGACGATTTGGGAGATGGGATAGAAATCTAGGCAAAAGTTGGAGCGTAAGGACCCCCAATCTCCTTGTTGCTTACCTACTGATTTATCATACCATTGTCTAGCTTTTCCCTTTAACGAGAAAGGAAATAGCTTCCAACGGAGGGTTTTGTCGGACATGCCCTCTATGCGAAGACAAATCACATGTTTGCTCAAAGTCTCTAATGTGAAGGTAAGGGTTTTCGTCTCCTTCTCCTGAAAAGGATAGGCTTTGGACCAATGCAATCAACCGCGGACTCGGCCTATAGCTAGGTGTTTGAATAGGTTGTGATGACTCATGTGGCACTAGGCTGGTCTCCGTGGGTGCAGAAAATTGAAAGATAGGAATGGAATTTGAGTTATCCATAAGGATAGAAAAAGGTACGGAAAAGTAAAGTGCAAGAAAAAGATAAAAGTATAGGTACAAGGTAGAGCAAGATTTAGGTTATCTAAGCAGACCGTCTTTCTCCCCGGCAACGGCGCCAGAAATGCTTGTTGACACTAGATACGCACACGAAAGAATCAAAAGAAATAATCCGCAAGCGCACGGATATCGGTGAGCACTTCACCCGGGAGATAAGTCCTGAGTATCGTATTTGTTTTTATCCGCTAAGAGAAAACGTGCAATAGACTAACCCGATCTTTACTACTACCCCTGGGTGCTAGTCAAGTGAGAATTAAGCGATATAGAGAGAACTCCTTCGTCGCCTTCTTCCAACCTATGGCAAGCTTTGAGACTATTGTTCTAAGGGGGTACCCGAGGAATAGACACCACGAGAGGATGCTAAACCGGGCACAAAGGACCTACCTTACCTACCAACGGGAAGTGGATTACAAAGGTAATAAA